>VWZG01009378.1:0-11448 GCA_013396735.1 Grallaria varia | reverse complement strand
CGAGCCTGTACAGTGGATTTTTTTAGGTGAAACGCAGCGTGCGCGGAAGTGACCCCACGCTTTAGTCCTAAGGTTCATCTGCCAGGGCCTAGCAAGCTTGGACAGTGGCAGCAAAGTCCTCAGGATGTAGGTTTAGTTAGAGTATCCTTCTCTTAGATGGATGGCCTTACAGGGCTAAGTGAGCTCCATCTGCCCGGGTTTGGAGTTAGAGTTGTCCTTCTCCTAGGATGGTCACTGGGAGGCTGGCGAGCCCATCCTGCCCGTGGACACACTTTGTCTGACCCTTCAGCTGAGACCTGACTAGCTTGGGAGTCCCTGCCAGAGGTCCAACCACTGCCAGCATAGCTCACAACCTCATAAGGGCGCACAAGAGTCTCCCCCCTGACAAGGGAGTGTCCGTGGAGAACAGTGTGTTATGAAGAGCCATAAGGTTTTTCAGTCTGACACTGGTAATCATGTACATAGCAGACACCTTGTAAAACTTACTGTCTGTTTAGTTTTGCTTCTTCACTTTTTTTGTAAAAATGATAGTTTGCTGAGAGGCATCAAGCACTGCACCTGTTGCTATATGCCTCTGCTCTGTGATAGTGGTTGTTGTTAAATGTGTTAAATGCCGTCCAGGAAAATCCTAGCTTTGTGCCGATACTTCTGCTTGGGAACTTCTGATGCTGAGTGGTTAGGCGTCCTGCTGGATCAACCAGACATTACTGTTAGGGAGACAGCCCGTTATCTTTCATCCATTCCCTGGCCAACTTTATCTCTGCTAGCCTGGATTTTACATACAAATGGAGGTGCAATTTCATGGCGCTGGCAGAACAAATCTGACAGGTCACTGCTGTCAGGAAAGGGTTCTGCTTCCAGAGCAGTCACCAGCTGTCTGTGTTTCTCCATGCGCCAGTCCCCCTTGATTTGGCTCACATGTCTTTGACCCCCCAGTGAGCTGATTCAGATTGTGCAATTGGGGAAGAAAACTCCGCAAACCTATTTGATTTTTTTCTGAGCAAAGTGGAACTGTCTCTGCTGGTGAGCATGGAATGTTTCCTTGACGCATCTTGTGAGATGTCTTCCTGGCTTTCAGACAGTCTGTTTACATGGAGTTTCTGCCACACTTCTTTTTTAAATTTTTAAAATTTTTTTAAAAATAATTTATTTATTTTTTAAAAAGACATTGTTGGTATGGCTCTGCAGCTGAGGATCTTCCAAATGCTTTCACATTAGCATGACCAATAAGTGTAGCATCTCATAAATCACCAACATGACCTGAAACTTACTGAGCCAGAAGGACGCATACCAAGTGCATGAAAATTACATGTTGTTTGGTAATTGCATGGTTGATGGAAATGAAATGGTCTTTAGTGTGCATCTTATCCTGACAAAGCTCATCACTTTTTTGTTTTCTGCTGTTTTAAGGCAATGGACTCAAAGTCAGGCTTTTTAGTATTACACAATGAAGTAGTTAAAAAAAATCATCAAACAAAGCAAAGACAGTTTAACTATTTTTATATGCTTCATTTCTCCAGAAACCTTTGCAATTTGTGCTATCAGAGCAATTAAGACAAGTATGTGGTGGGAAGGCAGAGGACAGAAGGACAGCATATGATAACTTCTTAAATATAAAAATTGTGTTTGTGAAGAGCTCAGTGAGAGTTTTCACTCAGCCAGTGAAATGTATCAGGACTACTTTGCATTCATGCTTGGATTTTCCATATCAATGCTTAATCTTCCATCAATCCATAAGCTTCCTTATCAGCTGCCTGAGTCAGTCTGTTGTTGTGGGGTTCCAGGTGATGGTTTGACCCCCTCTGGCCCTGCTCAACACTTCCGGCACCTGTTGCTGACCCTCATGCTGTGCTCGGCAGGACAGTGGAGGACATGCAGGTGTCAGTGGTAGCGATGGTCTCTTCTCTGAACACATGATCCAAGTCCTGTGCTCTCGGAGACTGGTCCTCCATAAAGGATAACACTGATCTGCAAGTCCTGAGGCCTGATAGTGGAAACAAAGCATGGGAAATGTTGTTTTCTTAAAGGTTACCCTGTTTTATCAATGCCGCTTGTGCTCATCTGTTATTTGGCCCTGGTTCTAGTTCATACTGGGTTCAACACGGAGTGTTGGTCCTGCTTTAAAGCTTGTGCCCTGCTGAGGGTGAGTCTCTACACCTACATTACTGTTAATACACTATTCATGCTGTTTCAGCTACATTTTCATCTTAATGTGCCATATCTGAGCCCTTAAATTCACAACAGTAACTTCTGTACTAGAAGTCCCTTACTTCACAACTATACACTGGCAAATATTTCCAAGCCTAATTGCAAGTGAACAGACTCTTTCTGAGTTTCAGATTTTTGGTAGATATATGAGGATCTCACAATTCCTTGAAGCACTTTTATTTTGCAATTGTTGACTGAGTTAATGATGCAAAGTGTGCCTTTTCCATTTTAGCAATGATGAACTGTTTGGTTCACATGGGTTTCTAATACCCTTTTCATGTGGGGAAAAAAGATGTGGGAATGAGCAACTTCTTTGAATGCTTAGCATTGTTGTGTATTTATCAGCATTCAACTACACATCCCTTTAATTAAATCAGATAACAATTAATTGTCCAGAGTAGGTATTTTTCTTATCTATCATCCCCAAGGACACCTTTTAATGAATATAACAGCAAGATTTGAAGATGCTGGAGAAGTCTTGTCTCCTAGCTAGCACCAGATGACCAGCTATGCTGCTATATGAGTGCTTCTGTTTTCCCAGAAAAGGGTGGCTGACAGTGGTTTAGCCCTTGTTAGCTGGCAGAGCTTTGTCCTGATCCTTGTGTGCTGACATCACATTTTTGCAGGTGTTTGTAAGTCACTCCTTGAGTGACTTGTGATACAGACTGCCTGCAAGTCTGCCAGTGTCCCACCACAACAGGCATCACACCACTTCCCCAGATTTCCGTTTTCCCATCCCAGCCTCTATTTCTGTGGACTCTCCAGGATGTCCTCTGCCTCTGGGATTTTAGTGCTTGGCAGAAAGGAATCCTCAGAGCCACTTCAGGCATTTCTGTAGCTTGAATGGCATCAGCCATGGGAAATTGAGCACCTCTGCTATGAGCATCATCTCTGGAGTCTGTACCACTGTACCTCTGTCTATGGTACTTATTTGCTTTATAGACTCACTTAAAATGAGAAAGAAACCTTTATCCTGCTCAGGTGAAATGTAAGTTAGTTTATATGCCTAAAATCTATGAACTAATTATAAATAGAAGAGTGACATCACTTGCCATGACTTCTTGGATACCTGAACTTGCTCTTGTGATGGCACAATGAGTTTCTCCTCCATATAAGAGGAGAGTCAGTCAGGCCCTGACCTGTTCTGGTGAGTTTTTGCTTTTGATTAAAATGTGAGAAGGAACAAGAGAGACTAAAGGAATGAGAGGAGGCACAACAGGGGGAGAGGTAAAATGTGCCCTCTAATAAGGGGAGTCAGGTTCATGTTGCAGAAAGCCTGTCTTCTCCTTCAGCAGCAAAAATTTACATTATTTATTAAGGTTGCCTAATGCTTTCCATCAGAAGAATTTTAATTTCCTTTTTATTAGATGTTTCTTATTACTTGGACAGTCTTTAACTGAATGGGCTGAAATAATGGGTATTGTGAGCCTGCCTCAGATTAACTAGTGTATGTGTTTGTTTTTGAAGGGGGCTGGTGGAGTTTGTAAAGGTTTTACCCATGGCTACCTGAAAGTTGCAGGCAGGAGCCATTGAATGGTAAGAGATATGAGTGGCAGGGGACAGCTCCACTTCTCCAGGTTTCTCTTTTTCCCTGCCAGCCTCTGTCTCTGCAGACTGACAGTGAGTGATGGTTAATAATAAAATAAATAAAAACACCTTTGAGAGGAACAGAAAGAAAGAAGTGAAGCAGTGGCTATGAAATGGTGCTGAAGGAAAAGAACTGGGGCATGAATACAACAGAATCATAGAATATGCTGGGTTGGAAGGATCATCAAGTCCCATCCTAAAACCCTGCACAGGACCATCACCAAGAGTCACACCATGTGCCTGATAGTATCGTCCAAATGCTTGTTGAACTCTGTCACCCTTGGTGCTGTCACCCTGGGGAGCTGCCCCAGCACCCAACCACCCTCTCCATGAAGAACCTTTTACTAATATCCAACTTAAACCTCTCCTGACACAACCTCAGGCCATTCCCTCACATCCTGTCACTGGTCACCACACAGAAGAGATCAGTGCCTGCCCCTCCTCTTTCCCTCACAAGGAAATTGTAACTGAGATAGNCATAGAATATGCTGGGTTGGAAGGATCATCAAGTCCCATCCTAAAACCCTGCACAGGACCATCACCAAGAGTCACACCATGTGCCTGATAGTATCGTCCAAATGCTTGTTGAACTCTGTCACCCTTGGTGCTGTCACCCTGGGGAGCTGCCCCAGCACCCAACCACCCTCTCCATGAAGAACCTTTTACTAATATCCAACTTAAACCTCTCCTGACACAACCTCAGGCCATTCCCTCACATCCTGTCACTGGTCACCACACAGAAGAGATCAGTGCCTGCCCCTCCTCTTTCCCTCACAAGGAAATTGTAACTGAGATAGGGTCTCCCCTTAGTCTCCTCTTCTCCAGCTGAACAGACCAAATGCACTCAGATGATCCTAATATGGCTTCTCCTCAGGGCCCTTCACCATTCTCATCCTCCTTTAGACACCTTTTAATACTTTAATATCTTTCTTATATAGTCTTGTTCAAAACTGCACACAGTATTCAAGGTGAGGTTGCCCCAGTGCAGAGCAGAGCAGGACAATCCCCTCCCTCAACCGGCTGGTGATGCCTTTGACTGTTGTAGAATGGAGGAGGTCACAGCTGGGCTGGGTCACGCAGTATGGTCCAGGATACTCCTGTTGAGACTGGGAAGAGGAAGTGTGGATGAAGAATGCCATGGAAAAGTTCAGAGAGAGTGTAACAATGTAGTTGTGTTGTCTGAGTGCAGTTTGAATAGTGGGCAGTAAATAATGTTCTCCACAGGGAGAAGCACAAATGGTGATTGAGCAGAAACATTTGTAGGGAAAGAGATGTTTTAACAGAATCTTCCAGACAGATAGTTATAGGTAAAAGCATAAAAAATTGCCCAGAACTGTACTTTTTTCTTCTTCTTTTCCTTTAGAGAAAAAAACTGGTGGTGTTTTTTTTTTTCTTAGTGCTAGATGATGTGTCACCCTAAAAACTTACTTTATATGAAAGAATTCATAAAATGAAAAGGGCAAAATAAAAGAAAAATGATCTGAAAATATCTAAACAAAAGAAAATTCCAAGGCAATAGTAATTTTCAGAACACCAGCTTTTTACCTGAAATCAAGCTTAGAATCAATTCCAAAAGATCAGACTTATCTTGGCTAGGAAAAAACCATTTGTGTCCCAACTGCATTGTGAATGCAACTCTAATTCAGGTGTTCTCTACCTTGCACATACTGGATTTTCAACTTTAGTAATAGTTTACTCCTGCAGTTTGAGCGTGAGCTGGAAGCACACTGAACAGATGGAGGTCTGGGGGCTGTAATTCTGGCTGTGCTAAAATTGAGGGGCTTGGCTGCCTTCAGCTTTTCACAGCAAAGGTCTGCTTATTTCTTTTGTCTGTTAAAGAGAGAAACAAGAATGGAAACACACCATAGAGGTGGAAAACACTGTGGGAGCCCCTGCTCCACGGCAGATGGTAGGTGACAAAGACTTGGCTCTGATGCTTGTCTGATGAGCTCCTTCTGGAAGGGAAAGGAGGAACCATGAGCCTCCTGTGTTCCACCGGCAGCTGGAGCTGAAGAGACAGGAGATATCATTCAGGGATATCTGAGGACTTTGTTGTTACAAATGCTGCTTTACCATAACGGTTGGTAGCCAAAGAAATTTTGACTGAGTGGAGGCCAATAACTGTATGCAGCCCAATGTTCAAGTTGCATGAGGTGTTTTAATGAAATGTTTTTGCAGGCTGCCAAGCTGTTCCCCTTCATTAATAACATCTAAAGCAACAGGCCAGTTGCTTCTTTTATAAGCCTATGTTTATGTTTGTTCTACTGAAAGGACCTAGTTTTGACATATTTAATTAGTGGTAAAAACCCAGAATAAAAGCTTGCAGGTCTGAAGGATACCTCAGCTTTTCAGATGCACTTAGTAAATATTTGCTCTCAGAAACATGCTGTGGTTGATTCTGGTTCAGGTGATACTACAGTGTATGTGCTTTCATCTGCTGGGCTGTGGTTCCAGGAAGCCCTGACCAGGCATGCAGTTGCTAAATCCCTATATATGTATATAAAGTGCTCAAAAACAATACATTGTTTACTTGTTTGAAGTTTCTTGTACCTTGAGCCAATACTGTAGAACTGCTTGTATATAATATCCACAAAAATCACTGCACCTTGCTGATAGGTAGTGCTCCTTGTAACTATATGTAGCAGTTACTTAACTTCACAAAGTAACACTAAATTTCAAATGAGCGTGTGAAAGGAAGTAAAGCAATAAGGCATCAGGAAAAGTTCTAATGTGGAATATGATTTATTTGTATCTATGCCTCGGGGAAGTAATTTTTTTGTTAAGAAAGGGATTTTGTTTACTTTGTGTTCTTTCTGTTAAATGGAACATATTTAGGCTGAAGGTGCTGAGATACAATAAACCCAAACCATAAGAAATCAACTTTTATGGAGTCTCTTTTCAAGCTAGGACTACATCTCTGAGGAAAGTCTGTTGGAATTCGTATTTACCCAATCCGTCTGGCAGTGCCGACATGTCTTGTGGTAACTTTCATTGGAGATTGTTGTGAAATGTTTACTTTATTGTTTTTCTCCTTCTTTCCACACATTCCTTTGCAACTCCTGCTCCCCCACCCTGACCTCACAACAAAGAGATGAACCAGTCTTTACCACAAGTGCTCTGGAAAAGAAATGAAAGGACATGTTTTGCTTTGTGAGGAGAGAAGGTTGGTGATAATTCTCGGCTCTGATTTTGCAAGTGCAGATGAATGTGGCTGGTTTCCTGGACTTTTGTATGCATGAATTTAAAAGAGCTACTCAAGTGAGTAAAATCAAACACTTACCTCTGTTTACAGAATTGAAGCTATGTTATCAGGCATTTGGATGTTTGTTTGCTTTCAACAATGAATTAAAAATTATACAAAACTGCTTTTAATGTGCTATTAGGCAAAGCATCATTAGAATAGGTAATCTATAAAAGGCATTTAGGTCACAGATAATTTTCAGACTGAAATTAATTCTGCAGCATTTTAATGACTGTGACCCTGGTGTGCATTCTGGCAATACCACTAATTCTATCAGGCTGTTTTTGTTTCCTCATCTTACTGCTGCTGTTTCTGAAAAAGACTTCTAGGGAGATCACAGGTGATGCCAATGTGGGTAGACCTCTACTGACGTGCTTTTTAGGTTGCTGATATAACAGATGGCAAATGTATTTAATTTGCAATACTGGAATAATAAACATGAGGACAAATAACTCATACTCAGTAGCCTTGCATTTAATGGATACTCTATCATTTTGTTATGTTAAAAATTTCTCTTCCATGAGTGCTGGAGAAGACATTGTAAGATAAAAAGCTCTTTTTCCACTGATTACTATAGAGGAGGGAAAATGCAGAGTGCTTCCTGACTGCACATAGTAAGAACTGAACACACTGGATTGTAAAACATAGAAGATACCAACACAGAATGCAATTTAAATGAAAGCCTGGCCACAGCACTTTCTTAGATATTCCTGCATTCCTTCCTTATCAGCCTGTAACAGAAAAATGAACAGATGCACAGGCACTGCTGAATAGTATCGCTTACATGCATGTCTTGCCTACAACAAAAAAAGAGAGTGTACACCTGCCCTGCTAATGTTGCCCTTTGAAGCACTTCTGCTATAGAGGGAAGCACCCCTGTTACAGAGGGAAGCACTCTTCCTCTTTGGGTTGTTTCATTTTTTATTAAAACAATCTCTGAGTGAGGAACTGAGACTTAGAAATGACTAAGGCGTTCCTGCACAGGCCAGTGTTCATGCTAATGTAGGCTCCAGTTCCCTATGGATGTGATGGCGAAGGGTGTGCGGGGGTATCCTGTCTATGTTCTCCCATTCCAACTTCAGCTAAGTCATGTGGGCTTCAGCCAGCACATGGGCACTGTGAAGACAGTAAAACAACTGACATATGTAGTGCTCTGTGAACAAAATAGTAATCAAGTCATTATGAAAAGGGAAATGTTTAAGGCATTTCAATACTGGCCATGAAAGAGATTTTTTTTTTTTTTTTTTTTTTCCAGATGTATAGTCTGGTAGATGCCAAACAACATAAAGGATGGGCACACCCAGAAATTTCCCTTCTCTTCCCCAAGTATAGTGTTTGATTTAATGTGAAATTATGTCTCCCTGAAGACCTTGGCTGGCTTCTTCTATGATTGATACTACAATGCCCTTCTTGGACAATCAGTTCCAAATGCCTTTTCTGAGTTGCTTGCCAAATGCAGTGCCTCTGTCCCTGCGGGGTGTCATGCTTTTGTGGACCTCTCTCATTCTCTTCCTCAGCTGCTGCTTTTTCAGATTGATAATAATAAGCAATAATTTCTTTTTGCCTAGTGGGAACAAATCCACGCCTTTGAATATCATTGTGTACCTTCTCTCAACCCCTCCTAATTTTATTATGTGCTGCTGAATATGGGAGTAGTGGAACCTCACACAGTATTCAATTTCTGGATACTCCCTGGATTTATACAGAGTCATAATGATATTCTTGATTGTAGTCTCTGTTCCTTTTCCAAGAATTCTTATTATTCAGTTTGGTCTTTTGACTGCTACTGAGCACTAAATTGATGTATTTATGGAACCATTTATGATAATCTCAAAATTTTGCTTGAGCAGTAATGGTCAGCTTGGAAACCATCATCTTGCATTTGGAATTAGGATATTTTGTTTTTCTCCTTTGAGGCTGACTTTATGATTATCCACCCTGAATTTCAGCTGTGTGTTATTATCCAGTCATTCAGACTCATGAGATCCTCTTGAAATTGTTGAAAATTGCCCTTTTCAGCTACCCTGAATAAATAAGCATCAGAAATGTCACCACATTGCTGTTTCCAGATCATTCTAAATTTGTTGAACACCACAAATCCCAGTGCAGACCTGTGAAGAATGCTACTTGTCACCTCCCTTCATGGCATAAACTGATAGTCTCCGATGTTACGGCTGCTGAGTGTACCTAGAAATCCTTGATGAATAACCTTGTTGATGGTGTTAGAAATGCGCAGAGATTATCTGACAATCATGCATAGACCTCCACACTTGCTGGTCTGTCCAGACAATTCAAAGAGGTTTGTAGAGTAGGATGTGCCTTTGCAAAACTGTATTGATGCTTCCTAAGTCTACCCCTCTCTTCCCATATTTGGTTAGTGTACACCCATCCTTCTCGATTCCAGGTATTTTCCTGCTTCACAAATGAGGAAGGCATCTTTAAGGAGCCCTGTGAGGTCAAACTAGGAAAGTTTACCAACAACACAGAACTGGGAGGAGCTGTTGATTCCCTCAAGGGCAAGGAGGCCCTGTAGGGAGATCTGGACAAATTAGGNGCTGTTAGAGAGTGTCCAAAGGAAGGCAATGAAGATGGTGAAGGGCCTTGAGGGGGAGCCATATGAGGAGCAGCTGAGGGCACTCGGTGTGTTCAGCTGGAGAAGAGGAGACTGAGGGGATACCTCATTGCAGTACAACTTCCTTGAGAGGGGAAGAGGAGGGGCAGGCACTGATCTCTTCTGTGTGGTGACCAGTGACAGGATGTGAGGGAATAGCCTGAAGTTGTGTCAGGGGAGGTTTAGATTGGATATTAGTAAAAGGTTCTTCATGGAGAGGGTGGTTGGGTACTGGAGCAGCTCCCCAGGGCAGTGGTCACAGCACCAAGGGTGACAGTTCAACAAGCATTTGGATAGTACTGTTAGGCACATGGTGGTCCTTGTGCAGGGTTTAGGGTTGGACTTGATGATCCTTGTAAGTCCCCTCCAGCTCGGCATATTCTGTGATTCTGTGAAAAAAAAATACATTGGCCTGGCCTCAGATTTGACACCCTTTTATTACCCTGTTTCTGCTTCATTCAGTCTTTTCTTAAGATGTCTTTCCTAATTTGCTCTAAAACCTTATATGTCATTGAAGTTTGGCTAACATAGGTTGTTATTCCTAATTCACTTTATCTCCTTATTCTTTGAATATGGATATTAGTTTCCTATTATCCACTCATACTGTTCCTTCACTAACTAAAGAGGTTTATAGAAAATATTTGCTATCAAAGCTAAGATTTAATAGAAAAGAGCCTTAAAACTTTTGAGCTTGGGTTTGTCTGGTTGCTTCAATCCAGAATGCACAAAAAAAGTTCTGCTTCCACTTGATTTGAGGTAATTCCAATTTTCATACCCTCAGTCTGATCTCCTGCCTGCTGGCTGTATTATCATTTTCTTTAATCAATTTTCGTTCTGATTTCAATTAGTTTTAGGTTCTATCTATTATCTTTGTGGCATTCAAGTTGTTCTGACTGATGTAGCTGAAACTAGCCAATTGTTTTATTTCTGCTAAAATGCCACAATCATCATTATTCTCAAAAGTTTACACATCATCACTGTGCTTATTTACTCCTAAAACTTTGCAGCCTCTTCAGTCTTTCCTCTTTCCTGACAACTTCTTTGACTAACTGTGAAGTTATTGTCATGTAACTCATTCTTTTGTACATGCGAGTGCATGTTTGGATGTATACTGATTCCTGCCCAGTAAACTGTTTTATCATGCATTAGCTTGGTCCGGTAGCAGTTTCTCTGAGTTCAATATTAGGTCATGTGCTTCATGCTAATTTATAGTAGTTTAGCCTTGAGTAATACACTTAGCCTTTGGAGTATGTAAATATTTCCCTTCAGTATAACTCTATGAGTTGCTCTGGAGGATGGTGAAATAACACGGAAAACACATGGTTTTGTACTTCCCTTGAAAGGAATTAGGCTTTTAATAGTTCATACAGGATGTGAGCTAACATTTATTCTAAATGTGTCTTCTTCATTTGGGTATAATCACACTTCCAAGAAAGTCTGTGTGCCCTTGATTTAAAGACTCACAGAATTATGAAATTATTAGGGTTGGAAGGAACCTCTGCAGGTCATCCAGTTCAATCCCTCTGCCAGCAGGTTACACAGAAACATATCCAACTGGGTTTGGAATGACCCCAGAGAGGTAGAGTCCATAACCTTTCTGGGCAACCTGTTCTGGGACTTTTCCACCCTCAACATAAAGACATTCTTTCTCACGTTGAGGTAAAACTTGGTGTGTTTTAGTTTATCGCCATTGCTCCTTGTCCTGTTGCTGGGCACCACCTGCAAGAGTGTGGCACCATCCTCTTGGCATCCACCTTTGAGATGCTTATACATATTAGTGAGATCCCCACTCAGTCTTCTC
>VWZG01009376.1:5325-21618 GCA_013396735.1 Grallaria varia | reverse complement strand
AGTCCATCCGTTTCTCTAATTTTGTCCTAAGTGATGTTCTCCTTTGTATGTTCAAATGCATAGTTTGTATATACATTTCAAAAGCAGGCTTTGGATACTTAATTCCTAAAAGCAAACAAATTATAAACACAGCTTTTTGCAAAGAAATTGAAAAATAAGTTGTATCGCCTTTGCTCATAGTCATATGCCATATGTGTAAGAAATAGAGAGTAAATCTGTCAAAAGGTAAACATTTGCATTTGTACTATGAGAAGACAAATAAGATGTAAGATAAAATTCCGTTCAATATAAAAGCATCTACTGTAAAGATCATTGCTCACATAAAAAATATTATAGTTTTCTCCATTCACAGGTATTTCTGAAATTTGCTAAAATTGATTTTAGAAGAAAGGATTTTCTATGCATATCAGTTCCCTAAGTGATGAATAAAAGAAGTGAACATCCACTGCAGAGTGTATATACGTTGGGCTAACAATGCCTTGGGAAGGGTAGAGACAGGAATAGGAAATGCAATAGTACCCTAAATGCTACAGAACTTTTGAAAGCCGTCAGATACATACACGAGAAAACACTTAGAAAATAATTCAGAGTCCTTGAAACATTATTAGAAATCATGCTGCCTCTTTTTTTACACGGTGGTGTAAACTATGAAGAAGGACATAGATTTGTATCACTGAGGCTTTTACACTAGGTCTAATGATTTGGTTAACTTATGTTCTAGCTGATATGTCCCTGGTTTAGGGAAAGTTTTGTCTGGATCACGTTAGATTCTATTTGAGTCTTGCAGCAGGAGATGAGTTGGTCTTTACTTTTGCTGCAAGTCCTAACAGTTCTTTATTGCCATAATTTTTTTCAAGTCAGTATTCTCAGGACTATTCCTCTGAAATGCTTTGAAATAGTTAACCACTTATTCTCAGAACTTTCTTTTCAAATAAGATACAAACATGTAGCCAAAATAATGGGAGAAATAAGAAAAAATATGTTTTGTAAAGTAAGTAATCCTAGCATGTAATTAATCATGCAATAATCTTGTTTTTATGGGAATTTTGCAATTAACTCTTGGAAAACAGTAGATATCCATGCAGTCCCATTTTAAATGGGAAAAGAGAAGAGAGGGGGAAGGTTCAACAGACACACAAACAAAAGCAAATATAATGCAATTAAGAATTTAGTAGACCTCTACTTATAGCTTCTTATTCCACCCTGCTCCCTAATTACTAGTGAATTTATAGCTGGAAGTCAGTAATTTATAGCGTCTATTTTGCACAATTAGCAATGTTCTGTTATAGATAATGGGAGGCATTTCCACATACCCCCAAAGGCTCTGTCACAAGAAAAATGAGAGCACCACAATGCCAGAAGAAAATACTGCTCTAACATAGTGTGGATATGAAATATAACCCCTACAGACTAACTTAATCAGCACTTGAAAGCACAAATATTGTGATAACTTTAATCTCAGTCAAACTCTGCCTTTGGTTTGATATTAAAGACTGGGAAAAGTGACTGATCTTGTACTGCCATCTCAACATTGTTCATATACTCAGCAGTCACTATGTTGTTTTCAAAATCTGTTTCTTTGTTGATAGTTTTAAGGTAAAGCACACCTTCTACCCTTATCTTGAATGAATGTATATTTGTTTGGGGTTCTTTCTTTTTTTTGCTTTTTCTTTGGGTTTTTTTTTTTGTTTGTTTGTTTTTTTTTTGTTTTGTTTTTTGTTTTCTAAAGGCTTTCTTTGAGAAATAAAAGCAGGAACACTTGGAGAATTCACACGCTTTATGCACAGACTAAATCATTTAAATTATAGATGCTCCTTATGGGAAACAGAACACATTTAGACCAAAGGCATTAGAAATGAAAGATAGGTACTGTAGATTCATATCCTCAATAGAAGATACTTTAAAATTTTCAGGCAGGACATACGGCAATGTCTACTATTATATTACTGTTTCCTGCCGATGACTACAGAGATTATTTATTCAGTTTGCCCAGAATGAAATATTGGATGTAAGCTCATTGCCCCAGGAAGAAGATAAAAAGCGCCTTTCAGCTCTCCTTCCCATTCCCTTTCACAGTTACTTTGTTGCCTACCTTGACATAGTTTACCTTTTACCATTTACTAGACTCCTCTCTTAACAGCCATCCTGTATTAGGAGAAGGGAGTGAGCATTTCCTCTCTATAGCCACCCCAAAAGTTTGCACTTGACCCCAAGCTAAAAATGGCCATAAGGACTTCCTGCCAGTCTCCTAGATGTGCGTACTGCCCCTTTTGCAGAAAAAAAGACCTGTGTGTGCCTGGACTGCGTATACCTCTCCTGGGTTTGACTGGGACAGAATTAATTTTTCTTCTTGGTAGCTAGTACAGTGCTGTGTTTTGGATTCAGTATGAGAATAGTGCTGATAATACACCAATGTCTTGGTTGTTGTTAAGGAGTGCTTACCCTAAGTCAAGGACTTTTCAGTTTCCCATGCATTACCAGGACAAAGGACATGAACTGGCCAAAGGTATATTCCACACGTCATCCCTAGTATAGCTTTCATTTTTTCATTTTCTCAGTTTCTTTATTATTATTAGTAGTAATAGTTTAAATTATTAAACTGTTCCTATCTCAACATGCAAATTCTAAGGGTTTTATCCCTGATTCTCCTCCCCATCCCACTGAATGGGGCAAAATAATGAGTGAGCAGCTGTGTGGTACTTATTCTCTGTCTGGGGTTCAATCATAACAATACCATACATATCCCAGAGCTTCCAAGTTGTCCACTACAACTATTTGGGATCCAGTATAACTGCTTTGGGGTAAACCTGAATGAGGCACTCCTGGTGTATTTCTCCAAGTGGGAGAAGGGTGGCACTACTCTAACTTACACAGGCAGAAAGTTACCACTGGAAATGGTCACGCAATATCCATAAGCAATAGTTAATTATTAGAGAATGAGTAACATGCAATTTCTATATTTGTATTACATGATGCCAGAAGGGAAACTGTAGATTTTGGAAACACACTGAAGCACAGTAAATTAACTATAGCTTTCTACATAGGCTAACCTTGACTTTGTATAGCTGCCATGACTGTCATTGATTTCAGCCTTAAGGAGCGCAACAGATTGAATTACATGCTGCAACATTAGTCAGCAATACATTCAGCTTCTTTTTTGTCTGTGCTTTTTCTATTGGCAAATAGCTGTGGGGTTTATGGAAATAATTAAACAACTGGAACAATTTGTAAAAACTACCATTTTCTCCAAATTTAGTAAGAACTGATAACTATGATTATTTGCTTTCTCAGCCAACTGTAGTTGGGATTCTGTTCTCTAATCTGTGAATTTCTAAAACATGTATCCTTATCTACAGCAAAAGTAATAAATATTTGAACTTACAACTTTATGTGTGCAGTATTGTGAATGTATTTTCATGGACTTTTTGTGATGCTAATATTCGATACTAAAAATACTTCAGTAAAAGGAACTAATGTCAGTCCAGTACAAGTTCGTAACAGTGCAGAAAGTTTTAAAAATAAAACAATATTGGATTTCTCACATGATACATATCCCCACCTCCCCTTTCCTCTGCCTCCCTAATTCAAGACATTGTCAAGAGCTTTTAAGTATTTTGATACCATGTTCTAGAAGCAATAAATAGCTAGACAGAGGAAAAGAATAATAGCAGGGAGATAGCAGCAGCAACATCACTTTTGAACTCAAAGCCATTATTTTTGTTGCTCCTGGCTGTATTACCATTTAGATCTGATTTAGACTGAATTTAACACTTGTATTGTCTTTACTGTATCTGAGAATGGCAAGAAAGCTTTTCCTGAGCCCCTTTCAAGATTTGACATCATCACTTCAGTAAAAGAATCACAAAGTTTCTAGATAGATAGATGGATAGATAGATATAGACAAAGATATACATAAATGAATATAGAATTTTATTCATAGCTTCATTTCAGGTATTCAGGATGTCAAATTATGCTTTAAGATTAAGGTAATTTTAAAGGGCAATTGTGAAAGTATTGAAAAATATTATCCAATTCTTCTTTATGATTGAAGACAAAAGAACTATTGCTTTCTTCCTCACAAAGTTATTTTTTCATGGCTTTATTACAGCATCCACTAACACCAAAAGAGGAAATGAACACCCACATTACTGGGGAAAATACCAAATATGAAATCCAAAAGTTAAAAATAGCTTTCAGATAGAAGGTTTGAATGAAAAAAGAGTAATACCTGCTCCCAGGTTTTTATATTACTTTGGGGAGGAAGAAAAAACAAATGTTTAGGGAAAAATACGAATTCTGTTCCCAAAGTATGGACCTTTCTTCACATTAAAGCATTTTTCTAAAAAGAGGAAACAAAGTTGTAGAAATAAAGATATGATTTTAAATGTAGAAAGTTAATCACTTCTAATAGCTCAATTTACTTAAAGTTGAACAATATATTTCTTTGATATATGGGGGACTACAGTGAATTTCAGTCAATGTAAGTAGCCTGTGGTCAAGGAGAGCTTTTATCTTTTATAGACTCTTGCTAAACTACAGCCTTTCCTGTTGCATCCTGACCTGCCTATTGAGTGCTTGCCTTTATCACTCTGAGATTGGATTACTCACTGAACCCTACCCAGGGCTGCCTACAGAGCTCTTCTGCTACCAAAGTGCAGAGGCAGGATTTATGTGTTTATACAATGGAAAAAATGCCTACTACCCCATAACTGATAAAAAGGAGTTAAATACTAAATTTACTTAGCTCCTCATTCAGGGTGTTACTTCAGACTGGAAATATCAATCTTTCAGCATCTTTTATTATTGTCTTATATCTTGAAGTGATTAAGACATGAATTCTGATCTAACTTCAGAAATAAATACAACAAGCAATCTCCAGATTTTGGCTTGGAATATCCCATTGATTTGTAATATTCTGTTATTTGATAGATACTTCACTTTTACATTCCAATGAGACTGTTTCTCAGTTTAAAATAGAAATGCTATTTTAGAACTGAAATCAGTGGATTCCTATCAACAGTTTCAAGAGTCTCATGGTGAACACAAACATATGACTTGATCATTAAACCTACATTTTATCTAAGAACTCTGGCAAGTCTGACAAATGGAAATGTATTCAAATGAAAAACAT
The DNA here is from genome assembly GCA_013396735.1 of Grallaria varia. NCBI lineage: Eukaryota > Metazoa > Chordata > Aves > Passeriformes > Formicariidae > Grallaria > Grallaria varia. The sequence continues at coordinate 16,487 of VWZG01009376.1, read as the reverse complement.
TAACAATAAAATTCAGAAATTGGATCAAATTAAATACTATAACAATAAACTCAATGTCAACTTAATTTTTGGCACTCTATAGCATTTCTGATCTGTAGCAACTCTTGAAGTCCAGTGTGGCTACATGGACCTACAGAGCATGTCCAGTGTAGGGCTGACCCGGGCTGTAGGTACATGAATCTTAAGTCATGCAATGGAAAAACTGGAACTGAGACACTGGAGAAGCTTTCAGTGGTTCTCTAATGATTACTGAACACTAGCCATTAGCACACCAGAATTAATTAAGAAATTAGAACAAAAGTAATGAGCAGCACAATAGAGCAGCTTTTAGCTCCAAAGAGTTAAACTGTCTAGACAGCCGGATGAAATTCAAACCATGACTCAATTTACAACTGCCTGCAATGTGTGCCTATGTGTACACATACATTAGAAAGTTGCATTTTTGTAAGTGATTCTGATGCACTTTATGGTTTTAAGTAATCTGGTAAGTTTAGACAGAGTAAAACATTAAAACCAAAACATAAAATATTGAGAACTACTGTATCCTACACAAGAAACAAAGAGCAAAAAAGTGGGTTTGATGAGGACATACAGAGAAGAAAATATGACTCTATCCATGAGATATGGCTGATCTGCTCTGGAAAACAACCTTGAACCTTTGTCTATGAAATATGGGTGATAAATAGTTCGCAAATACGGAGGAAAAAAACCCACCAAACCAGCATGACAAGTTCATATTAATTTCTCATTTGAGCAAAGGATAAGGTCGCAATAACAGGCTTAAAATTAATAATGTATTTATTGGTTTTTCATTGGATACTACTGAATGAGCAGTTATGGTAGCAGTAACAACATTAAAGCCTCTAAATGCAAGTAAGAGCTATTAAAAGGCAAACAATTAGGACTGTGACTTTATTTCCTCTGAAGATGTAAAATAATCAGATAACAGAGAATTGGAAAAGATAAGATTTGTAATGGTATAATGAAAAATAGTAGCCAGTTTGGTTTAAATGTCTGTCCAGCCACAGGTTTGATTCAAAGAACATAGTAATTGGAGAGGAAGGGAATGAATCCAAATTAAGAAGTGCTTTAGAATACTTACCATGAAAAAATGTAAAAATGGACAACTATCCTAGGTTTCATGTCCTCTGGAAAAGCTGACGTTTTTTTCAAGCTTTTACTTTAGAAGAAAACCTATTAGACTTTTCATAATAGTGCAACTGGGTTTGCTGCTCATAGAAAGCTGGTAGTCTTACAGAGAGGAAAATATGGTGATACCAGCTGTTTGCAAAGGGATTTTTTTTTTTTTTGAAGCCATATGCCCTTAGGTTTCTCACCACCATCCTCATCAAGATATGCATGGCTTATGTACCATGAAAATCAATTTTGGAAAGTATGATTTTCATAGACTTCTACATGTCATGTTTTTGGCTCCTGAACTCTTAACTGGAAACTACATTTTTGACAACTCCTTTAGACAGAGTTTTGATCTGAAGGAAAAGAGTGAGTCACAATGACTAGAGGCTTTGGACAGCTTTGTGAAAAAAAGCCATCAAAATAAAATTAACAAAACAATTAATTTCATTTGCTGAAATTTCAAGGAAGATCTTCAACGTGCAAAATGTATTTGTAAGATGCACTAGAAAGAGACATTTCTGAAAGATGAATAAATATGGATTGGGGAGGATATAAAATATCCAACTGTAGGATGGTGAAATACCCTATAAAAAAAAAAAAAGTCTGAACAGCAAACCCAGGGACATTGCTGTAAAAATGCAAAGAGACTTCATTCTTAATAAAAATCTTGAGAAACATAGATATTAATTAAAAAGATATGCTTCCAGGCAATAAGAGCAGAATAATCTTTTAAGTAGATTTTCAAAAATGGTACTGGCAAAGTAGCCTTAAATTATAGCACAGAAAATATTCTGAAGGTAAGTGCCTTCATGTGAAGTGCAGCAGCAGAGAGCTGGAGTAGTGACCCATTCATCAATGGTCTAGGCCCATAAGCCAAAGCCTAGAATGTCCAATTTATGAGGTTAGTCTGGCCTTTGTTCACAAATACAAACATTTCATATCTTTATTTACGGGAGGCACAAACTACTTATTTTCATTGCCCCAGAGCACCCGACAGCCTCCCTAGTCTTTTGAGAGAAAAGAGAATTATTTTTCTGTTTTAAATGTATCCTGGAAAAGAAATGAAGTACAAGTTTCCTATCACTTAGACTGTGATTAATTTGCTTACAGAAGATTTTGTGTTGCATTTCATTTGCTTAGGGCTAGTTTCTGGCACTGTCAATTACACTGATTCATACAGAAATACTCCGTTATACAAATCACATGATTTGTTGGAGCCCCTGCAAGTGACAACATCAGCATGCATAAAATGGTCCTATATTCTTTCTGGTTCCCTCATGGGGGACAATTTCATAAAGTAAAGAAGCAGAACAACTTGAAGCTAAGTTTCCTTTCTCACTGATCAGAGGCTTTGCTATCAGCATACACCATCTTACTAAGACCTGCAAAAAGTCATACTGAAAGGAAAGGTAAAGCAAATACAGGCACTGGAAATAGATGAACAACATGTGATTAGTGACTTCTTGAGCATTAAAGTACTAGTGGCTTCAAATCTTGGATCCTGATGACCAGCTACGTTATTCAGAAACGACACGTTGCAAAAGTTCAGAAACTTTGATGGCTTTACATAATCCAAGTGTCCCTGGGCTGCAGCTACATTGCACCCAAGATACACAAGAAGGTTGTTAAAGGCTTGTAGAGATAACTGTAACATCTCTGTAGTGTCCAGATACTCTCTGAGTAGTAAAACTCTTATGTAGAGAAGACTTATAGTCTTCTTCCATTCTTTAGCCTCTAGCTGAACAATAACTGCCTTAAATGCACTTGTTCAAATACTGGATAAAATAAATCAGTATATTTTTAAAAGAATGTATGCATTTGAAAGACTACTTTCCCCATACATTGCATATTGTTTGCTGAAAATATCTTGAACCTTTGTTAAAAGCAGTTCATTTTGTCAGAAATTTCAAGGACAAAAAATATCTATTTACTCTGTAAACACACGCAGAAGCCTGGAAAATGAGGCTCTGTACTTGGTATCTCAGGGTAATCCATAATTGCTACTAGTATATAAACAATGATTCAGTCTTTCCATGGGGGAAAAGCTAGAACAAGTATATAAGTGGCATTACTAACTCATTAAAAGATTAAAATACCCCATTAAAATTAAATTAAACCCTATTAGGTTGGACTACACCCTCAACTACAGTTAGCAATCTGCACCTACCATGCCCCCATTAATAAGCCTCACTGTTAGTGAAGGTTTCTACTAACATAGCTCCATATCCTGAGATGTGAGCTGGCTCATCAGCTGATGGTGTGATCAGGGTGAGGAGGACATCTGCTTTGCTACCAGACTTGTAGACTTCTCTGGGACCTTCGCTTATAAGCCAAGCTGTGTTCAAACTAAAACTAAGAAATAGACTTTCTAAAGACTAAAATAACATTCAGTTACTAGGACAAGAAATACACTGGACTGCCCTGAGTGTTGGCCTTTTCTGGTGTTATTCATAGTATGAGGAGATTGATGCTACATTTTTCTTTAACTGTATTTAATTCTGCAGCAGCCTCTACTTTCACACTGCTGTCATTTATCTAGATGGCAAAACATACCTCACTCCAAAAATAACATCTCTGGAAATTTTTACAACCAGAAAAAGAATATGTGGTCATGAAATAGAAGCAATTGTGCATCACATAATGGACTAAAAAAATGGTGACAGTGAGAAGTAAGAACTTGAAAGAATAAGTGTACCATTTTACGCCAATTACAAAGATTCCAATGAAACTGAATCCGTGCTGTGCAAGCTACGGCACATGAAAGTGCGACTAATCCATTTATAGAGAAATTTCTATACATTGTTATATTTTGCAATAATTTTCTCCCCTCTGTGTGCAATAAGAATTTGTTTCCTCACGAAGCATACTGTTTCCCCTTTGAGATTCAAAACTCAGTATTGACAAAAAGTTAAAAAAAAGCCAACAAATACTTTTTTTTTCATTTTTTCCTGTTTCTTTTTAACCTTAAGCCTGAACAACCATTAAATAAAGGTAAAAACCCCACAATATACACAACCAATGAACAAGTAAGCTATGTTCTCAATTATGAATAACATTAATTTGCCCACATGTGTGTCAAATGTTTTCAAAGACCTTGTTACAGAGGAACTTTTACATTTGCACAGGTAGGGCATGTTTCATCATTCCATCCATGGCCTATTATTGTCCTTCATTTCCTTTTTCCAAGTATTATTGTTAATGAAGTTCACCTATGAGGAAATCAGAAAAATGCAATGTACATTCAAGCTAATTTGTATGTTTCCTCTGGCTTAAACAGTGTCATTAATGAATCTTCTTTTCCTGAAGTAATGGGAACAAATTAAAAATATTCCCCAGTTTATGTCTATTGTCAATAAGATAAATTATATAAATAAGTTTATAATCATATAGGAAGGATATTTTTTCTTTTGCTGTGTTGTTCTTCTCAACATTATTTTACACTCTTCCATAATGAATATCTCCCATTAAAAGTAGTTTTCATTATTCAATGCAACTTAAAAAACAACAGTTGGTGTTGAAAAAGTTATATTAATAATGTAGAAAAGAAAGACTTGAAGGATTTCAGTCCTTTGCTCACCAGAACCATCTTCTAGTATTTCTAGATAGTTCATTCTGTAAGACAGACTTCTTTGTGTCTCCAGTGAAAATGCTTATTTTTGCATTTGTATCCCTGTGAGGACATCTGCAACATCTCCTTTAGATAAAGTCCTAAGACATCACTGGTTTAGTTAAATTTCAATTTTCCTTTCCACCATGAACTTCATTGTAAATGGCTGGTTCTTTAATTCAATAAAGCAAACTTAACTCCTATAGTTTCTAAATTTTGTTTGTAAAGTATGTAGCATAATAAATGAAAAAGGTTAGATTATTTGCACTCTCTTCAGTGGAGAAAATGTTCAAATTAAATAATGCAATTAAAGGTGAGAAGAGAGTAATCTTCTACATACTCTCTCTGGTGTTTGTATCTATAGGAGTCCTAAACCTTTAAACACTTTCACAGTAGCAGTCTGTTCATTTATCACTCGCAGGTTTTATTTTAGCAGTCATTACAACCTTTTTCTAGACTCTTCTCCCAAATGTCATAGGCCTATAGGAGGCCTAACACGTACCTAACATACAAATTCTTAATTCTAATGACTTTAATGAATAACAGTTACACTGTTCAAAGGTGGTGGGATTCCACACAGTTTTGTTTAAAGTTTTAGTCTGTGACATCCTCGTTGTTCAAATATATACAATTACTGACTATTTACTGATACATCAATACAAATCCCGTTAAAGGCAGCTTATTTACATCAGTAGACTCATCTTAGAAGCTAAAAATCTTTTTTATTGAAAGTACAAACACGTGCAAGTTACAGAGCAACTATGAAAAGCATTCCAGCACAAATTTAGACCACTAAGTGTTATACCCAAAAACCTTCAGATGCAAGCAAATAGTTTCCTTATCTTTCTGTTATTTATAACATCTAACTCTAGAAGACTGTTGGTTTTAGTTCTAATGCAGTTTTGTTTTGTACCTTAAAACAACTAAGCAGGTAGCTGGTAAAGAAAAGGCTCATAGACATGCAATGGATTTGAAAACACCTCAAATTGTCAGACAAGAGACAAAGATAATTGTTAAAATTACCTTATTAATTGTATAAAACAATCCAGAATTTTAGATGAAGTTAGTTATAAACTTTTACTTCTGTATTAAAATCCAATGTGTTTGAAGAGGGAAAAAATAAGAAAATTTCACAAACAGTAAGAAATTGAGAGGCTTGTTTCTATGTTACTATTCTAATAATAATAACCAAATATGGATTTTCTCTGATTGTATTTAAATCCTTAATAATTTAAAGAAGAACTGTATATCCATATTGATTTTCAGTTGAAAGCAGGCTTGTTCAGCCACAGGTGAACACAAAGAAAAAAAAGATTATTAGAGAGGCCTATCTTTTGAGAGATACTTCTTAAAGAGCAATTCAGATATTCTGTACAATGTTTTGAGATGATTTAGATAATTCTGTTGCTCTACAAAATGGATGGAAAAAATTAAAATATGCTTTAAGGAAAGTATCAAAAAGAGGAACTACAAACAATGGGAAATTCGAGATAAAACATGAGTTTTAATTAACAACGATTATTTTGAAGGAATTTTCAATTCTAGTTTCTCTTAGCAAGCATAAAGAAGTTAAAATTAGTGGGAAGTAAAGAATTTCTTTCTTTCTTCTGTATAAATTGTCCATGTTCTTTCAGGAGTCTTAATGCTCAGCTTTGGACATGCATTTAACCACAGTCAATATCCACATGTAAACCCTTTCTTACAGTTTAATTCTTGATATGTACCCACATATCAGCTCATGTTAGCTCATGTTCTTGCCCATATCCTCTCCCATAATGTGTTCTTTCTACTTGAGAGATTCCTGCTAGTCCTACCATGACTCTCTGAAAGTACAATTCAAAATCCTCTCTGTGCCTTACAGACACTATTCTGAAAAAAAATTTGAGACCATTTATATTAAACAAACACTGAAAAGCTCTTTACAAAAAAGCTTTGCTTTTTGTAAACCTAGAAGAAATTCACATTCCTCCTAGATAGCTGAAAGGCTTTCCCAATTGTGGAATGCAAAGGAGGCTTTTCTACATGTCTTTAAGGATAGCACAACATGGTGGTAGCTAGCAGGCTACCAAATTTTCTCCTCGTTCAGAATCCTACTTTGGCTGCAAGGAACCCTACATGAAATCAAGATGGGAACACATTTTTTCTCTCTTTTTGTAAGCTCATGCTTGAAAACTAGAGAGAAAAAAGCCTAACACAAACTATACAAAATGTCTGATTTCAAGCACATCAAAGACAAAAAGGAAAGAAGTTAGGCATGCTCTTAATTACTTCACCATTAGAGAATATTATTACAACACTTTAATCCATTTATTTAAATCGCGCAGTAGCCAAGTTGTATGTTTACAACAAAAATTCTAAGGCTATTGCACAAGTTATTTCCCACTGAATACATTTATTTCTTATGATATAAGAACTCAAAACACACACAGAATGCTTACTTATTAATGATTTCTCAATGAGAGAGCCTGACTTCAAAAAAGAGTAAATAAATAGGAAAAGGAATTTATCATACAGTGATGTAATATATACTTAATAAAGAAAATAACCTACAAAACTTAAAAGAAATATTTAATCATTTCAGATTAAAACAGGGACAATAGTTATTTCTGTATGAATCTATGAAGCATCTTTTACTAATTAGTCTAACAAAAATATTTTTTAAGTCAGTAGAGTTAGAGAGATGCTTTCCAGCTGCTAATGACTCTAGCTCTGTACACATCTGAGTTTGAATTTTGCTTATGCTGTGATGTTTTCATTGCACTATAACCATATTAATAAATCTTCAGTTAGACATAAGGTATGTTTGCAACATGTCCCTTTATTGCTCTCTGGTGACAGTATATTGGATTTAAGTAATAGAAACACACCCATTAAAGCCAAAAAAACTAAATGCACGCATCAGTTTTAGCACATTTTAAAGAGCTTTGATAACTAAGGCAAAGTACATTCAGTACCTTGCAGAAATTAAATTCTTGATCAAATATTGAAACCTCAGTGTAAGACAATCCTCAGGGAGTCCTCATGGTGGGTTTGCAGTTGAATAATGCAAAGAAAGGGCCTGTTCACAAATTTGGTATCATTAAAAGCTGAGAATAGTCTGTTAAACATTTACTGTCATTCTTATACAAATTTAGCCTCTAGACAATAACACCATAATTCAGATTTAAGTTTTGGATGGCTGACACTCTAAGGAACACAAGAGATTTATTATACACATATATAGAATTAAAATTGCGGCATCACTTGGTGATTCGGTACCTTTCCGCTATGTTCTACAAACACTGGTTCCATCAAAAACGGAGGCGCTGTCTCCCTCTGGACTTCCCCATTTCTGCTTCCATTTAACTGTTCCAAGCACCATAGATGGCTCTGAAGCTTGTTGCAGAAGTAAGAGCAAGTTACTTCAAATTAGCTGACTGATTCTTGCTAATGTAGCAGACAGGAGCCAAGAAGAAAAATAACAAAAGAGGAAGAAACTTTCCTTCCTGACCTGTGATCCAGCTGCCATTGTCAGTGCAAAATATTGCAGAATGCAAGATCTCCTTGAGTTCTGAGCTCATGCGGAGCCTGGAGGTCATGCCGTTCAGGAAAGACGGATCTCCCAAGGTCATCCAACTCCCATAACTCAGATAGATGTGGAAGCTGAGAGGTCTTCTCTGTCAGAGTAGCAAAATATTGCTGAGTTTATAAGTGAAATCTTGCAATTATGAGAGGAAACCGCTGCCTATCAGGTGAAGGAAGGTTTCAGAACTAAATGGTAAATGTGAGGCAGGGCTCCCTATCTTAGTGTTCCCACTGAGCTCAGCAAGATCTTGCTTCTGTTTAGCTGTAGTTACTTATAGGGTCATTTCCCCCCTGTTTTTCTTCCACTTTGAGCACTGTATATATATATATATATGGCACAAATTTTCTCCTTTCCTTGTATAAGAAAGAAAAATTAGGTTTTTAGACTAGATAATACTGCTTTAATCTGCAATCAATCACTGTTTTGGAGTAAAGATAAGCAAAGGGCAACACATGCAAAACTATTCTCAAAGCAGAGGAGAAAGAATGATTCAAAAGTTATAATCTCCCTTCAGCTCTCCATTTCAGACTCAGGTTAAAATCTTCAGTACAACACACTTTCCAAGGTAGTTGTCTTGGAAACGATGCTTCTAAACTGTGCCAATAAACATACGGGGGTAGGTGAAGGTGAAACATCTACCCTTCCCACATGCCAAGGCCACTAGAGAAGACCTGTAAGTGCTTTGGAGACTGCTGTGCACCATCATGGTACTTTGTGTAAGTGCTGAGGACTATTAAGGATGAGATACTCCTTTCCTTCCTGTTACCAGGTCATAAATGAGCCAGACTTTTAAGATGGCTTTAAAAAATTTATGTGTAGAGACCTTTAAAGCTATACATAGATATAGATATACAGCATTTATAATCTTGTTAATGTATATATTATGCTTCTTAGTGTAATTTCTCTATTGTTGTCCCTACAGATCAGTACAGTGTATGATTTTATTTTGGTTTTTTGACCTCTGTGTTGAGCCTGTATTAATGAATCTTATTTTACGTTTTGGTGCCTACATTTTGATGTGACTTCCTTCCTGAAATAAAAGCGTGAAAATTGATCTATATTGCTTTAATGAAAAGTAGTCATGAGTGAAATTTTCAGTACCTGTGACTATATTCTGAGTAAACCCATTAATGTTACTCTGTTATAAAATAAATAACGTATTTGTGTGTATAATGCTTTTATGTATTCCAAGTTTCATACTGCCCATTCACTGAGGCTATATGTTGGCTATGCATGGAAACAGATACTAAATTAGTGTCTAAAAATTATCTTGCACTCAAAATTTACCAGAAAAAAAAATTATTAAAGCATTAGCAAAATTAAGAGCCAAAGTATGTTTTCCCTACTAGGCAATTCATTCTCTGAACACCAGCTTCTTGGTAGAAGTATCAGATGCAGTGAGGTCAGAAACATTTTGTTATCTATTACTTCCACTGTCCAAGGCAAAGAACTCCAAACCTTTTGTCCCAGTTCCTAGCTGAGTCCAAAACAATACATTTCAATGACATTATTTGTAGTTTCTTCTTTATTTGATATTTGATTATGGCAAGCTATAACACTGTAGAAAATTTACATATTTTTTCAGAAGACTAATAATGCCTTGCTTCTCACAAATACCTCTCCTTGATGTAGCTGTCACCTTTTTGAACAAATATAAGTAAATAAAGATGGTTATGTTTGTTAAGAAAAATATTGAAAATATGAACTGAATATAACCTAGAGACTCAGAAAGGAAAGGAAAATAAACACTCCTCCTAAAAAGCATTTGTTGCCTTTATATAGTATCATTACTTTTGTGGGAATCAAGGATTCTTTACGTTGTTACTGGCAATGCAATATAAACCAAAAAGAATGATCCACTTTATAAATATGAGCTGTGAAAAATGGCAAGTTTTCTCACTTCAGCTATGTTAATAGTTGCTTCCAAATTGTTTTGCCATCTAAATGAAGCATGAATGTTACACACAGAATACATGGAAGGCTAAGAAAAGTTTTGAACTAATGAACATGAGCAAAACAAATATTTTTAAAATATTGGATGCATTTAAACGTGGAGAACAGTAAACATACTTTAGAAGAAAATCTACTTGTCTAATTAGAATTTATTTGTCTAGACCATGGAGACTTTGAATGGACCTTACCGAAACACTTCAGAATTTCACTACAAGATGGGTACATGCTAGACATCAGAAAACCTTTTAGTATTGGAGTTAATTTCCTGTGATAGTTTCTTATTTTTTATTTCAATTGCTCTTAGGAGTGAAAGATAGAGCTCTCCCAAATACACATATTCCTCCTCTTTTCTAAGACAATCGTTTTCTTTTACAAACAAAAAGCCAACCAACCAAAAATTTTAAAGTATGTAAAACGACTTTAAAGCTAGAGTCTTAATTGATAAATTTAAATTGTATTTTGGTATCTGAACATGTAGATTTTTTTAACTGCCCTCTTATGCTCTAACAAAATACTTTACTCTAAAATCAAGAAAATGCTATGAAAGTTCTATAGTAACAGAGCTTAGTATGTCAGTAACAGAAGAAATGGCAATGTAGAATATGGAAGATTCATAACCATGAGAGCTGCTCTAATCTCGAGGCAGTCCTATCAAAAATTCTAGAACTTAGAAAGTTAAAAAAATGCCTGTAATGACTACTAAGGAATATAACAGTGTTTCTCAGGATCAGTTAAATTATCATTTAAATTCTTAATCTTTTTGTGAAGAGTGATAGTCCTATGGAATAAAATTGTTATTTTATAAATGATTCTTCAATATTTTATGTGGAAATTCTTACTCACACATTTAAGAAAATAAATGTTCTTTTTCTACCTTTTTTTTTTTTTTTTTTTTTTTTT
>VWZG01009375.1:148963-159640 GCA_013396735.1 Grallaria varia | reverse complement strand
AAAGAAGAGAAGTTGTATTGATCTAAGAAAGCTATAGGTTTTTTAAATTTTTGCCTACTTCTCCTTTTCCCAGAGACAGTAGGAGAGTGTCTTTCTCTATAGTAACATTTTCTGTAATACAACATTTCAAAATAGTTTTGAATATAATTTTTTATATAAAATTTGTACTATAATTTTTGAAATCTCCTGTTTCCAAGAAAATCAGTAACTAATAGGCCCTTTATTAGAGGGCTTTATCCACTTGGCTAAGATCAGGGCTTATTTGGTTTAAAAGTCACAAGTGTTGCTAAAGTGATGCTTTAAAACTTAATCATGCAGCTTGCTACACTGGTGTGCTTAGTGGAGTTATAAAATCTGATGTCTTGTGCTCTAGGGGTTCTTGCAGTTTTTGTACTTTGACACGCAGATTACTAGAAATATTTAGTAACTAAACAATGTATTTGTACTTCCATACCTATGTTTGCTGTCCCAAGTTTAGGATAGTGCCTTTTTTATTGTGAGAAGACAGTGGATTTGACAAAAATCAGCTTATATTACACAGTAGGTGAAAAGTTTCCTTACATCACATGCAATATCCTACTTGAAGCATTATTGTTAGCCATGGTTTTGTAAATAAATTCACCATTTATTAAGATTGGAAACTTAAGTGGAACTAGTAAAGTCAGATCTAGGGAGTGTCTAAAGCTTGTGTCATATCCAAATGCCTTTTATAGTGCTTGCATTCATTTAAAGTATGCAAGTAAATATATAAATGTGTATAAATAATACCCTTTTAGAGGATTAATGGAAAAATAGTTTTCGTACCTTTTATCATCCTTTCCTTCAGTGATGTTCTCTGATACAGGCAAAAGCTTGATAGCTTCACCTGCCATATGCCTTTTTGCCCATTTCCATCTCATTTAAAATCTCTCACTTCATGTGGAGATGTTGTCCTTAGCCTTCAAGGAGCCCATAAGATAATAGCTACCTGCTGGATGTCTATCTCCAGCTTTGGGTTTGTTTGGTTTTGTGTTTTTTTGGTTTTTTGTTTTTTTTTTTAATTACACTTGAATTATGCCTGGGAAGACATTGTTAACCCTTGCAGTGCTATTTTCTTGCCTTCTTCCATGCTACCCTTGTCCTCCACCTGCAGCTTCCTCATCTTCCTCAGTGCTACACTGGTAAAAAGAGGATCCCCTTAAACTAAGGCTAACCTCTGGTGTAGGTGTGTGTCTTTCTGGGCCTGCTTATAAATTAACCCGTGGGAACACATGGTTGCATTCTAAGTGATCCCTCATGCTTCTTTTCTCTGCTAGATCCACACAGGTCTACAACACCAGATAATTTGGCCGTGCCAGCCCAGCTGTCTGCCGCTGGATGAGAAACTCCTCCCAGAGCTACTTCAAGAGGCGGGATATATTACTCACATGGTGGGGAAGTGGCATTTAGGGATGTACAGAAAAGAATGCCTTCCAACACGCAGAGGATTTGATACTTATTTTGGTAATGGCTTGATTTAACATGGGCAGTAAATGCAGTGTTAAAAAGAATGAGAAACTGCCCCATTCTTCTAAGAACCGCAAGTTTACTATTAGTTTCTAAGTAAATCAATACCTGGGTATGCATGTTTCTGAACTGCTTAAAATAAATAATGCCTTAAAAGTACTCCCAAGCTTAACACCTTACTGAAGAAAATATCATGATTATTGTGTGGCTCCAGATAAGGTATTCCTCTCTTACCATCTTCCCCCACTGCTTTCTCCTTCCCAATTCTTTGCCTTCTCCCCTCCTCATCACAGGGGAACATGGAATGGGGGTTACTGTCAGTTTGTGTAGCACTGGTTTTAGAGCTGGTGACAAGATGGTGTGAAAGCCTCTACAAAGCAGTATCCAGAAGCTCACAAGTTACAAAGTCAAACTCTCAGACTAGCAGAAAAACAGATTGTCCATGTCTGAGTGCATTACTTACAGAGCAACTTGTAACTACCCATTGTTTATTCTCCCTTTTGTGATGCTGAACTGGCTTCTCTCCCAGTATTGGTGGTTTATTAGTTTTACACGGGTGTCATATTTCATTATGCCCAGTACTGAGTGCAGAGCGGTCCACTTGGTTGTTTTTAAGACCCTTTCATTGAATGATGAGTTTCAAGATCGTTCATTTCAATGCAGAAGCCTGCCTTAAACCTCAGGCTTAAATGAACAGCCTTTATAGGCTGTGCCCTTTATAGACAATGTCCATCCAGTTGTTAGGTAGGAAAAAGTGTTCACTTAGATAGTTCATCTCTTTGACTCTTCAGGGAGCTTGAGACCATGGTTTCACAACTGAATTAAGCTAATATATATGGATCAGAATACAATAGCTCATTGCCTAAACATATATTCTTCCTCCCATTCCTTCACAGAAGCTTGGGATCTTTTTGTTGGCATAAATGTAGATGGGCTGCCATTCCTCGTGAAATCTCACCCTGGGGCAGAGCATGTGCTTAATGCAGTAGCCTGAATACAGACTGACTCTGAGTATGGTTATCGGGAGCCCAGAGACTGTAACAGTTTAATATCCTACAATGTTCATGTGTTCATGTAATTCCAGTAGGCTTTGCTTACAATAAACAGTATTTGATACTATGGCACACTTGATGCAAAGTTTTCCCCAGTGGGCATTCAAAATGGAAAAAAAAGCAATTTGTGCCTGTGAGTACGTTGATGTAAGCAGTCTGCTCTCAAAATCAGTCTTGTTGCTTTGAAAGGAAACACATTTTTTCCTCCTAAAAATGTATTAGACATGTATCTTGTATTTAATGCAACCGCACATTCTTTTTGTACATTCATTTTGTACAAATAACTAGCTGAAGCTGCAGAATAAAAATTCAAGTAAAGTAGTAATAATTTCTGAGATTGACATGATTTTGAAAAGTTTTGTTTCTGATGACTGAAACACAAAGGCACTCTGTGCTTAACAGGATAGCTCTAGGTAGGAGCAAATCTATACTTGTAGAATTTTTGCTTAGTTTCTTTTGGATATCTAAATGATAGTGTCCTTTATTCACCAGTTGGTGTCAGCAGTGGATCAGAAATTACTTTATAGCTGACGTACTTGGGTGTTTTGAATAAATAAATGAAAAAAGTTCCAAATTTTCTAAAAAAGATGGAAGTCTTATATGACAATACAAACATACAAAATCATGCCAGCAAAAATCAGACTAGATCACTACTTTTGCATTAGTTTATTGCTAATGTTTTTGATATCAAATTATAAAGCCAAAGTCACTGAACAGCTTTAAAAATGTTAAATTACTTTTGAAATGACTACTTGCATTAGCAATGAAAAGTCTATGAGATATTAAATGTTGATCTATTTAGACCTGTTGGGACTGTCACTGTAGGTGGTCCACTGTTGAATTTGTGTTTCAGCTCAAAACCACTGATGTTTTGACATTTATATTTGACTTTTTTCTCGTTCTGATGTATCTGTTTATGTGACATGATGCTGGCCTGCTCATTTGACATCTTTTCCTGTTCTAGGTTATCTTTTGGGCAGTGAGGATTATTATACTCATGACCGCTGTGTCCTCATCAAAGCGAAGAATGTAACACGCTGTGCTCTGGACTTTCGAGATGGAGAAGAAGTTGCAACTGGATTTAAAAATATGTATTCCACAAATATATTCACAGAAAGAGCAATAGATCTTATAGCCAATCACAAAACTGAGAAGGTACAGTCAGCAGCTGTTACTCTTCATTAACTTCAACATTAAAGAATGTTTTAAAAATTGTTAATGAAATACTAACAGAGAAAGACATGCACTTGAACTGTAATCCGGGGCTGTTCAGTAGGATGCATAGAGCTAAATGTGAGAATTAACACTTTTCTTGTCAGCTTTCACTGCATGACCCTGGCCTGCTAGCATTCTCCATTTCTTTTATTACAATACAATTAATAAGTTTTTAGAAATGATTTAGCAAGTAGTTTGTACTTTTAAGAAGAGAATGGAAAGTTTAAAGGGAGAAGTTTACTAGAAATAAATTGTTAACAAATGCATTATGAGGAAAAGATACACCTGATGCTTTTCCACAGCTTTGCAGAAGTAATTTTTCAGAGTTTTGTTAGCTGATGTGCAGGGATTAGAAGATGTGGAAGAAATCAAAACACACTGCCTGCACTGTTGATGAGTCAGGTCTGCTTTTGCAGCAGTGATTTTTTGCACTTAGTGCTTTATGTTCAACCAATTTCCATTCTGTCCCTTCCACCCCAGCCCCTCTTTCTCTACCTCGCCTTTCAGTCTGTCCATGAACCTCTCGAGGTCCCTGAAGAGTACGTGAAACCATATTCTTCCATTGAAGATGTAAAGAGGCGCCATTATGCAGGGATGGTGACTCTTATGGATGAAGCTGTAGGAAATCTTACTGATGCACTGAAAACATATGGTCTTTGGGACAACACAGTTCTTGTTTTCTCTACTGGTAAGTTGCTCTAAATATTCTTTCAGTAATAACTTTGCTACAGCGTCTAACAAGCTGACTAGAGAGACATCTGGCCCTTCTGTCTTCCACCATATATTTTCTAACTACAGAAGAGGGATGAAATTGAAGCAGGACTTAAGTAAAAGAGCAGTTTCTCTCCCTGCCCTTAGGGCTTTCTTTAGCATGACAAAACCAACTCTGAAGTAGTGACTGTGTGAATGGGCGATGCTCCTGTTGAAGTGAAAACACCATTGTAAAATCTGAGGAGTGTGGTGAAGTCAGAAGCCTCTTACTGTTAGTGCTGCTGCAGTTACTGAGGATCTGTCAGGATTCAGTCCTTACCGAGAGCCATCTACAAATTCATTTGTCCTGAGTTATAGGAAGTTACCTGACCAGTCTGTGATTTGCCATGTGTTGCATGAAGCACAAACAGCCAGATAACAAGCAGTTTGAAGCCAAAACTCTTTCCCTTACTTTAATGTGACATCTGATTTTTATCTTGCTTGAAGTCTTTCATTGGCATCTTACTTCTGTGAAGCTAAAGTCTGTTAATAAAAAAGCTTGAATATATGACAATACAGTTTAGTCTGCCAAATTAAGTCTTAAGTTTTTGTGTGTACAGGCACAGGATCTGGTTTGTACATTATTAGAGTAATGCAAATAACACATTGCAAAGCAGTCTCCTTTGTTTCCAATTTAAGGATGAAACAGAACCTTTTTGGAATACAGCTGCTTGGCTGGGTTTCAGGAACATATTTATTCTTGTTTGATTGGGAGTAGGAAGTGGCCTTTCAATGCTTAACATTGCTCTTTTGTTCAGGCTTTGCATATTAGAGCCATCAAAATGGCAAATTAGTTTCACTTTGAAAAAACAACAGTTACACAACAACAACAAAAACCCCATAACAAACCTCAAGGTTTGATAAAAATGCACTGATGTGTTCTGAGTTTAACAGCTGCTGTCTATAGCAGCTGGAATCCTAGAATTTCATTTTGAGTCCAAACCTGTTTGCCTTGCGATGTTGCATTTGTGTCTACTAGGTTTTGGCTCTAGCAGGATTCGATAACTCTTCTATGCCTGTTTCTGTTTGCAATGTTTTTATATTTAGTACTGAAAGTAAGCAAAGACATATGGAAAATGATACCAGTATTTATTCCATTTGGAAAAAATCCAGTCTTTGCTCATGTTATTTCAGTAATGTTGGTTTAGTACATTGTGGAATAAAACTAAATACATCTGAACTAGAATTACCAGAGTATGAGTGAATGAAAAAGATACATTTTTTTTTCATTTATGAAACTTTCATTTTTCCAAACAGTGATAGTAAACCCTGCTTTGTAACAGTGATTATTTTGCAATCACTTACAAGTACATTGTAACAGAAGTCAAACAGTCAGGAGAACCCAGAGTCCGCTGTATCTACTGGGACTTATTTGGAGTAAATTGTCATTTCAAACTGCCAGGAGTTAAATTAGTGACTAATATGCATGGAAATTAGCCCTAGATCAAGGATAATAGTGACCAGTGATTTGGGTTTTTTCTGTGTTCTCTCATCGCTTCAAATGGATATTCTTTACAGGCATAAAAAATTGCATGCGTTAAAGACCCAGTTTCAAAAACCAAGCATTAAAAAAAAAGGCCAAAGGGGGAAAACAAAGAAGTGTGAAATTATCCAGTTTTTCTGTATTTTATTTAGTGCTTTTGCAGGTGTTGTGTTTCAGAATGGACATTAGCACATGGTTGAAAAGAAACGAGAGGATCTGCGATTGAGTGTCTTGTGCAGGGGGTTGCGCTGTGTGAGATGTCTCTGCACAGCTTTCAAGTCCTTTGGATCTGGGAGTCCTGGTGTGCACTGGTAGCTATAATATGGGCATATGCTTACAATATGATTTACCTTCAGCTCTTGAGGACATGCCTGCTTGAAGAAGCCCCTCTCCCTGCCCTATGGACTGGCCTGGACAGGGAAACCCTCTTCTTGCTTGACACAGCAGGGGTGGGACACACTTTCCTCTGTAATCAGGAGCTCTCTTCAAGAAAGTTCTACCTGTTTTGTGGGGCTAAGAATCAATTTAAAGATTTCAGTGAAGACTGCAAGAGAGAACCTGGGGAATGATGAAGTTTATTCATGATTTTAATGAGCAGTATCTATGTGTGTCCTCAGTAGTAGTTAAAAACACAGAATCATCATACTTGCCAAGAGGGACTCGTGGATACTGGTGGATGGAAAGCTGGACAAGATCTGGCAGAGTGTGTTTGTGCCCAGAGGGCCAGCCATGTCCTGGGCTGCACCAAAAGCAGTGTGGCTAGCTGGTCTGGTGATTCTGCACCTCTGCTCTGCTCTGGTGAGACCTCACCTGGAGGGCTGTGTACAGCTTTGGAGTCCTCAACACAGGGTGGGCGTGGTTCCAGCGGAGGGCCACATGATCAGAGGGCTGGAGCACATCTCATGTAGACAGGGTGAGAGACTTGGGGTTTTCCAGCCTGGAAAAGAGAACGCTCTGAAGAGATCTTACTGCGGCCTTTCGGTACTAAAAGGGGGCTTATAAAAAAGGCTGAGGACAGACTTTTTAACAGGACCTGTTGTTATAGGACAAGGGGTGATGGTTTTAAACTGTAGTGGAGCCGATTCAGACTAGATAAAAAGAATAAATTTTTTACTTTGAGGGTGGTGAAATGCTGCAACGTGTTGCCCATGGAGGTGGTGGATGTCCCATCCCTGGAATTGTTCAGTGTCAGGTTAGATGGAACACCAAGGAACCTGATGTAGTTTAAGATGCCCTGCTCATTGGGGGGGGTGTTGGACTAGATGACCTCTAAAGGTCGCTTCAAACCTGAATGTTCTGTACTAAAAGCACTCTCTGTTTTGTTAGAAAGGTATGTGGCTCCATAACTGTGTTGTTGAAAATCCATGGAGGAAAAAGAAGTGAAGGCCCTACTTTTCCATAGATACATTTTGCTAGATCCATTACTATTTCCTTTTTAGTTACAGCCAAAATTCACACGTGTGTGTTTGCATCTCTCCCTGCTTCAAAAGTCCCACCCTCAAAATAATTTAGGCATGGTCATTTCCTATTTTGTGCTATACAGAGTAGCATTGCAACAAACAGAAGTCTTCTGATGGATTACTATGCTGTGAAGTGTTGACCCCAAAATAGTGCTCTTGTTTTAGTGGGTACTTATTGAAATACTCTAGACTATGATGTAATCTTAGATCTCGCAGTAGATTTTTTTGTTTATTATACTCCTCTGTGTTTCATCCCATTTACTATGGCTCAAGCAGGATTGCCTTAAAAACATGCCAATTGACAAATGGAAATACTGTGCATTTTGAAAGAGCCTTGTAAAGTATGTAGAAAAACTTCAGTTCCTTTTTATGGTGGCCTAATGGAGACATCAGGATGAAAATTAAGTTGCCAGGTCCTTAGCAAAGTCTGAGTCCATCAGTATGTCCTGTAAATCAACATCACTGATGTCTTTTGAACAGATAGACAAGCTATTTCTACAAATAAAGAAGAAGATTATCCAGTTCAGTGGTATGTGGTGTTATACTTGTGTATCAAGTAATAGCTTGAAAGTCTTGACTGCTGGGATATGAAATAGAATTTCCTTTTATGGAGCAGTTTTTATACTGCAGATACAAGTAAGACTGTGCTAACAAGGTCATTGGTGACAATGAAGTCGTTGCTTGTTTAAGCACAGGAGGTGAAAATGTGTGCGATGGTGTCGGGTACCTATTGCCTTTTATCCACTTGACATCAAAGAGAATGAGATATGCAGTGTATTTTTTTTTTTTTCAGAAGTCATACAAGGCTGTGACTATCAATGTCCCTGAAGAGGGCCTTGACTTAAAATGATGGTCATAAAAAACATTCAAGTGGCAGAAATTAACCGCAGAACTGTTAACACTGGCTTAGAGTCCAAATTTTCCTTCAAATATATAATCACAGAATCACAGAATGTGCTGAGTTGGGAAGGACTCACAAGAATTATCGAGCCCAGCTCTTAGCCCTTCACAGGACCATCCCCAAGAGTCACACCATGTGCTTGAGAGTATCACATGAACACTTGAACTCTGTCAGGATTGGTGCCGTGGCCACTGCCCTGGGGAGCCTGTTCCAGTGCCCAACCACCCTCTGGATGAAGAACCCTTTTCTAATAGATGTGAGGATTTGCTGTAATATGATATGTTTATAGTTTCTTGCAGGTATTACAAATAATTGTGGTGTAAAGTTACCAACATTAAAGCAGAGAAATTTGACCTCTAATTTCAGTTCTGTATTAGAGCTACTATCCTTTGCTTCATTTAACTTTCAGCTTTTTGATATACCAAAACATTTTGGAGCAAAACTCCTTACCTCTCTTTCTTCCAGTATGTCTCTCAGTTTTTAAATGTGGATTAGCACTGTAATGCCTGGTAATTGCCATAAGAGGGCTTAGAAAAGTAAAACACTTGGAACTCTTCAAGCCTTGGTTTACATTGCTAAGAGGAAACCACATAAATCCTTTCCATAATGAAGCATGTGACAGCAGTGACTGTTTTCACTCCAAAAGAGGATCTTTTTATCATTTTAGAATGATGATTAGTAAGAGCACAGATTGTTTCGGACATACTTACTGATGTTTATGCAGTCTTTATCTCTCACACTTATAGGGTTTTCCCCCCACAAATTTCATGTGAACTTTTTTTTTTCCTGCATTACAGCCAGCATATTGTGGCCTTTGTCTAATGAAAAATTGGGATTCTTTTTTTCTTATTTCCAGTGCCTACTTTGAAACTATGAACCTGACTTTCACTGATTCCCTCAGGGCATTTTTGTATCTTCTTCATGCCTTTGGTGCTGTATGAATTCCTGCTCCTTCACTTTAGCTGGTAAGGGACTTCAGAGGGACTTCTAATTCCAGATTGTCCAAGCCAACTGGAGAACAGATTGGTTAGAACAGTTATTCTCTCTCTGTGGTGTTGGAGTTGGAATTTTGAAAGTTGCATTGTCAGATTTTTTTATTACAAATCTGAAGACCTGTTTTAATTGGTCTTTCCAGAGTTTTTGAGAGGTTTACTGGGTTCCAGTGAGGAATATGCCTGGGCTTCTATTGCTGGAACTTCAGCTGCTACCTATGAGGAAATAAGCACAGGTGCCTTAGCTTCAAGCACCTTCAATCACTAGTTATTTGAATTCATGCACTCTCAAATATTGTTTTTCTATTTTTTATTTATTCAAGCTTGTTATTATACAGACAGAAGTTCCAGCTGTTCACTGTACTTGCATTGGTTAGAGTTGTTACATGCCAATGATCATAATGGAAGGTGCACATGATTAATGTTTTGTACTCCAGTCCTGGCTTTTATTCTTTTTTTCGGTCTTTTCCACATTAAAGTATGGGTGCCAGTAATAATTTTTTTAGAAATAAAAAAATGTCATTTCTGCCATATGATGCAGATAATAGTAATGAGACCAGATTTTTAAGAATATATTATCAAAGGTGGAAATATCATAATGGAAATAGATTTCAGATTAAAACTGAAAGATGGTGGTAGTCAGTATATTGATTCTTCCACCCCCACTCCTGACGTCCATTCTAAAATCCTCTGAAAACCCAAAATGTTTTGGAGGAAATGTTTATTTATCTTCCATTCCTCCTAGTATTAACCCCTCCCCATCCATCCAACTTTTTCCATGCAAAGCCTAACACTCCAAAGCCACGTTCCTGAACAGGAACTGATCTTGTGCCAGAGACATCACTTCTTTTTTTTCCCTTATGTTCAAATTTCCATTGTAAGTGGAATCTGGAATTTTTTGTCCTGATTTTAGCAAATGTCAGTGCTTAAAGTGAACTTCACTTGTAAATAATACTCAGAAGTGAGTTTTTCCCAGAATTTTGCAAGCTGGCCAGTTGTGTGTAAAACTTTGACTTAAGCATGCTAATAGCTGTCCTAGCAATTTTTTTTGTCGGACTGAGATGAATGATGAAAACAGCTTATTTTATGTATTAACTTTTAATAATTTTTCACAACTCTCAAAAGGTTATCTTGAACTGTGATTACTTTTAAACTATACTAGTTTGTTCTCCATAATAGTATTTAAGAAGCCATTGTTTTTGTCAGAATCTTCTACACCCGATTAGTGGTAAGTTTAGTGCTCTTGTAACTGGAACAAATCTAAAGTTTTCTTGACAGTGTCTTGTTTAACTTGCTTACTGTAGACATATGAACAGTTTGTCAGGTTATTCCTGTTGGT
>VWZG01009375.1:104732-122219 GCA_013396735.1 Grallaria varia | reverse complement strand
AAAATTAGACCATTGTAAGATACAGTTGCACTGGCAGTTACTAAAACAGAAAGGCAGGTTTTCAGAGAGAATTTTATTTCTTTGTTATTGTAGCTCTGTTGGCTAGACTATATTCCTAAGGCAAAATGTCCGTACAGAATGTCTGCCAGGGTGAATCTGTAGTTGAGTCTCTGTCGGTGTGGAGTTTCATTAATGGGAACAGAGTTTAGGCACAGGGAAAGGGACCTCTGTTATACATGTAAATTCCCTACCTTTTGTCCTCAGAATGTTGTTTCTGTCTTCCTGATATCTTTTGCTGTGAGACAGATGCTTTCTTCAACTTACAGTGCCAAATTCTTTTCTCTGGCTGTTGTTTTGTGAGTAATACGTTAAAAATGTCCATATTGTGCACAACAGCAGTTCAGTATCAGTTAACAACACTATAGAGATTAATGCAGTAATGCCATAATCTTCAGGGTCTGTATCTCATGGTTATACATAAATCACATTTCCAAGTTACTAATACCATTATTGTATCCCAGAACAAAAATGGATTCAATAGCAATGACAACTGCACCACGAAAAACTTAATTCAGGTGTAGTCTTCATTTTTTGTGTTCTACCAGGTGTACCATACTGTTAATAGCCATGTGTAGTGTATCGTATCCACTGTCCACATTAAAAGTTAAAAAGTTCAAACCTGTAATAATGTGATAGTAATACAAGTCTGCTTGAACACTGTGAATATACTTCATATAACCATTGACTGATATGGAATTATAGAAAAGATTGAAAGAAGCTTTTAAAGCTTGTCTAGTCCAACCCTCCCACTATGGACAAGGACATCTTCAATTAGATCAGGTTGCTCAGAGCCCTGTTCATCTGACTTTAAATGTGCCCCAGGGCTGGATCATCTACTGCCTCTCTGGGCAACTTGTATCAGTGTTTCACCACCATCATTGTAAAAAAATTTCTTGTTTATATACAATCTAAATTGACACTTTTTCAGTGTAAAAACCATTACCCCTTGTCCTGTCACAACAGGTCCTGATAGAAAGTCTGCCCCATCTTTCTTGTAGGCCCTCCTTGTGTTCTGAAAGGCTGCGGTCAGGTCTCTCTGGAGCCTGCTCTTCTCCAGGCTGAACAACCTCAACTATCTTCAGTCTTTTCCTTAGAGGAGAGGTGTTCCAGCCCTCTGATCATTCTTGTGCTCTCCTCTGGACCCTCTCCAACAGGCCCATGTCCTTCCAGTGCTCAGATGCAGTGCTCCAGGTGGGTTCTCACCGGAGCAGAGCAGAGGGGAAGAATCACCTCCCTCAACCTGCTGGCCATGCAGCACTGTATGAGTACTGAATGATACTGTATGAACATTGAATGCATAAAGATGAGAAGTAAATAGGAGCAAGTTACTTCATTCTTCTATATTCGACTGGTGGAAGATACTGAATTACTTAGCATAATTCTTGTAAGTTTCTTTCTTTTATAATACACTGAGAAGTGTAGATACAGCTCAGTAATTGCAGAGTAAGAATATCTTCTCAGGCAGTTACTGCACAATCAATCACACGCTATAAATTCACATCCTAGTTTAATTTGTGCTAACTGGTTCATGTTACTGTTACCTATGAACAGATGGGGAAAGGCACACTTGACTGCAGCTGTCAATGGAGCACATAGAGACAGAGTTTATTAAATCGAAGATAAAATTTGCTTGAATAAGGGCGAGCATTCCTTATTAAAGAGTGTGACTACTGTAGATATTAGGGATGTGTGGGGTGGTGGAATTAACCTTTCACTCACATTTTGGGAAAAACATTTTTGTGGCAGTTTCAGTACACTGAATTACTAGCACTGTAGTTTAAATATTGTACTTCTTCTGTATTAATTTCAATATTGTTGGAACACATTTAATAATTTGTTACTGGAAAATTTAAATGACAAATAAATATTGTTTAATTATATATTTTGTATGTTAAAATAACTGTAGTTTTTGAGGTCTCTGCTAAGTTTTATATTGCCTGATTTTTTTTATTTTTAAAAATAAAAGCTTGGGCCCTGGTTGAATTTAAGTGAAACTCCTTAATGAAAAAAAACCCAGTTTAAATTATTTGGAAATTTCTAAAAGGATGTGTTTAGTTCCACTGTCAAATGGTAAAATATTGTTGTGTCTTGATGTAGCCAAGGTTCTTTCTAATTATGTCTTCCTACTCATGTCGCCCTTTATAAGAAGTAAATTTCTATGGCACTCAGTTTTTTTAGGTCTGGGATTAGCTAAGAAAATTTATGGTAAGAGGCTTATTCCACACCATCCCTATGTAACCAATGGCTAGAAAAGGCAGGATTTTTTTTTTTTTTTCTACAAGAAGGTTCAGAGTATCTAAATAATGCTTGTGACCTCAGTTACAAATAAAAGGTGTTTTTTTCTGTGGGATAGCAATGCTTGTGGTGTTTTTTGAGGCACCCAGCCAAAATGCTTTCAGCACTAGTTCAGGTATGCAGGGAGCATAGCAAGTGCCATGCCAGGTTATGCTGCGAAATTCGATTCTTAAAGCTGATTGTTGTAAAACCCTGCTTTGGTAGAGCCAGTTCTGTACTCTCTAAACTTATGAATGATCCTTATAAGCACCAGTGAAGTTAGGGGAAACCTACAGGGGCAAAAGCTGTTTCTACTTGGCTGGAAATGAGCATGCAGATTAAAGCTGATAGTAATTAATTTACAGTTATGAGCTCACTTTCTATTAGGATGACGAAAAAAAGCAGAATCTTAATGAGCTGTAGAAGGAAATTAACATTTCCTTTTGAAATCTCTTGTAGTGAGGGAAAACCTTCTCCCAGAGTGGAACTGCTGCACAACATAGACCCCATGTTTGTGGATGACTTCCCATGTGAGTATCCTACTGATTGCTCAAACTGTATGTTTAATAGAGCTTATCTTCTGAACACTTGTTTTCCATAAGTGAGGTATTTCCTTTTAGATGAAACAAAATACTGTAGTATGCCTTTTGCTTCTAAGTAAATAGCTTAAAAATATAGAAACATCATCCCCCAGATGCTGGTACTTAATCATGACCAACATGCACTTCCTATTTCAGAGTGCTCTGAAACACTCCTGAATAATGAATAAAGTACTTTGGGACATGGAAATGGTGAGGAGCAGCCATGTGCCTGAGGTACACAGTGAGGCACACTGCCAAAAACACCTTCCAAACGCTTCCTTCAGTGTTCCAAATTAAGTGCTCACCCTAATGCATCTTGATACAGCTGTATAATATGACCTTACAAATGGAAAACTTGAGTTTGTGAGAAGCTGAGAAGTTCCAAGTCTTGAGGTTGCTTTTGTTCCATAATCACGTGGGTTGGATCTTTAATGCCACAACATGAATTGGAGCTGAAGTTTGCTAATTCTATAGCTCTTAAGCACCATCTGTTTTATGATTCAACATTATTAGTTTGCTAAGGACTACAAACTTTTCAGGCAGACATGTTTTTCATACAGAACATTGGAACAGGTCCTTTCCAGTGTGTTTATAGCATTTCTGTATTTCATTAAATAAAGAAGTAAATCCAGGCAGAGGAAAAGTAGAGCAATGGAGACAGTGGTTTGTTGCCAGCAAGACAAATACATGTCGTGCTGCAATAACTGGATGGAAAGGAGTAAGGTGGCCTTTTGCAATGCACATCTGGTTCTGTGATGCTTTCCTGAGAAGGAGCAACATTGTGCCTATCCAGTGCTGACTGAGCAGCACTGCCTGCAGGTAATTCCTACATACATATTGAATTAAGATGTAGCTACTCCAATTTCTCTTCTAAGAATGCTCAGTGAGTATGCTCAGTCGCATTCCTGTGTGATGTTATGCCCTGATGTTGTGTTCTTGGACATACTTCAGAGACCGTGGGAACAGCCTGTGATTGAGCACAGCACAGGTGTTTGAGTAGGCAAATTCCTGGTGTAAGCAGAAGTGGGACAAGCAGAGGAGTTTTACAGGACCCTGAGCTCATTGGAAATACATCACCAGATTGTTTCCATGCTCTGATGATCCTTCATTGTCTTTAGTTTTCATGTGCATTGCATGAAATGTGGCCAGGGAGTGGAGCAGGTGGTCAGAAGCTGTAATAGGTGGAACCCTTATCCTAGATGTGTGGCTTTTAAGCATTATGAAAAGAGGAAGGTACATGCATGCATGTAAAGGTGTGATTTTTTATGTACCTTTCAAAAACTGGAGTCACTAGAAACAAAAACTTAATTCTTCACCAACACATTCTTATGTACTATGTAGAGTTTCCCTGTCTCTTCTCACAAAGGCTTATACTTTTGGCAAATTACTTTGTGCGTCCTAGTGAAATTATGCTTTGTCATATAAGGATTAAAATTTCTATTTAGCAGTCTGAGTTATTAGGAGTAATTGTATATGCGTGTGAGTCAGTTGATTCCTACTTACTGTGTGGTTTTCAGTAATGGAAACTGAGTAATAAGTTTAGAATAAAGATCCAGATAAATTATGCAGGTGTCTCTATTCTGAGTAGATGAGGGAGACACAAAGCTTGAAATATACAAGTACTCTCATTTTATCAGCAATCATGGCTCTCTTTGTGTTTGTTTTGTTTTTTAAAAAGCATCATAAACTGCCCATACAATCTTCTTGTCACCAAAGTGATAAACTCTTTCAGTCTGGAGTCTTGCTCGGTCCTTGACTGTTTGGTATTTCAGTGTCCTAACTGTTTTGAGATCAGAGTACTCTTTTCCCTATTGTGCTAAAATATATGTATGCAGGTTTTGCTGGGTTCTTTCTAACCTCCTGTATAGCCTTTAATCTTCTTTATGCATATTTTACTCTTGCTGTAGTCTACTTCAAAAAAATCACATCACCTAAATCATCTTGTGTCAGATGAAGTATTCCTACTGACGCTTTCTTGTTTGTAGGAATTTGAAAGTGAAATAATAACCAAAAGATACAGCTTTAGCCAAATCTTTGGGTTTGTGGGGTACCACAGAACACCAAATAGGCAACACTAAATCTCAAGATACTGTTAAACGTAATAAAAAACCCTTTCTGATTTTCTGGACAGTCAGTTGAGAAGACAGAGTGCTGTTGTAGTTTACTTTACTTGCATTAAGTGCAGGTTCAGTGTTCATACTGTTAATACTAAGCAGCATTAGAGGGAATACACTGTAAACTAGGATGCCTACAATTTCATTTTATGAAAAAGTGCTGTTGCATCTTAATTCACTGACTCCTTCAAGTAATGGTCTTCTCTCTCAATGGGTAGACTTCCTTCATTCAAATAGAAACCTTTCCTGTGGTCTGACACACATTGGCAGTTTTATACTGTGATTCCTCCTTTGTGATCTTTAGTGCTACTTAAGGTGTTCCTCTCCCTGACTGCAGACTTTGCCCGTGGCCTCCCTCTGACCTGTGGCAGCCCAGTGGAGTGGCTGGGGTTAAAAAAATTGTTTCTCTCAATGAACTGATTCGGTTTGCAGTGCAGACCTACAACAATTGTAGTTGTGAAATGAAAAACTAGTGTAGGATCTCCAAAACTAGGATGTGGTGAGGGATAGGTTGTGGTCTGTGGGGGTTATGAAGCCAGTGAGCTATTGCCAAGTTGGCCAGCCTGTCCTCTTCCTTTCTTCCATCCTTTCCTCTTTCACTTGTGTTAGTGTGGAAATCACATGGCAACAAGATGATTCTTCTGCCAGAACAGCCTTCAGAGTGTTCTGGATAGCCAGGCAAAGGAGGAGGAAAGGTTTCTACCGTATCAGTCAGCTGAATCAACTTGCTCTGTAGCTGTATGACTGGGAGCAATGGGTCAATATATGTGGTTGGTGCCAAATGGAGGTACTGGCCACAGCATTCATCAGCTAAGATCAGCTCTGACCTTGGGAGCCTCAGCCAGATGCGCTTCACTTTCTCCCCTCCTGGTTCCCAGGCACATGCTCCTAGTGCTTATTTTGCATCCATTCACTCCTTGGATACCTCCATGGACCTGTCTAACTTGCTAGCCTGGTTTTCCTCTGTCATGAAGGGACTGATAGATGCCAGCGGCAACTTAGGGCTGGGGCAAGGAGGGCTGTGTGGTTGGAAGAAGTGAGGCAGAGGGGGAGACAACCCTCCTAGTGCTGGCTGTCTGCTTCTGGAGCCAGAGCCCCAGGCGGAAGGAGTGGGAAACCACATCTTCTCGTTGAACCTTGCTGTGCTAAACCAGTCCGGTGAGCTCTGCAGATGCAGCTGGGCCCACACTCCACAGAGGTGATTGCTCCTCTCCCTCCTCGCTAAAAGCCATTGTTTTTGTCATTCTAGTTCACACTGCTTTTTATTTTCTAGAGTGATGAATCTATGTCTCAGTTGCTTAGTCTTAGTATAGATTTGTAGTTTATTACAAGGTTTACATTTCTCTAAAATGGGTATGAAAGATCTATTGTCCTTCAGGTTTGGGTTTGAAACATTCATATTTTCTGTTAGCTCCAAGAATTCAGTAGTAAAATAAGAAAATTAAAAACAGAAGGGTAAAACTATGTTGAGAGTATAATTTTCTCTGTAATATATAAGAACATACAAATAAAATCCATAAAGTTACTTAAAAGTTGCATAAATTAAAAATCTTACTTATATGCATTTGAAGAGATAATAAACAAAATTGGTTTGCCCCATTTTTGTGACTTTGTCTTTAAAAACAGAAAAATAAGCCAAGTTGTTGATGGTTTGGCAGCTGCATGGGTGACATCAGCTCTTCCATTGTGAAAGATCTGCTGTCTTTTAAACTACCTTATGGCATTTCATCAAGTTTTGGTGATGCAGCTGAATTAAAACCCAACTGGATTTAAGTCTCAATTCCCCATACTGCTAAACCGAACTTATTTCTGACCACACTGTCATTGCTAGATGGCCTGTCTTGAAACAGTATTGAAACTTTATATGCCACAGAAGTCAATTTTATTTTGAGAAGGAGAACTAAATGACATGCTGAAAGGAAATGTAGTCTTTAATTCAGAGTTGTTAATCAGAATCTGTCAGTATACACTGTGTTAA
Source organism: Grallaria varia (assembly GCA_013396735.1). Taxonomy (NCBI): domain Eukaryota; kingdom Metazoa; phylum Chordata; class Aves; order Passeriformes; family Formicariidae; genus Grallaria; species Grallaria varia. The sequence goes on along the minus strand of VWZG01009375.1, from coordinate 115,212 downwards.
TTTTAGTCTGATTTGCTAAATTTATTTATGAATTTAGTGTATTTCACAAAATCGTGTAGACTACATATGGAACATCACTTTCTCTTCAAAAATAACTTGAATTTCTTTAAATTGGAAAGATATATTCAAAATAAATATGTTGTTGGGTGGGGCTGGTTTCAGCTAAAAAACTTCTACCTTCATTTGAAATTCCAGACTTACCCATAAACTGAAACTTCAAAGACATAATGACATTGTAGGTTACTAACTGTAGTCAGTTTTTTGGGAAGATATATCTATTCCGAGGCAAACATCCAAGACAGAGAACTTGTAAAAACATTTTGTGATTTTTCTCCAAACTTTTATTTGCCTTGAGCAAAATTAATCAAATTTTACATTGCCCTCCTTGACATTTGAAAGAAGGCATTACCTCATATATTGCACTATTAGTTGCCAAAATAAATGATTGCTTATAATGGGCTAGGTCTGCTTTATGCAGAATGATCATACGATATATTACAATAGAGAAACCTTTTCAGTTCTGGATCTGATGTGTCATTCAAGGGCATTAAAATTGTATTGTAATGGTTGTAGCACAATATATATATACCACACATATACCAAAATAATTCATCTTGATTAAGGAGTAGACACTGTAGGCTCCTCTAGGCCCCATTTATTACTTATTTTGCCCAGGTGAAAGATGATTCCAGAGACTTTGTAGGATAAAAACTAATTTTTCCACAGTGCTATTACTGATGATCTAGCTTGTTTAGAAATGTATAACAAGACTGAAAAAAAATAAAAAAGGAAAAACAAAAAGAAAAAATATGAAAAAAATTCCTTGATGATGGAGCGATTCAGTAACCGCAGAAGATGCATGGATGAGTGTGCTAGGTGGGCGTTGAATGGGATAAATATACTCCATGTCTGTGCCTGGCTTAAGACCCAAAATCTACTCTCAGAGTCAAAAACATGTAGAAAAGTGACCAGTATGGTTTCTGACTGAGCTTACATAGTGACAGCTGGAATGAGAGAATGGTCAAGAATGGAGAAAAACAAGGAGATATTCCTTGCTTCTCCAAAATACTATTTTTCTGCAAAATCATACATATGCCTGCTGGCCTTCTGGACTCTGTCATCTTTCCATTTAAAAGAAAAAAATCATAAATTTTAATGATCCCCTGTAAGTTTATAGGGCAGGCGTTGCCAACATGTGACCCTGAAGCCCTCAACCACTTCATGCAGGCATGTCATGCTGACCTGGCAGTTTTGGACTGAGCTCAGCTCCACCCCATAATGGGAGGCTGCTGTTCCAGTTAGCTCTGCTGCCATTCACATCAGAGATAAGTGGTGTTTTTCTTTTGGCTGTCAGTTATATTAGTTTCTGGGGTGTAGCTCTTGCTGTCAGGAAGTTTGGCCTGTGGTTCTACATTGCCTTGGCCCTTAGCCCACCTTCATCTCCATGTGAACCATCCATCCCTGCAGTATTCAATACTAAAGGATTGCATGTTTGGTGAGCCTCATAAATACTAATCCTCATGTTTCCTTCAGGTTGTAGGTTATCTCTTTTAGAATTTAGAAGTGTTAGGTCAATTGATTAAGTGTCTAGTGGAAGTATCATGACTGGAATTCAGAAATGCCTCTATACTGTTTTTTTATACTTTGTTTTATTCTATACCTATTTGATCATAAGACTAACATTTTGTGTTTTTATTCAGGTCTTGACATAAACGATAGATTATATTTTTCAAATGAAGCATCTCTGAGCTGTAGGCTTGTCAGATTTTAATTGTGCATAGGATGTTAGAGTCACTGCTCAGTTCTCTTTACTTCAACACTGCAACCTTACAGTGATGCAGAGGAGGTTTGGGTGTTTCACATGTAAGGCCATCTCGACATGTCGTTAATAATTTGTAAGTTCTGTTCCATGTAGATAAAATCTGTTTCCTGGAATAAGTAAGATTTTGATTTTTTTTTCCTTTTTTTTCCATCAAAAGTGAAAGTCAAGCATTTCTTTTTGCTGTCTCTCATTTTGTGGTGTTTGACTGTGTAGGCTGTAATATTAAGTTCACTTATTTAGATTAACTTCAATTTTTTTATTCTATAATTGTGTAAGAATGTAATAACCTGGATGAATGTTTCACCCAGTTGATATGCACAGGGATTTTTTGCTGGCCTGAGTGATTCTCAATTCAACTCATTTATGGGGTGTGGTTTTTTTGTAAAGATACAATCTGTTGTAAAAACTAAGGCAATGACTTTGAGAAAAGATCAGGAGTATTTTCAAGTGTTTTCTTGCTGATGTTAAGAAGAGTATGTGTTTTGAAAGGTAAGAGACTGAACATGATATTTTAGTATAAATCTTTCCTTTGGAATCCAACAATACTGTGAGAAGGAATAATACTGGATCTGTATGTTCCCAGCATTCAAGTAAGTGAATTAAGATAGGTGAGCTTTGCTGGGTGAGTTCATGTACAGCACAACATTTTGTCAACATGATTGTAGGAAGTTATAGTGTCTCTGGGTTCCTCTGCCTTTTAATATCAGTATTCTATTCATTCTTCCAAGGTTAAGGTCAGAGCTATTCCTCAAGTGTTTTTATTTTAATAAAACAACAGAAATACTCAGAGTTTTGTAGAAACTCATTATTGCCATAAAGCAGCAAAAGGTCACAAAATGTCTTTCCTCACTGAAGTAGCAAAATCCCTTATTTCTTCAGTAATTCATTGTCACAGTATAGGTTGGAAGAGCTCTTGACATTTCCACAGGTTCCTTGTTGAGGTGAAATAATTGATCTACACATCACAGTTCAAAAAAGATATACCAATTAAAAGTAATTATATGCAAAGGGCTTGTGAGCTCACAGAGTCAGCTGCCTTTCAAAGTGACTTTAACAAGCTCGTCCTGTCTTCTGACACATTTTCATGGACTTTCACATTAAGGCATCAGACCTACAAACATATGTGCAACTTCAAAAATGTACTTGATAAATGAGGATAAGCAAATATAAAACGTACATTTTTATAACTGAAATGGAAAAAGCATCACTTTGTATTGGCTAGTACTGACTAATGAGGTACTGTCATAGTAAAGTCGGAGGTGGGTAAAAGAAACGACACGTCTTGTTCCGAAAACAGGACAGGAACAGGAACTTTATTGTATCAGAGGCTGTGATTCTTATAGACCTGAGTATGGACACATGTCCAAGGACCATTGGTTTCTCTATACATGAATAATTCCTAATTGGACACACAAACCACGCGTGTCAATAAACATGGCTCATCACTTTAGAGACCGGATTTCTGTTCTAGGTGTCACAGCCTTTCGTTCCGTGCATATCACCCTGACGTGTGCAGAAGGTTCCCAGCATAGTCCAGCTATTCCACAGAGACTCCAGGCCAGCTGAAGTCTACCCACACAAGGTGTCTTTAAGAAACATTGTAGAATATGTACTTTATTTACTGTAAGCATAAAGGAAAAGCTTTAGAAGACTGAGCAGAGAAGCAAAAATGAATTGACTTTATCTGCGTGAAGAGGTAAAAGTAAAGCTTGAAGAAGTTGCATCATGTGACTTTAAGCCTTGTCAAAAAGTGTGCAGCATTTTCTCTCTGGGGAGGAGGGGAGTTCTGTCTGCTGTTGTGCCGACCATCAGTTACAACGGCAACTCATAGCGCTGCTGTAGGCCTAGAAATAATCATAAAGCACTTGTTTGACTCTAATATTGGTGGTGGGATTTTTTGTAATTGTGAAGAGGGGAAATGCTACCTTATTGGACAATGCCATTAAAAGATACCTTATTTTGCTGGTTTAAAGGTAAGCCAGCAGGAGAAATGAACCTAGTTCAAGAGAGATTGTGAGTCAAGAGTTACAATTTAGTAAAACAATTACAATAAACACAATGATACAGAGAAAAAAATGGTTTTAACAAAGCCAGATGTATAACTGAGCACCCTGGGGCATGAACAGAATGGTATGCGTCAACCCGTGTGCTGAGTGCCACGTGGTCCCCTTGAATGTGAAGTAAAAGGAAAGGAAAACCTGTTGGTGAGGATGGTGGTTGCAGTCTTGTCGAGAGTGGCAGTCACGGTCCTGTTGAGGTTCTGGTTCTCCTCTGGATCCAACAAGTGGTATCAGAAGTCCCAAATGCCAAGATTATATATGCTCAGGTTCAGGTGGGAATGCCCAGTACCTCCCTCAGGGTGAGGAGTTTCACAATGGGTGATTTAGGCTGTGAGTCAAGGGATATTTTCAGAATCTCTGATGGTCTAGGTCGTTGCAGCTGCCTATTGTGCCAGTCCCTCATGGCCCATTAGTAGACATGGCCCCTCAGGCTGGGTGTGAAGGTGCTGATGCCTCTCCAGAGTGGCGTTCTCACAGCTGAGTAGTCACTGGTGTGAAGACAGAAGCGCTCAGTTGCCCCGCAGGGTCCTTTACCACCCAGGTTGTAGCCTGAGGTGTCAGGTGTGCCCTGGGCGGCTGCTGCAAAGGATCCATTATTAACAGTTTATGAGATGCGAACTGTTGATGGAGGAGGAACAATGAGAGGGGGTGTAGAATACACAGTTTTGGTTAGACTCAGGTAGTGAAAAGCTGGTCCCGGATGCCATAACTAGGACACTTATTTTTAGATTTGATTTCCATGGGATTTTTTAGTCTTTGGTGCTTCATAAGAAGGCAAAAGTCTAAGAAGCACTAAATAACATTATGATTAAAGTTTTGTTAATGTACAACAAGCAATGTCTACACAGAAATAGTCTGTGCCCAAACAAAAATCCCCTTTATATATACTTCCCTTAAAACAGTCTAAATGACCTACTGGACCTTCAATATTTAACTTTTTGTAGCAGAATATTTTTTTCTGTGTTCTTCTGTTGATTTTCTCTCCAAAAGATTAAATTTGCAATGGATGTAAAACAGCAACAAATGTAGTCCAGGTGTTGATGTAGGCTCTAAAATTGTATGTATTTTCTGAAACATTCAGTAAGCTCTAATATATGGCTTTATTGTGGATTATGGTGATTGTGTTAAGTGTTAAGATAAGCTTTTCCCTGCTTGTTTCTCCATCTCTTTCCAAAATTTCAATCATGTAAGTAAGAGTTAATTCAGAGACAATACAATAAAGTTGCTTCAAATAATATAGCCAAAAAAGAATAGTCTAGACATTGATAGTATTATCCATTATCATCAGGAAATTAAAAAACTTCCCTACATTTTGTGAAAGATGCCTCTAATTTAATTTTTACAGTTCATTGACTGAGATTTGCTGAAGTACAGCAGTTGTGAATAAAGTCTATTAAGATGATTTGCAGAGGATCAAACTGATCCTGGTGAGATTGGAATTTTTAACCAGACCTGATTATTCTTCAGTTTACTGTTGTGTGTGCATTAGATCCAAGAGCTGAATCTCTTGCTGGATGTATATGAAATATATTCAGGCCAACGTAACTGTATACCCTTTGCCAAAGCAATAGGAAGAGGTTCCTAAAACTCTTCCTGGAGTTTGCTTTTTCTTGTGCATTTCTTAATGAAAACTAAGTGACAGTGTGCTTCACAGAATCAAGTCTAGAAAAAGATAATCCTTGTCATGAAGTTTCCATTCTATAAAATGCTAAAAATAAATTTGCAGTACAGCACCAACAAATTTCTAATGCATCTATGTGAAACACAGTGAAAAATTCACTCAAGTGAGTTTTACCTGGGGAATCCTCATCTACTTCTGTTGAAGACTTTTTCTGCTTCTGTAGCTATAGGGCAGAGAAATACTCACTCTTTCCCTCCATTTCTGGTTATAAATATATGGAGAACAGCCATGTTTTCCATACTGTTAACAAACACATGTGGCATTTAAAAAGCATATAAAGGCATATAAACCTTATGTTTATAAATAGAAGATATATAAGGTCTAGGTGTATCTTCTAAATGTAAAAAATATCGACTGTGCCTTTTATTCTTCAGCTTTTTTATTTCTCAATAAAACTATCTCTGAAAGTTTAGTCTTATCTTGCAGGTGAGTAGTTGATTCCTCTGACTGGTTTAAGATTTTAGGGACTATATAAATTATATTACTACATTACACACAGTCCAGATTTACAGTGTGTAAGAGACTTGATGTAATATTCAGCATTGGAAATGAAAAATATCACTGCTCTCAATGCTATAACCACTCTGATCTGGGTTATATAATAAAAACTTGAACCACGTTCAATATATTTTTTCCTGAAATTTAGGAGGAAAAAAAAATCTCATGTTCAAGTAAAGCATGTTGGTGCTTAATTCAAAAACATAAAGCAAAGAAATTTAAATAGAATGGAAATTCAGTGTAATTTCTGACCTAGTCCACAGATCCATACTACTTTTATTCTGTGTGCAGCTCAACAATGTGAATGGTACCGTTTTCCGATTTCTTGACTGGCCATCACTAAGAATGGTACTATTTCCATGGTCTTATGTTCTCACACTAAAGTTTGCTACAACCTTCTCTGTTTTCCCCAGACCCAGGTGCTTACAAACTGGGAAATACCAAAGGAAATCTGGATTTATTTTTTTTTTCAGGTACCATTCTCCTTTTTATGATGTAATGTAGAGTCTCTGAGTTGAATGAATTTGTAGACTGTCAGCAAATCAAACAGTAGACCAAGTTGCTTGTGAATGAAAAAAACTCTGTCCCTACAGAATATTTTGCATCTTGGATGTTAGGAGAACAGATATATCATTGAATTAAAAGACAGTAAAAAGTTAAGAATTTGTTCCAAATTATGTACCTACTAAATTTCCTTACTTTCCTTTATAAATTCAAAGTTTAACATACAAATTCGGTGTTAGTGGAAATCAAATTACCCAAACCCATCTGGATAACCCAGCACTAAGTTAAAGGTTTATTTTCTGTGTTGTCATTCTAAATATTTGTATGTATTATGTGATGTGAAACATAAAATGCAGACTTTCATACAGTTGGACAGAAATCTCTCCTGAAAGATCAGAAATCACTGTTCAAAGCTGTTTGTAACAATCAGGGTAAATCCATTGGTTAGGGCTCTCAGTGTGGCCCAAGAATCCCTCCTTTAGGCAGGGAACTGTTGGGCAGTGGGAAAAATGCTGTTGGAGGAAAGTTCAGAAGATGTGGTTGTGGGCAGCAGTGCTGACCACAAAGAAAAGTTATTGAGTGGCTTCCTGAGTTTTACTGCAGTGAAGTTATGGTTCATTTCTTGACTTTGTGTTCTCTTTTCTGGCTCCACAATCTTATAAAGAATTAAGTGTTTGGGTACCTGTTACCTGAAGTCTGCCTTTATTCTGCTGTGTCAGCCCTACAGGGGAAATCAAGCAATATGTTTAAGTAAATATTTTCTAGATCTTAACTTTGGAGCTCAGTGACATGGTTTTTGCAGCACAGAAAATTACCCTGCAGTTAGTTTTTTATCTGCCTATCCATAAGCCTCAGTTTTTGGTAGCATTTGTGGCATTGTGTGCTCTTAGTAATTTATTTCTTATTTTCTTGAAGTCTTCTACTGGAGAATTCTTAAATCATGTGTTGGCACTTTTGATTTTAAAATCACTTTTATTTGAGAGGTTGGTTAAGGCATATGTCTTGTTGCCAGAAATGATTGCTGTAAATACAAATGGGGAAGCCTTTTGTATGAAGATTTTGCGGAAAACACGTTATGTCTACTGAACTGTATGGATCAAGGGGAATTTAGCTGCATTTGTTTGATTAAGAGAAGTTGATAGGGTGTAAATTCCTTGTTTGTTACTGCTGATGCTTAACCAGTCTGAACTGGAATTAATGGGAAAGTTCCCATTTGTTTCAGGGTAGGTTTTTTTCAAGCCCTGACAGACTTCCTGCTGTTCCACAGTTGAGCATTAGTAAGGCACAGGAAGCCTGCCAATCATGCAGGATTTGTGTGTTTGCATGTGGTGAGATTTCTAGGAGACTGAAGACTGCATGAAGGCAATTTTTATGTGAAGTTTCATAATATTTAAGAAAGTTGGTAATTTCTTTTACCTGCAACTTCTGATATTGTACAAAAAAAAACAGGATAAGGTGATTAGAAGGACTCAGCAGTGTCCATTGTTAGGAAAGTAAACACTTTCCTGATAGTAGCATCAAATGATTTACATAAAAACAGAAGCTTTTATTTTAATGGAAGCAGTAAGAGAATGATACAGTTACCATTTTTCTGACAATACATACAAGATGGTGAATATAATAAGAATTTATTGAATGATTATAATAGTATGTTGATTTTAAAGATGATTATGAAAATACTAGAAAATATTCATTTTCTGTTTGGGTTTCCTGTATAAGTGGTTTTTGGTTCATCAGTCTCAGACTTCTGTCTGGGGATCTCCTCTGTGGTTTTTGTAGACTGCTAATCAGATCGCAAGAGTCAAGGAGGCATGTGCATCGCCTTGCCATGAAAATAATACAGGTTACTGTTTGTTGGGTGAAGTAGCCCATGTGGGTTTTCTCAGTGTTTGGTTCAACTATTAAGCAGAATTCTACTCTACAACATATACAGAATTGTTCACCCCTCTCTAACAAAAATCATTTTTACAAAGTAAGGAAACTTTTTCGAATCACTCATAATGTCTNTAAGTGCCACTTCATTTCCTAAAGCTTCCTTTCTGCAAGCACTAGTTTCTGCAGTTCAGTAGTTTCTTGCCATCTTGCTGTGTGATGCAGCCTTCTCATGTCTGTGTTCCTTTGCTCTGAGGGCCTGTCTGACAGAACCCTGTGATGGGTGCCTCTTGTCACGCCTGTAGCTCTGTCTGTGTTCCTCCAGCCTCTCTTAGCAGAGATCAGTCTGAAAACATGAGCACTTGCAGTGATCTTCCCAAGAGTCTTTGAAAACAAGCAGGACTTTATTGCAACACTATCTTATGATAATTGTGCTTGTGTTGTGCCTGCTGGCTAAACTCAGAGAGTTGTCTTAGCCATTCTAATAGTTGAGGTGCTATTAAAAGAAGCTTTTAAAAAAATGATAGAATAACATGGAGATTTTCCACAAAACACCTTTGGTGTGATTCAAAATAAAATGGCACATAATTGAACTTGATGGTGTTGCCAAGATTATTTGGTTCAGACAATGTAGTCTAGTCTTGTTGGACCATGACTGTTACTAGCAAAAGCAGACAATGAATTTCCTAAGTAAAGAATTTACGTCTCATTCAGTGTTTCAGGATGTTTGAGTTTTTCTCTCACTGCAAGTACATGCTGTGCAGTAGTGCTGTTCCTCATTGTAGATGGCGTCTTGTAAGGTCAGATGGAGTCAGATGGAGACCATGCGATTTCCCTCAGGCTACTTCATAAGGTCTGTGTAGTAAGCACTCAAAGGATTTGGCCTGATTGTTTAAGTGATATGTCCCCTGTCATTTAAAACAATAAGGTTTTGATTATTCGTTTGCATTCGGCACAATGTCTCACAGAATAGGAAGAACCTTCCTTTGGTCATTCAGAGGAGTGAAAACAGCCTGGTCCCTGGAGTTCCTTAGAACATGCAAATTTAATTAAGTAGAATATGCAGCTAGCAGAGGATTTTTAGTCATGAGGGATTGCACACCATCCAACCTCGTAACTCATTTCCGAACTTTCTTAGTCTTATTTTTGAGATGGGAAGACTAGAACTACAGTTTTCCAGTTGCATGCAGCTTTTTGCTTTGTTCACGAGTCCTTTTCTAATAATTCCTTTCACTCAGTTTTCTTTTTGTCCAGTGCTGACATGATTCCAAAAAAGCATCAGCTTAATCTGTCATGTTTCCAAGGTTTCATTCTTGGTTATGGATGACACACAGGCCATCATTCTGTGTGTGAATTTAGGCAGTAACACCTGTTTACTGTTTGTTTCAGATGTGTTTTTAATTTGGACTGCAAAGAACAGGAACCATCTAAAATCTTAATTCACCCTGGGCTTCATGGCTTTGCGTAGTTCATACTTTTCACTTTTTTCCATCAAGCAGGTTGCAAGCAAGCTTGGAGCTTTTAATGATTATATTTTCCCTGTCATATGGCTGCTACATTATATTATTATAAATAGAAGTTTAACTATACAGAATGCTGATATTTTTCATTTTTTCCTTTGGGAAATATACTGCAAAAAGTAGATGACTTCTAACATCCGTGTTTTGCAGATGAAGAAACAAAGATAGAAGCTTCATTTGCTTCTGTTTTCCTTAAAGGGCACAGATTATATGTAGCTGCTTATAAAAAATGTTTTTGTTACTGTGTGGGATATTGGAAAATTGTAGAGGCATGGTCACTGTAATACTTAGCTGTTCAGATTACTCTTTGGGCGGGACTCTGCCTCCCAAATAAATAATAAATTTTTATTCTTTTGTCTTTCTCCAAAATTGCTCTCCAGTACCCAATACTGCCTCTGTACACGCAAGTATTGTAGACCACAGTGTACAGAAATGTGGCATGCTTCAAGTTTTGTTTTAGACTCTTTAGGTTTTGTGGTCAGGACCTTGCTTAATGGCGTATTAGAGAGAACTGTGTGTTCTT
>VWZG01009375.1:76365-95677 GCA_013396735.1 Grallaria varia | reverse complement strand
TAACTATATTTAGTAGTTAAGAACTGTTATCTCTCCTTCTACATTTTTCCTTCAAATTAAAATTTTGTTCTAAATTTAAAAGAGACGTGATCCCTTCTTGAGAAAGGCATTCCAAATTATTTCAGCTTACTCTAAACTAAGACATGGGGGAAAAAATGTGGGCATCCTGCTTGTCAATAATTAGGACAAGAATTACCATTTTCTGTCTTGATGAAGAAGGCCATATATGTTCTAGATATGCAAGAATGTAACCAGCATTTTAGAAGAAGCCTTAATTGCCCTCTATCAGCACTAAAGCATAGCGTCACGGCACGTTGTGAGCTTCCCTGTACTAGAGAAGTATTGACCAGCTGGAGTGAGTTCAGTCCTGTACTAGAGAAGTATTGACCAGCTGGAGTGAGTTCAGTGGAGAACCATGAATTCTGATCACAGGGAGGACAGCAAACAAGGACAGGCTAAAGAAATGGGTTTAAAATTTATGCTGGTGAAGAAAAGGGAAATTTCTATCTTGAGCTAACCCATGTGAGGGTGTAGAGAAGATGAAACCAAACTCTTCTCAGACATGCAAAAAGAGGAAAAGCGCACAGGGAGTTCCAATGCAATGTAAGAAAAGAAAAAGAAAGACACACCATGAGTTTAGTCAAACAAGGGAACTGTGAAACTATGGCAGCTCTGTTCCTTGAGATGTCCAGTCTTTGATTGGAGAAGATTCTGAACAAAGTGATCTATCCCTGAAGCTGGATCAAATTTGAGGTTGACCCTGCTTTGTTAGAGGTGGTGTGAAACAACCACGTGACTGCCAAAGGCCTGTTCTGCATGAATTATTCAAGAATTCTATGACGAACAAAACCTTACTTCTATTGCCTGCCTGGTAAGCACCCTTTTTTTCCCTGTTTTGTTTCTTTATTACCATAGCGTAGTCTGTTTTCATCCTGAACTGAGCTCTAAGTCATAAAGAAACCAGGCCAGGCAACGTTTCTCAGTTGCTCATCAAATGGATGCAAGAGCAACCAACCAGCTCTATTAATGTCTCAAACCTTGAATTCTGCTTCTGCTTTTCAGTGGCCATGGCCAAGTTCTCAGGATGCAGAGCTCAGTCTGCCATTATGCCCAGAAAACAGGGATCTAATTACCATTTTTCTGACTCCAGGACCTACTCTTATAAATTGCACTAAAATTTTGCACAGATTTTCCCAGTTTGCTCTCAGGAGACTTGTGCTAATTGTTAGCAAACAGATTGATACAGATACAGACTTCACAGGACTTGTGCATTTTTAAAAAAATTAGATAAAGTCTGAAAAAAAAGGTGAAAATTAAAAAAGCTGAAAACACATATAAAAATTAACATAAATTCCTGCTTTCTGATACAGCTGATTCTCCACTACACTGTCTTAAATCTTATCTTAAATGCTTGTCTTTTCTAGCTTTGATGTTTTCCTATAAGTGAAGCTAAAGCTCTCCAGAAACCTGTTCAGCTGTTTGTCTTTTTCCCAAAGAAAAGTTTCTCTCTCTCCTTTGTCACTTCCACTACTTTATTTCAGTGTTTTTTTCTATTCTATCTCTATATTCAGTTTTGAAGACAGAAAAAGAAGAAAAATAGTTTGGGAGAAAGTAATTCTCTTACAATGGAGTATATATTCTCTGTGGTTTGATTGGTTGTGTTCTTCTGGAACCCTGTTTTAGACCCAGGTTAAATTTCCTTCTCCATTCATCCATCCAGGCAGATGGTTGCAGCAGGAAAAAGACTAGAGTAAGCTCTTCAGATTGTCCCTCACCGTCTAAACAATTGCTCACCATCTCAGAGAGTAGTTTTCTGTTCCATTAGCTTGCACAACCTTTCCATTGGGGTCCTTGGGCATAGTGCACAGCCTTACAATACTTTCTGAACTGTTGGTGTTCACACAATCACACATTTCCACAGCTTAACTAGACATGGTGTAAAGAATCATCTGTGTGTTACCTGCCACCAGGTAATTTGAATTTTCACTTGTGACAGAAGCCCTTACTATATTACATTTAGCCACTTTCATATTACTCAATATATTTGAAATATTAAAAAAAAATAATTTACATGTTCTGCAAAGGTAGTCTCCATACTGGTACCTGATCAGATCTCCTTCTATTTCACGAAAGACACCTGAGCTTTTCTATCATGTTGCTCTTAACTCCTGTTCAGATTTTATCTAACGTGCAGCTCACGCAGAGCCCTGATGTTTGCCGGGGGCAGTGCCAGGAGTGCAGTCCACAGGAAGGGCAGGGGTCTTCATGAAGCAGTTACCACCTGCAGCTTGCTGTCTGCTGCAGCCCTAGCCCTTCCTAGTGATTGTCTCTCAGTTCCTCCAGAAGCCACTAACTTACGGAAATCGTGTAGACCAGACCTTCAGGCTGGAAGGTAAATACAACAGCTTGCATATCCAACGTGAACCAGCCTGCTGAGGCTTTCATGCTTCCTGGTGTGATACATGGGAGGCCTGACCATGACAGAGGAAGAGAGATGAGCACCCGCCATCAGCTAGGGGAGTATTTTCCTTACAGATGTGTAAGTTACGAGTTGAGAATTAGACAACTTTTGAGTTAGAAACCTCATGAATTAAGGAATTAATTAGTGAATTCTCCTGCTAGTGTAGTCTCCACAAAGGGGATTGAACCCTTGTTGGTTTCCTTTCCTAATGAGCTCATAAAATAATTTACAGACTGTGTTGTCCTGTAAATTTGAGAGATCCAATTGGACCATAACAGTCTTGGCCTCAGAGCACAGCAGCATTTCACTTTTGAGCTTTTGAAGATTCTTTATGATAATTGAGGCTCAGGCTCTGTTATTTGTGGACCACGTCAAGGTATGGAAAAATGTAAGCACCAAAACCTTTTTACAAGCTACTGCATCATGTTGACAAAGCCTGCACCTTCCTTCAGTAGCTCTAGAAAAATTTTATTGCAGTTCCCTTTTTTAACTGTTGCACTTTGTTTATTTTACATATAATGATTTATGCTAGTTTATAACTTACTTGTTTAGTGCAACTGTAAGTTTCATATTCTAATTGTCTGTAGCATACAGTTAGTAATATGGTTTGGAGTATGGGATTCTAAAAGAGTAAGGTGTCAAATTGCCTTTTGTGACTTTTAGATTTACTATTTTTGTATGTATCTTAATGATACATGTTGTCCTTCAATTATCTTTTTGAGATAAAACATCCAAATAGCAGAGGTTTCGTCAGTCCTCATTCATTCAGAATGTGCTCATTAGCTTATTTTACAATCAAATGCAGATGGAGACATTGACTCCATTTTGCAGTCTGTAAGGCAAGTAAATTCAGTGAATTTACATTATTCTCTTTTTTCATAGTGCATATTTAAGATTAGAAATCTAAGTGTTCTCAGTCAATATCCACATACAACATTTTAGTTTATATTAGCCATTACAAAATGTGGTTGCCACAATACAAGGGACTGGACTCGGGTGTGGGGAATTTCTGCCCTACATTCCTGTGTGTCCTTCAGCATTCAGCACTCATATTACATGAGGAAAGATATTGACTTACCCAGAAAAGCAAGAACTTTTGTTTATGATATTTTTAATACAGGTATTGCTTTTTTTAATGGTGATATCTAGTTTCATGGAAGAGAAAGAGACATCAGCCAAGTTGTAAACACTCAAGGAAATAACATGTGTGAGTCTCCCATCAATGTCAGCTCCTTTACTAAAGTTAGAAAATACTAAAAAACATGTAATCTAATTTCAGAGGAAAGCAGTCCTACAATCTGCATTTTAATATCTTGTACATATTCTACTTCATATTATTCATTTATTAGGAAGAGACTGTGGCACGTCACCATCTTGTACAGGTGTTAATTCACCCTCTCTTTCCTCTTGTTATATTTTAACATCCAAAGATTCATTTTTTTTCTCATGTACAGTATCCATAATTATTTATTTTCTAATTATTTTCCATGGTGGTCCTTCATAAAACATTTTAATTGAACTGGATTAGGGGGAAAAAACCCATCTGGCTGACACATTTAGGTTGGCATCTGCAGAGTTGTATACTGTTCAGTTGTTTCAAATTGAGAAATAGAGAATTCTTTATATGTTTTGTGGTTACTTGAGTAACTTTCAAAAATGCAAGTATTTGAACTCTCTAAATAAAACTTCATTTCATCCCTTTCCAAGTTAAGATTCATTCTTAATCTAGCAAACATCTAAGCATTTTGAATTCAAAAGTCTTAATTTTTATGCTCTAGAAATTTTTTAAGCTTCAGAAAAGTAACGAAGTTTAGGAAGAATGCTCACACTGGCTACTCTTTTTGCATTGCTTATTTATAAAAAAGGATGCATACAGGCAAGAAGGGGATGATCTTAAAAGCAAAACAGAAGATCTGTATTTGTTCTTGAGTCAAAGATCCTATATTCAGCCTGAACAAAAAATTTGTTCAACTTCCCTGAAGTTGATAGACAGGTCTAGAGTAAAGATCTGAGTTTAATGCTCTTCAGAATCTCTGAACAGGAGAACCTGGAGTTTAAACACCTGTGGGCTGTGTGAATTTGATGCTCCACTACCAGTCCCTGTTGACCTCTGTGAACTCGCCTCTCTCATCTTATTTTCTGACTAAGTGATTTAATGGTACTGAGGCTGCTCAGGATATTCCCAAAGCTCTTCCATGCTTTCTTTAAGAAACAGTAACTGAGTTTGAGGTTACACAGAAAATCCTACTGGACCTGTGCCATCCTATTGCAGACTTACCAAAGAGTCCTGGTGGAAGGTGTGGTAGTGACAGAACCACTGATACAGCATCTGTGATGGAGTCTGGCATACAAGGACATATGTGGCTCATATGTGTAGCCATGTTTGTAATCCCAGGGCCAGGGACACTCAAATGAGAAATAGGAGGGTGAATCACAAAACATGTAAGTCAAAGTCTAAATGAAAGATTACTTGACAAATAAAAAATACACAATGTCAAACATTACCGGGAGATCCAGAATCCAACCATAGGTTTCTGTGCTGAGCCTAGGAACACCAAACCATTTCCAAGGTGTGGTAGTTATCAAAGGAGAATTTGTTTTCTTGCCTACCTGCTCCTTTGGCAGCCCCCCAGAGGCCCCCCATCCAGCTGGACCCCAATGCTGTATCTCTCTCATTGTGTTAACCTTAGCTCTGGTGTGATGGAGGAGTCAGAGGACCCTTTCTACAGCTCCGCCCTTCCCCTGGCAGCCCCTTGGAGCCCCACCCTAAGTGGACCCATAGGCTTCATGTCTTTCTAACTATAAATAAGCTGAGGTTTGTAACAGGAAAGTAGTACTTTTGCTAAGAGGAGAAAAAAAACTGCCAATTCTAAATTTGAGAAGGTTAAGCAAGTTTTTTGCCAGCGAGTTTCCAACTGAGTGTTTTAACTCTTTCAGCTTATTGTCTTTGTCAGCTGCAGGCAGTGGACTCAATTTTGTTTCAAGATGGATTGTTACATGGGAATATCCTGGTTAAAACATGGGGTAAAGAGTTCCCTTGGGTCCCAAGCTACTTTTCTAATTCCAGTGCTCTCACATATCTTCTTCCAGTGCCTTACAATTCATGTATGAGCTCATCTACATCAAGCAGAACTGCTGCAAGGAACAGTAAAAACTTTTTTTGGCACAAAGCAGTCAGAGTGAGTCAGCCATCCAACCATGGACAGGATCAGTGATGGCCCTTGTGATAATTGCATACCATAGTTAGCAGAAGCAAAGAGGATGATGCATTAGTTCTTGTCGCATTAGTTGTTCCCTCCTGAGACTGTTATTTTTGCAGAGTGAAGTGGAGATACATTGGAAAGGTTGTTGATGTATCTGCTGCCAAGTTTCAAAGAAGTGACTACTGGCTGCCATCATCAAAGCAGCTACTGGATGTTGATCCCCTAATCCTAGCTAAACTCAATAGCAATAAAGGCAGTTATATTTTGTCTGCAGGACTATAGTTAGAAAAAAAGTACAGTCAGAATCGCTAGATTTGGATCTAAGGAATGCACTGTTTATTTGGACAAATCTTCAAAAGCCACAACAAGGTACTGCACCAAAGCCACAGTTCTGGGCTGTCAGATTTTGGTATTCAGGACAGTGATAAAAATAAAAGAGCTCTGTCTTGCTTTTCTGCTGTGCATTCTTGCTATTTCTTCAAGCAAACAAGGAGTCAGAACACAGTGAATACACATACAAACAAAGTAAGCTGTGTTTGGTATTCAGCAATGCTTATTGAGTAGTTTTGGGCATACAGCCCATGGTAATGAATGGAAAACTTTGATCAGGACATCTGTGGCCTGCCCAAATCATTTAATGGGGTCTGCAATTCTGCCAGGAACATCACTCGATGGCCCTATTAACCAGGGATGTTGGAGCCTTTCTTGATGGTGTACACACTCCTGAAGTAGGAGTCATCAATTTTTATTGGATAGAAAGCTCCAAAATGGCTTATTCAAGGACATCTGAGCCCTTAAGTTTACCCTTCACATTCATCCTGCTTTAGTGGGAAAAAAGGTTTAATGAGTCTGTGTGGACAATGAGGAGATAAATACTGAGAGCATTGAGTCAGAGGCTGGTCTTCAGTTCTAGCAAACATACTTTCAGTTCCAGCTTAACTGTACTTTACTCACAGGAACAAATAGTTCAGGGGTTTTTTATGTATAGATTGCAGTCATGGCAGGGCTGTGATTCTAGACTGTTTTCCCAATGTTACTCATCAGTGTGTGGTTATCCAGGGAAATAATCAGTTTCTGGAGAATCATAATTTTTCCCCTCTTCCCTGTGTATTAGTGGTAAGAGGAGTCCTTTTAAAAGGCTGTGAACATTATAATAACTGCCAGCCCAAGAACCATTAAAGCACTGCTGCCCCATAGGCGGCCCCTATAGATGTCCTGTATTTTCACTTTAATTCTTGTTCCTTTTGCTTTGTTTTCAAATATTGTGTTTCACAAGTCATACTTGATTGATAAAACACTGTCTGAAGTAATCCCAAAGTGGCTATTAGTCTGGTCTGGTCATACCCCCAGCCCCTGCAGTGACATGTTGTAGAAACAAAGTTGTTCTCCCGCCTTTTCATTTCTATTTTGACTTTGCTCTATAATGAAGAGAGCATGGTCATGGTATATTAAATAACTGGATAAGAGCAACATATACATTACCATTACTCTGCTTCTAGATAAAGCTCCAAAACTAATATAGTGGAGAAGACTGGCTAAGAATTTACTGACAGTTTTCTTTTGTCATAAATTCAGCATTAGAAAAAAATCTAGAACAGCTGAAATGGCATAGCCTTTGGCTGAATAAAAAAAATAGACACATTTATAATATCAAAGAAGACTTAGGAAAGTATCCCAGCTGGATTTTGAAAAATGTAGGAGGGAATAGAGTATAACAATTGCATTTCTGTTTATATTTGCCCCAGAAAGTAACCCACTTCGAAGAAACATTTGGGAACGTGAATGACTGAGAGATTGTCTCTTAGAGTAATAGGTATAAGATGTCTGAAATTCCTTTGATTATAATTGCTTGTTAGCAACAGGATTTTTTGGTAATTATTTCTACCCACAATACAAAGGAATTTAATGTACTTTGCTTTCTGTAGAGAAGTTTTTAGAATTCACCCTTTTCTGTGTTTACTTTGTAATAAAGAAAAGGCCATGGTATAGTGAAAAATGTCTAATAGCAAATCTTTCTTTGATTATTATTTCAATACTAAAAAATGGAGAGCATTTTCTTACAAAAATAAGATTTTCTATGCAAATGCATATTCTATTTATAACATTAAATACAATTACAAGAATCAATCTTTCTGGCTGTAAAGACTGAGCGTAGTGTTAAGGGGCAAATGTAATTATTAATCCACAAATATAGTTCAGGATTTTTGTACTATGCAGTGATTTGTACATTTTATATTTAACTTTTGACTTAAAATATGTCTGATATGTATGAACCTAATCCAAAACCCAAGTCCAAACAATGCAAGCTTCTACATTGTCTAAGTTGGTTGTATTTCTAAATTTTATATCTGGGGTCTAAGGTTCTAGATACCAATATGAAATCACTCAATATCTATTGTTTCAGAAGCAGTGAGGATGCTGAAATCTGCTATCACCACACTGCATAAAAACCATTCTTTTCAGGGCCGACAGTACTGTAAGCGTCATAAGCTGCTAGCAAAAGCAGACTTTTTAATGGCAGCCTCTATCCATCCTTTTTATGTGATTTGATGACTTTTGCTTGATGACATGTTCAAATAAAGTAATGGCCTGTTTTTAAATGTAAATGCTGGTTTTATCTGTAGTTTATTTTCATTGTGCTTTTCATAAATGTGCTGTTGAAGTGCATTAGAATAAAGGAAAATATTTTAGGAACAGTTGGTTTCATCCTAAACATTATTCAGGTCATAAGTGACTATGATACACTGATAATTATAGAAATTATAAATGTAGCAGAGATTTGGTATCACTTAGCTCCATAACTCTCAGCCCTGAATGCACACACAACTGCAATGCCCTTAAAGCATTGTTTCCTTCCACTGCTCTCTTAGGAGTTGATTACTGCATAGACCTCTCTGTACTATCAGAGTGAAAGTCAGAATAATTCTGCTCAAAAACATAGCTTTAAGTGAATGGCCTGGAAGATATTTGCCCATGGGCTGCACTCAGAAGATTCTGAATTAACTAGTGATTATTTAACATGTGTGTCCATGTTGCCCATATGACAAGATAGTGATGAGAGGATATTGCAAGAAACAGAGACAGGGCTGTGTTTGGAGAAACTTTGTTCAGGATGTTGATCACCCAACCTGAGTGCAGTCATGGTTCCAGATTTTTTTATGAACTGGCCCAGTCCAGTGGTAGACCAGAATTAAATATTCCTGTTTATCATATAAACTGGAATAATGTTTTAGTTCAGGGAAAACTCTTCTATTATTGTTCACTGATAAAGTTACGTTTGTTATGGAATCATGGGTTTATTTTTGAACAGTAATCTGAAGATGTGATGACAACTGTTATTCTGTGTCACTGTTGGAAGAGGAAAAACTTACTCTCAGTTAATAATCTACAGTTTTTTAATCTATGCATATTGCAAACATTCTGTTCTTGCTTAATGTTATTTTAGTTTTTTTCACTGTGTGTTTATATTTGAAATAAATGTTAGCTAGATCTAATTCCAGAGAAAGTTAGCAAACATACATTTATTCATGGAAGTTCAGTTTCAGAATGGACCTTAGGAGCTACCATTGTTAGAATTTACTGCACTGAAAATTTTATAGTCGCCGTTTTGTCATACTTCTGCTCAAAAACCTGGAAATGAAGGGGGTTTTTAGTAAAGAATAAATTAATAGCTATAAACCCTAGAAAGAAAATATGCATTTAAGATCGAATTTTCTTTTGGTAGACTCATAATAGAGCCGATAGAGACAGAGACCTGGTAGATTTCTATAGTTTAAAATGGGCCCATATTTAGCTTTACATTACTGCTTAGAAATCAAGTTCCAAAAAGTCGTAACAGTGGCTACCGTTGTTTCCCTTAGGGTCTGAACAAGGAAGTCCAGTGTTTTCTGGTCAGCAGTAGGAATTCCACTTTGTAATCTGACACTTTTCATTCCTCTCCTCTCAAAGGCAGTAACCAAAAATTAAAGGCAGAACAGATTTTTCAAATCGTGAAGCATTTGTAAATCCTCACACACCTTTAATGGTTTGTTGGCATGTACAGACTGAAAACGTCATGACCTGGCCTTTCTCTTGTCAGTTCCTGATCTTATCACGTTGTCTAGTTATGCACATTTCACTGAGAATTCACACTTGTGCATTTCTCTGATTTCAGCCCTATTGTTCCAAACTCATGAGGAATAAAAGGAGTCACAGAAGAGCCAAGATCTTCATATTAGGAGGCTGATATAGCCAAGTGAGCTATGCTAGTTCATACCAATAAGTACTGTGCAGTTATTAGAAAGATATTAGTCCTTTTTTTTTCTGGTTTTTTATGTCTGGTCTCTAGCAAGCATGTGGCAGTGGCATGCTTCTGCATATTTATGCAGCGGTAACAATTGGATCTTTTCATGCTCAGAGTGAGTAACTCAACTCCAGTCAGTCTGTAATTTCTTTCTGACAGACTCGTTATTTCTCTGGCGATGTTATGGTTATGGTTAAGGGCAGCTACACAATTTAAAAACAGACAATTTTTCTGTAAGCACAGTGTGTCTGTTCAAGCACAGTCCTAACAGTGCATAAGCCTGCTCATCCGATGACCATGGCTGCATTGTTTGTAGAACATGGTTTTAACACACTGGATAAAGAAAGTGTCTTGCCATACAGTTTTGCTTGCTTCTCTAGTTTTGTTAATTCATCTTTCTGTGATGGATATGTATTTTTACAATAGTTGTTGCGAAGTCTGTGGACTCTGGACTTAGAAAGTTACGCAGTTGCTTTGACTGCCTGTTCTCATTTAGGGTTTGTAGAAGTTCACGCTGGTGTCAGGATGCCCTTTGACTTCATTGGAAGATCTCAGTGCTATTTGGAAAAAAAAAAAATCAGATTATTTGCAAGCATGTCACAAGCTGCAAACTCAGTTGGAACTGTATAAACTTCCGTAAGACTTGTTTGTAGTAGGAACAAATGTAGTAAGGAGTGCAGTTCTCTGTGCTTTCAATGTATGTGCTGCACTTTATCTGTGTATATTGAACTTCCTTAGTCATTTCTACGACTCATCTGTTAAAGATGCTTTTGAAGAAATACGTATTTCTGTAGCATTTCTTAAAACTGTGATACTTGCTGGACTTGCGTAAGAAGTTCTGAGAAGTCCAGTCCTGCACTAGTGCAAATTTCTTGGGAAAATCATAGCAAGGTTTTGATGAATTCCACACCTTGAGTTTGAGTACATCTCTGTAGTTGACACCTCTAGTGTCATCCATATCCAGTGACAGAAACTATTAATGTAGATTAGAAAAACAAAAGCCTGTGCATTCTTTTATGTTTACTGTAAGGTTACAACAGTAAATTCCAGCACAATAATTTTATTCTCATAGGAAATGATGCAGTTATTGCTCATTGTCACTCTTATCAACAAATGTTGTACATCACGAGTTTATGCATTGCCTGCAAAGCAGAGAGAAGGCCTTGGCAATTACTACATCCTGTCCTTCGTAGGTCCAACACCTTAGACTTTCTGTACTACCTTCTGAAATCAGCTGCTGGGAGGAAGGAACACTGGCAACAGCATTAAGGAAGTGCAGCCTCAGGCTCTGCACTCTGTTAATTGGAAGTCTGGGACTGTGGTTAATGGTGATTAATGTTCCTTTCTATTTTGCTAGTTTCTTCCTTGTGGGAAAAGATCACATAAAGCTGAAATACTTTCTAATAACTATTGTTATTAATTTTTTTTTTAATTTCTTAATCTGTTACTGAGAAATTAAGAATAAAACTGTCATCAGAGAGTGTGTCATTTAACTAAACCTGATGAACCTAACTGCACCTAACTGCTTTAAGTGCTCTTTTTTCCCCACACTGTTGTTTTATTTTTTTAAACTTCAAAGTCTCCTCCTGACTGATGCACAGATATTTTAACAATGTCTTTGTTGTGTACTGCAATCAGACAAGTGCTAATCCCCTTGAGGAATCTGGCAGAACTGTGGGAATCTTTCAGCCATAATTGTGTCTCTATCGTAAATGTGATGATATTGGCAACTTCAGCTGAGTTGACAGAATGTACTGTTGTTGAGGGTGAATTATATCAACTTTCTCCGTTGACCTACAAATCTAAGGGTCACTCATTTATGCGTTCCTCGCTGTCTCTGGTAAGGGGGTTTTTGGTGCTGTTCTGGAAGATGTTAGAGACATAAATGCCTGCTGTATTTAAACAAAGAAAGACTCTAATCAGAAAAACTAAAAGGAAAAAACAACAGGAAATCCTAATTACACAGTTAAAATAAAATTACTGGCATGGTGAACTACAATCAGTGAAACTGAATTTTAATGGTGTACTAATGGGGTAAAAAAGGCATCTTCCATTTTTATTACTTTGAACATTATGAGAAAAATAAAGCAAAATAAAGATGCTGAATGTAGATTTATTTACTGTACCACTATGTTATCCCAAGACCTTAATTGACTTATTTGGTTATTTGAAAGTTACTTTAACTGAACACTTTAATATGTTTGTTTTTCTTTAACAGGTCCTAAATGCAGAGTAATTCCATTGAAAACTAATTTTTGGGACAAAGGGTGTCACAGATGATTGACTACATGCCTAAATATGTAACCTCCTCGTATTTATTCAGTTTTTGGATCTCTGCCTCAAGCCATGATTTTCACTTGTTCAAATTCTGGCACAGACCATCCCTTTCTCTGGTATTAAATATGGTTTCCCCAAGTAGAGGAGAAAACCCCTTGATTTTTAATCTTGTGAGTTACTCCACATATCTTCTCCCTCTGTATTTACATGAGAAAAATGTAAGATACTCATCTGTCAAATTATCTGGTAGACCCATGACTTGCAAAATATTTATTCACTAGATTTTACTTTTTATGACCAAACTATGAAGAAAAAAATATGGATTGCTATTTTGCTGTTGTGTTTTGTTTTTCGAAGAGTGAGTGATTAACTTAATGTGATTAGGATAGCACTAATGGACATTCAGGGCCATTATAATTCTTTAATTAATGTGGAAAACGAGAGATAAAAAGGCACTCTATTTGTTTTACTGGATATGCTCTATCAGGGCTTCCTGAGGTCCACTTGGCCTACAGTCAGTTTCGGAAAGACCATGATTTGGCTCTGAGTCAAATGTTTTGATTGAAATCAGATAACCAAAACCACAAGAATCTTAACTTGTTAGAAATGGTGACTGTTCCAAAAATGTGAGTCCAGAAGACTGGCATACATAAAATAAGTAGAGGACATACATAAAAACTCCTGATGTACCCTTAGCTTAGGGTTTTATTAGTTTTACTGCTGTTATGTCACTGGGAAATCATGTGCACTTTGCCATACAAGGCTAGCTTTCTTGTTTGCTGTTCCAAAGCTAGAATTCTGTATACTATATTCTGTATACTAGCAGTGACTTCAATCCCAGTTTTAACTATCTAGAACTTGGTCAGAAACTGCTTGATGGAACCATTTCGTAGTCATCTTGCACCTCTCTTCCCACGGCACTCAGAATGACTGTGTATACGGTCTGCGTCCTGGACATGCTGTGAATTCCCAGACAAAACATGATCCATCACTCCATCAGAGCAAAGAAGTCTAATTGCTCTTAGGTTACTAAATTTTACTTAAAATTTTCTTCCTTAGGATTGTCTCCAAGTGCAGTGTCAACAATTCGTAACCGAATGTGATTTGCAGGAAAAGATCAACAGAAGTAATTTTGATGTTAGGGTAGGACTTGTGCTTACTTGTCATTCAGTGACTTTGCAACTGTACCTACTTTCATGTGTAACCATCCCCTGACTACCCAGTAAGAAAAGCCTAGAAAAAAACTCTTAAGAGAAGTACTAGCTGAACTTTGTCATTTTGTTACAACTGACTTGCCTAACAAAACCCCACGTTTTAAAAGTTTCCATGGGATAGTTAACCAGGTTTATTACTGTGAGGTGGCCACCACAGTATTATTTTGTGAACTAATGATGTCCTTTGTAATTATTTTGGCTATGATGCCAAGCTCTAATGTGTAGGTAGTGGCTAAGTAAGATCTTAAACATTGAAATTACAATTCTATTTTATTTTGGAAGCTGGAATTTTCTTTATTCATTACAGCTGTTTATGGATGTTTTGGTGCTGCAGGAAAAGCATGCACTTATGCTATGCAAGATACTCTTAATCAATATGTGCCTTATTTTTCTCTGTAATTAGTTTCTTCCTTTCTCTTTCTTCTTGTCTTTAGTAGCCCTGTAATTATCGTCATTAACAATGTTTACTTTTAATCAGTTGTGGTATTTTAATTCTCATTTCTTATTTCTTTTTCCTTAATATTCCTTATTGTGATTGCAGTGTTTTTGCAATATCAGTGTCATCTGCGGCTAAATGTCACTACTTTGCTTCCAAGCTATTATGTTGATTCCGTCTTATCTATTAAAATAAGGGAAGCATGAATGCCTAGGACTAATCACTGTAGTGTTTCATTAAGTTATCTCCAGCTAATAATTTTCATTTGTATTTTAATGTAGATCATTCATCACTTCTTAAAAAGCTAATTTAATTATTTTCAAGGTGAAAAATCATAAAAATGTGATTTAAAGTTTTTTACTTACACACAGTTAATGGTTAGGCATAACTTAGCATGTGAGAGAATCTTTGAAAAATAAAAGGCTGTTCTGCTTCTAAGTGTGTGATCCAAGACATCTGTCTTTAACAAGGACAGATACTGTGGAAACAAGTATCTATCTTTGTGCTGCAGTCAGAACTGACTGCAAGAGAGGAGTAAGATTATTTGATTATTTCACAGAGGCAAGGCAATTGACTCACCAGAAAACAGAATCATCACTTAACATGCACAAATACATAGCCATGGCATAAAAGAGAAATTGACATACTTCATAACAAGATGGTGCAGGAGCATTTACAGGGTAGATAACTTTAAGAGCTGTGAAAAAAACCTATCATTTTCTATGACCGCCATAAACCTGTATTAAGGGATTTGAATTCTGAGTTTTTATAATGTGGCTAGTAGAATCCTGAGTTAAAGATCTCAGCACGTATTTCATACTAACATACATAGATATGAACCCGAAGGGTAAATAAGCAATCAGGTGAAAGGACGTGTTATGAAAATGCCAGTCTTTAATTTAAAGGAAAGCTAAGGATAGTGAGAAGTACATATTTTAGCATAGGGCTGAATCCCTAAAGAAGTTTAGCAGCCAGTATTCCAGAATCCTCGACCTCTGGACCAGAAATAACTCCTATTTAGGGCTTGTCTATTTATATTGAGGCTGATCTTCACATTCTTTTAAAGTTGATTTAGAAATACCATATCAAACAAAGCAATTAATTCAGGTTCCAGTGAATAACTGAAGAAAGACAATGCTCCCTATAGGGAAACACCATAAATAGTAATTAACAGGCTCCTTCAGCAGGGTTTTCTCAGTCATTGAATTTATTTTTGAAGTTTGTTTCAGACACCTTTCTGGTCAACACAACTCTTTGTTGCTAAAATCTAGTAGGCTTGATTATACGGAATTTAAAACCAAACCACTCAATGAATGTTTTGTGACATAATAATGAATACAAGCTATTATTAAGTGGAAATACAAAGTTGGGGTAGTACTTTACAGAAATGCCATTTTTCAATGAAAAGGCACAATATTTTCAAAGAAGCTTCATGCAGCACTGTGCTCTTTCTGAATACACTCTAGTGTACTGTGTAAAAAGTAAAGGTTTATTGCACTAATTTGGTTTTCTGTTATTATAAAAAATAATTTCATTACTTTGTCATTAAGAGCTTCAGGCACTGGAACAATTTTAAGTGTGCTGACACAAATTTGGAGTTTTCTAATAAGCTCTTGTTCTAGCTCTCTGAACAAGTTCTGAGTTTGTATGTTTTCTTCTAAATAGGGTAAAATCAGTGAGTTTGTTTGCTAGTTTTAAGCCAATAGTTGCTTACTCTTCATAGTTTATTCAATATATTTTCCTTGAAAGCTTCTAATGTTTCGGCTGACTTAAGTTTGGTGTTGTATGCTGCAATGGACAATGAAATCTCATTTCAGAAGTGTTTGGAGTTTTTAAAATATCATTGTTAAAGTTTTTGTACTTCCTACAATTAATTTTTTTCTTCTTAAGTTCAGTACAAAGGGCCATGTCCTGGAAGTTAAGATTTTAATATGCTGTAGTTTGCCCAGATACAAAGAAGTTACTACATTGTAACTGATACTACCTAATTGTGATCAGTGATTGACAGAAGAAAGACTCCTGGTGTCAGCGTGCAGACCATATCAAAAATACATGATTCAGTCTTAAAAAACATTTTCTCAATTTACAAATCTTTTCTNTCCCCAAATTGATGTCAGTGTGTACGCTGCATATCTTTTCTTCTTTGGAAGAAACATGCAGTTGTGTGCCCCCCGGCTGCTTAGGACTTCTGAATCTCTGTAATCTGAAACATGTCAGATTAGTGCTCTTGTGAGGCCATAAACATGAACATGATGTAGCCCCACAGGATATATTAATGCTATTGCAGGCTTTTTTTTGAGAGAGAGAGTATGTCTGACCTGTATTGTTATAATTTGAAATTCAATTTGATGGGTATTGCAAGTATTCTACAGGTAAAACTGTCTAAAAGTGGTTGGATTTTATTTTTTTAGTTATGTATGATGTGTTAACTGCCTTCTGGAAAAATTAAATACATTCTCATAATAAAGATGATGTTGTACAACATGTCCTCCAAAGGTCAGGTTTTTTTTTTAATCTTGAGTGTGTTGGAATAGTTTGTGGCAAGGCCCTCGCAGATGGAAAAAGAGTTACTTCTCAGGAAGCTCAAATTTAAACACAGAACAAATCCTTCTGTATTTTGTTTTTGGTTTTAATTTATTTTCAGAGTTCTGGATTGACCAAAATGTATAGTGTTGGCAAAAGTGCTTGACTTCATGCTTTGGCTTTACAATCAATAAGCCTCAAAATGAAAAAAAAAATGCTTCTGAGGGAGAAACAAAGATCAAGGTTGAAATTATTATTCAAGACAATGTGGCTAGCCATATACATGTGAATGAGAATTCCATCCTTCTTTTATGCAGTCTGGAAACAGAAAGCTGATAGACTGGGCCGATTATGTAATTTCGTTTTGGAGATGGATGTGATCATTTCGTATTACCCATATTCAGAAGTAAGAAGAGTTTCAGTACATTTGTGATAAGAGCTGGAAAGGAAAACAGTGAAACTAGAGCCACATGACACAAGACAGGGAAAGGATTTCAAAAACATCCTAAAGTACTGTATTACAGCTGGCTGACAAGTGAAGAAAATGAGGATAGACTACTAATTTGGACTCCTGGTCTGGAAGGCATAACTATATCTTCTTCTGTTTTTATTAGACTGCAAGGTGTGGAAAAGTGGTAGCATACAGGACAAACAAGGCAAAGGAGAATCCAACAAAAACCAATCTGCATCATGGTTTGTTCCTTCTTTTTCATCCTAGCAATGCCGTGGTCAGTGTGTACAATCCTAAGCATCTGGATAAGCATAAAATATGCTAGGAATCTACTTTCTGTCCTTGAATGTGGGGAACGTGTGGATATTAGCTCAAAACCAGCACAAACTGCCAGCAGGAGTAGTTGATGCCTGTAACTGCTCTGATTTGTGCTGCTTTGGTTCTCACTGACATGCCACGTGGTGCTTAGGAAACTTTAGTGTAATCATGGCTGAATTACTCCCTAGGTAGGATTCTCATTGGGGTGCCCATTTTAATTTTGAAGAATGTTTCAAGCAGTTATTCTAGAACTGGGAATATGGAGTAGAAAGACTTTCATTGAATTTCTTTCGTTAGTTTGGGTGAATCTTTCCAATTCTAAAGCAATTTCTTTAAGTTTTAAATTGCTTTGAAAAACTCGGCAGTGTTACAATCTTCGACATTTTTGTATCTCTGATGATATTAGCACTGATGAGTGAAATATATTAAATAATTTTGAGATATATTATTCCTAGGAATAGCACTAGGCTATTTCCTTTTATAATTTGTAACGCAGCCAATAGAACTGTAGGGTATTTTGGAAGAAGTCCCAGAAAATGCCTCATTTGCAATAAATAAGCTAGTAGTTGAAGAAGGTATCAGAGTTGATTTTTTTCAGCTCAATATATGAGTTCATAGAATAATTTCAAATATTATATGCATAGTAGCCTGCCTGCTCAGTCATTTAATTGTATATGTTTTCTCTTAGAGCTCCTTGGGACATGAAACAAGATTTTAAGACATTAGAAGAGAAACAGATAAGCATAGCTGGTTACTAATGTGGGAATTTCAATAGATGAAGATCATATTTATAACCCAGTGTCTTTAATTATTTATACCTAATGGGTGTCTTGATTTGTTCAGTAGAAAAGATGCTGTTAATTTAAATTTCCATTAATTACTGCCTCAAAGTGCGCTTTAAAATACTCCCTGTCCTAGAGCCCAAAATTATGGGGAGGGAGATAAAACAGCTGCTACTGCTGTTGTGTCAGGCAACATTTATTTGGCTAGACAGCTTTTTTTTTTCATAATACTTGCAATAATATGTGTTTCAAAAATACAGATTAGACACAGTGATAAATCTGCGTCCCTTCAGTGATCTTGAGTGTCGGTGTTTAATTACAGACTTCTTAAAATACAGTGGTGGATTCCTCTGTTGTACCATACTGGCGGAGTCCCAAATTAGTGTAACAATTAGTGTCCACAAAACAAGCTTGATTCAGAGCTGGAATGTGGGACCTCAGAATACTCAACAGGGTCAACAGACACCCTTGTTTCTTCTCATGTTGCCTTCTTTTTAGGGGTCTGACTCTGAGCTGTTGTTCTAACTGACCTTATTTTTTCCATTTGTTTTTATTTTGATGAATGCTTGCTGCTGCCTTGCATTGGTCTGTATGTCTCTAAGAGTGTTTTCTTCATTGCTTTCCTGCAGAAACTTAAGCAGCTCTTTCCTTTGTCCCATTCATTTATTCTTATTATCAAAATAATTTGCAGATTATTAAACTAACTTTCCTGAGTCACTCTAGACTTCATCCTCCTGTAGAGATGAAAATATCAAGATATCTCTCTGGATATGTTGGAATTAAGCCATCAATTCCAATTCAGTATGGTTAAGACAGCTCCCAGTCTTTCCTTCCAAACCTTCTTCCCACTGCCTTTCTCTCTGCAGAGAGAAATGTCTCCATGCTTTCTGCTACTCAGCACTGATCTCTCTCTAGGTCATCAAATGCGGATAGCCTACGTACTGTACATTGAGTCTGTATGTAACAAGTTTGAGATAGTAATATTTCTGTTTATCCATGGCTAAAACTCTCACATAAACTTTATTTTGGGTCTGAACTCTAAAATTCCTTTTTTTCTGAAATCTATCCATTCAATATAGTACTTCTATTATCCACACAGGATGTTCTTGCACCTTTTTTATTATCTAAAACATAAGGTGCTAATTTTGAATGACCTCTTCAGCTCAACCACAGCCGCTCCTCATTTGCTTCTGAAGTGTCCATTATGAACAGATGGGTTTCCCCATTCTTTGAATGTACTTTTTTTTTTGTCCCTACTGTCACTGGCTATACAGTAGAGGGATTAGGTTGTTTTCTGTAACACCATATGCTGGTTGACACCAGAGGAATGAACTACTGAAAAACTGAATGTCATAACTAAGTGCT
>VWZG01009375.1:51212-71650 GCA_013396735.1 Grallaria varia | reverse complement strand
GTCTCCGCGAGCTGCGGCGGGGAGCGAGGGTTCAAAGCTCCCCTCTGACGCTTCTACGCTTCCAACGTGTTCTTCCTCCCCCTGGCCTTTCTGGGAGCAGTTTTTGAGGGAGGGGTATGTGTGTCTGCGAGGGTGTTTTGTTTCTTAGGGCGCTTCAGGGAAGGGCAAGAAATAGGTGGCACAGGTTACCAGCGCAAGTTTGTTGGCAATTTAGGCGTCACTTCAAAAGAACTCTCTGCTGAGGTTGGATCCCATAATTCAGAAGTTGTGGGTGCGTTGGAGCAACATCAAGTAAAACAGCTGGGCTGGCCGTGCTGTGTCCAGACAAGTGCACATGCTGGCAGTACCTGGTGGCAGAGCTGCTTGGGTTGCTCCTCCATAAGTTTACACCAAGCCAGAAATAAGCAAATGAGACACTGCAAGTGTGTGCATCCTAATCAGAAACATATTATTAGGAATAACTGATCACAATTACAAAGTTCTAGCTGACCTCCTCCAGAAGAAAATAATACATATGTTAATTACAAGGTTTGGCTTTCTTCCTTGGCACCGTTACAGATAACTTAATGAGGATGTCTGCTCAGTCACGGTCCTGCAGTAGGTTCTAGCTGCACAAGCTCACACCTGCAAGGAGCCCTGTTGTTTTCATGTGTTCGCTTTGGTCACAGAAACCTCAGTGCTATTAACTCCTAGAGGCCTAAATTTATCCTATGCTTAAGAAGCAGCTAGTTAGGAAATGCTACAGACCCTGAAATAAATGTTCAGTTTTACTTTTCTGAATAAAACACACTACAGAAATAATCCAAATTAAGGCACCTTCTGGAGTATTTTCTCCATGTTCACACATTGTTAGATGCAGTATGTAGACAGGCTGTTAGGACAGTTGTTAATGAGAGGGTTTATCTCAGACACAGTTTCATGGGACCATTCCTTGATTTTTTTCTTTGTATATGCTAGTTGCACCTACTCCGGCTTTAATCACATTGCTGCTATCTTCACAGGATTTCTCTGTCTGTGTAATGGAGTGGGTTTAATCAGCATGTAGGAAATTGCCCACTTTCACTTTTTTTTTGTTAATCATCTGTTTTTATTAAGCATTCTGGGAAATGCTTGCATGATGATGTACCCATATGTCAGGCAAGTAGCAGTAGTGTGTCATTTGCTCTTATGACTATAAATCACCGGGAACGGATGCAACAACATTTCTGTGTCAAATGTTATAGAACTTTTGTTATCTGCTTAATCAGAGCATATTCCTCCACATCTTTGAAATGACTCCTGATTTTGCTGGGCTGATAAGTTTCGATCAGGAGTACTCCTGGCAAAGACTGAAAGGAAGTCAATAATTGCCATGATCTTTTTTCATGTTCTATCTTGTAGCTGTGAAAATTGCTTGTGGTGTTTTGTAATACAGTAGGACAATGACGTACTAAGTGCTACATATTACTGTGTCAGCAGAACCTGGCTGAACTGCAGCTAACTGTATAGTTGGCACCAGACAAGAAACCCCATGTTTATTTCGCATAGGGTGTAGACATTGCTGTTTAAATAATAACTACTTGAAAAGGAGGATTCATTATTTTCCTGTGTGTTGTGAAGAACAGAATTATTATTCATCACAGTTTGTATTTCCAGAAGCTTCTACTTTGTTAGATGTTCAGTACCCGTTGGAGGGCTCCCCAGTAAAAGAGAAGCAGTGGTTGCAACAAGGGGACATGTTGAACACAGGATGGCAGCTCCTATCTGATGTAAGATTTCTGGTTATCTGCTGCAGGCAAAAACCAGTTTCTAGGAATTTTAGCCTCAGCATCTTAAAACCAACTTATTAGAAGAGCCAAAGGAAAGACTCTTTTCACGTAGGAATAGCCCCTGGTGAAGCTTGAAGTGGGAGGGTGAGTTTGACTGCTCCACTGGCCCTATCTGTTCTTGCTTCCTGCCCGCATGTGTGTTCATGCACAGGCACGAGTTGTCTGACTCCTTGCATCATCCAGCCTCTGGGTAGGAGGGCAATGGTCAACTTCTGAACTGCTGATGGCAATGAGAGAAGCCCCTTTGTGTTCCAATTCCTTCCTTCCCCGTGAACAAGGGCTTTCTGTGTCTTCCTATTTGCTGCTTTCCTCTGTGTTTTTGGTGTTTCCCTTCCCCCACAATAGTTTCCATTTCTCTGCTTTCTGCCCAGGCGATAAATCACTTGGGGTGTCAGCATTTTGAACTCATTTGACGACAAGTGGAGAGATGTCAAGCGGCTGGAAGGTGTTAGTGTCTCTAAGAGCCCTTTTTTGATGCAGAGACAATTGCTGATGTGATTACAGCTGACAAGTCTGTTAAAATAATGCTAAAGACTTTTGCTTAGATTATTTCTCCCTTCTGGGATTCCAGCTTTCAGAAAATTGTCAGGATTCTCCTGGGTTGTGGACATCTGCCATGGAAATATGGAACTAACAGGATGTATTCTTCCAAAATCGTTGTCCTACATACAGATGAACTGGAATTATGCTGAATGTAGAGCATCCATAAAGCCCAGATGAAAAAATAGTGTTATCTTTTAAAATTGCTGGGAGCGTGTGGTCAGAGACTCTGAGAGCTGTCTAAACAATTTCTATTATTTTGCTTTTAAACAATCTTCTAAGTAAAGTGATATCTTCATGTTCTACTGCTGAAAGTAGTTTATGCATTTTGGAAAATAATGCTGATCTGTGAACTTAATTTCTTTTTTAATTACCTTTGTTTCTCTTTTTGTTTAGACTTTAGGAAGTCAGACATAAACCACAGGTAAGTATTTCAATGTCGGTTAATCAGAGGAGAATCAATTTTCCTAGAAGTATTTTCCCAGAAGATATTTTTGTGGCGAGTAGTTCCAAAGAAAACAAAATCCACAATGAAAAAGTAATTGAATTATAAATTTTCTTCAATGGCAAGCAGGTAACTGCCGATGTACCTGACTTGTGTGAGTGGATCAGAAATGTGTATGAAATTCTGAGTTATGGCAATACATCTAGCAATTGGACAGTTATCTTTTCCATGACTGAACATACAAAAATTACAGCAGAGGATAGAGACTGTTGTGCTGTTCACACAATCAAAAGGATATAATTTCTGATTCACTGTATGTAATAAAAAAACCCCAAACCATGGTCTGTTGCTAAATATTATTTTCTCCAGTCTTCCTTGTCTTTTGATTCTAGTAATCATACTGTTTTTTTCTGCTTTTAGGCTGAAATGAGGCAAATGCTGCAGCAAGTTGTTTCTTAAAACATTTCTTATGTATGTTGGTTTAGATGATGTTGGTTGGGGTTTTCTTTAAGGGTCTGTCTGAGGCTCATGGTGAAAACATGGCAACTAAATGACAAACCCTGAATACAAAATAGAGTAAGAAATAGGAAAAAATGTCGTGGACAAAGTGTCATGTCGTGTTGCAGCCAGAGAGAGTGCTATAATAAATTAACCTTGACACACAAGACTTACTTTAAGCTGATTTTCAAATATTTTCATTTTCCCCTTTAACAGCTTCTGGTGCTCAGAAACGATTAATGAAGCAGTATTGCTGAAGCAGCTGTACAGCCTCTCTTGTCATTGGCATCAGTGCTCTATTTCAAAGTTCTGTCTCAATACGGTCTCATTATCTTGAAGAGTAAGAAAGTATTGTTAGATTCATGTGTTCTGCATGATATCTGACATCTTACTGGTGAAAATGTCTTGGATTTGAATTACACACACACAGAATTAGCTTTAGAGTTCACTAACTGATCTTCATGTTTGCTGACACCTGACATTGAATATGTTGTATGTCTTCTCGTATGTAATTTCTGATAATTCACCAGTAAGTATTAATACTGTCACTCTGATCCATATGAATAGCAGTAAGTTTTGTATATAAAACAATGTAATAGGCTTCAGTAGTACAATCAATGCTTTCCCTGAAGTCTGACTGTGGGTTGTTGGCCTTTTCATTTTGCAGAATTTCTTTTTGTCCCAAGTAGGGTTTTCTGTAATGGTGCTTTAGGAAAAGATCTTGTATGTTTACTTGCTAATAGAAATGGTCAACATGATAATTGTAGCAATTGTAACCAAGGCCTGGTCGGAACTGAATGTTGCATTACTTTATTCAAAGTTGTACAGTTTTTAAATCAGCTTAATTTGAGCAGTGTGACTTCTCAGGGTGGCCGAGACTTTGAGTAGCTGTGGCAGAACTTTTTTGGTTCAGCTTCCAAACATAATCCTTTATACCTGTTTGGAAAGAATCACCTGTGAAGTGGGAGGATAAAATCAGTGTCTGTATTTATTTGATCTTCTGCTGAGATTGCAAAAAGAGTGCCAGTTGGTGCCATCTGTGTTTACAGATTTTGCAATAGCATTCACTGGGAGATTATCTGAACGCCAAATCAGTTTACATAGGTCGGTGAATTGCAGTTTGCAAGGCTTGTGTCTGGGATCACTGTAATCAGGTTTTTCAGACTTTTCACTGAACTTTCATTTGTCAAAACCTGACCTCATCATGGTGGTGATAATACACCAGTTTAATATCTTGGCAAACATGTTTGAGAGAAACTTTCCTTTAGTGGTTAAGTACTCTTATGTTTCTTAGCAGTATTACTGTGTACTGCTTTGATACATCCCATGCAAATAGTAATTTTGAGGAGGGAAGGCTGTACTGGAAATACCTTCATTTATAGGGATGGTGTTTTTTTCCTGAAATGTTTAATAAGTGTGTGTGTGTGTGTGTATATATATATATACATATACACAGTGCTATACATATAGTTACTGTTCCTGTGATTAACGTGCCTGTAAAAGAGAAGGTGGTGCAGATGAGAGTACAGTTTGTCAGATATTTGAAGTTTACTGCTGTTCTGCTTCCAGCTGGATTAGAGTTAATTTCCTTCCTGGTAGCTGGTGTAGTGCTATGTTTTGGATTTAGTATGAGACTAATGTTGATAGCGCACTGATGTTTTAGTTGTTGCTAAGCAGTACTTACACCAAGTCATTGACTTCTTTGCTTCTCATGCCCTGCCAGCAAGTAGACTGGGGGTGCACAAGAAGCTGGGAGGGGACATGGTTGAGACAGCTGACCCCAACTGACCACAGGGATATTCCATACCATATGGCAATGTATTCAACATATAAGGTTGGGGACATTAAAAAAAAGGAGATGAAATGACTGCAGTGATGGCATTTGTCTTTCCAAGTCACAATTAACCTGTGATGGAGCCCTGCTTTCCTGGAGTTGGATGAACTTTGGCCTGCCCATGGGAAGCAGTGAATGAATTCCTTGTTTTGCTTTGCTTCTGTGTGTGGCTTTTGCTTTACCTGTTAAACTGTATGTATCTCAACCAATGAGTTTTCTCACTTTGACTCTTCTGATTCTCTCCCCCATCCCACTGAGGGGCAGTGAGTGAGTTACAGTCAATGACAACTAAAGCAAGATTTACACAGAATTTCTGAAGACAGTTCTTTGTGTGCAAGGAATGGTAGCATTTTCTGCTCAACTGTTTAGTGCTGATGAATCATACATACTGAATTGTGCTTGAAATATAAATATTGGAGTATATCTCAGGCAAATGCTCTAGTTCTTGCAGCCTTCTATGAAACTCACTTCACAAAATAAGACAGTAAGTATACATGGTCATCGTTGTAATTCTAGTAATTGTAATTCTGTGCTTTTAGAAAATTGTTTTGATTTATAACTTCAGCATTAAGTGGTGGAACAAATTTGGCATAATGATAAAAGTTTCATGCATTCTTATGTCTCTTTTCTCTTGCTCTGCCTTGATTTTTCTCAGGCTAGTTTTGCTCTGGTATGGTTTACCTTTGAGAAGTTAACAAAGATCTCATTTTGCTCTGTTTTAGGTTTTCTTTAAGCTACTAATAGACACAGTACATGACAGCTGGCATGCAAGATATTCCACAGACAGCCCAGCTGATTGCTCTGCTGAGATGGTAGATAATTTAGCAGAGGTATCCAGTTTGCAGAAATGTGCATGAGGTTTGTGTTGCATATACATGTTTATTCAATCGTTAGTCATGATCATGACTGCATAAAATCAGTGTAATTACCTTCAACCAATCTTTACATCTAAGTGACCCAGACCACATTCCATGACAGCCCTGACAGCTTGAATTAGAGCTTGCCTTTTATCGCAGCCAGATTTGGAGTACAGAAATATCCAGCATTTCTTGAGCTGGGTTAGTGCGAGAATGGTACATGCTAATGTGAAGGAGTGAAAGTCCACTCTAAAACAGAGCCTTAGAAATATTCTAATTTATTGGTGCTTGATCAGCCCACATCAGCAGAGTTTACCTTGTTTTTCTGTTGCCTGCTGCGTGCATTGCACAGCAGATAGTCTGTTGCTTTGATAGTGTCTCACATGTACATATGCACTATACTCTGCATAGTGTGCCTCTGCTTCCAAGCCAGATTCCAAGAATGTTCAGGCAAGGTCAGAGAATAGAAGTCCACATTTTCAGCACAATGTCTTCAGCTCTTGGCTGCTGGTCTCCCATTCTTTCCACAGGCTGGTTGGAGTTGGGCAGGGAAAGGGTCTAAATGAAGGGTTCATGTGTGAGAGGTTGTAACTTGACTTTTTCCAAGGCAATGCTGTAGCTCCCTTTTACCATTTCCCCACCCCTCCCATTTTTATTTTGTTGTTATTAAATCACTGAAGAGATTCTGCCTTCGTCCCAAGAAGATCATGAAAAGCTAGGATTGAAGAGGTCTTATGAAGTCACCTAGTCCATTCTTCTGCATCAGGTTAGGATCATCCATATCTGTCATCTGTGACTTGTTCTAAGGAATTCAACAGTCTTCCTTACATCATCACGCTATGAGAAAGCTTTCTTTTATGTTATCCAATTCACATCTTTCCTTTTGCAATTTAACATCACAACTGCTCATCCTACATCTGTCTTGGACACAGCAAGTAATTGTTTTTCTTGTTACAATATGTTTTGTTAGCTATTGTAGCCTCCTATTTCTCACCTCACAGGTGCTGGTTTTCATGCACCAGTTATTTTTGTTACATTTCTTTGGGTTAGCCTTCATTACTTCACATCTATTTTTTGTTCATCCAAATTAAGACTGTGTTCCCCTTAAGGCTTTAATGATGTTGACTGAAACAGGGTCGGACCCTCTTCATACTTGCTGACATGATGAGAATGTTTTTTTCAGCACTGTTACTCTTTTTCATGGTCAGGTAGTGAACCATCAGATCCTCATCCAAGGACCCTTTTCTAAGACATTGCTCTCACTAATCACTTTATAGCTGGTTATTTGTGCTTAACTGTTGCATCTTGCACATGTTGTCACTAAAGATGGCATTGATTTTTTGGGTGGTTCCTCCAGTTTGTTATTTTGAGCTCTTATTTTTTTTCCAGTAAACAAATTACCTTTTCTAGACTAACATTGTCTGGTAATATAATAGCTTACTTTATCACATCATACAGACCCTGAAAATACTGAAACAAATATTCTTCAGAAATCTTACCTGAAAAAGAGGGATGAAATTTTGAACTAGGTTTCTTTTCTCTGTGTGTAATGAACCTTTTCAGGGAAGGCAATGTAAAGGAGAAAAAATTTTAGGACAAAGTATTTTCTGTGCAGTGTGAGTGATTTAAATTAGCAATGTGTATTGAAGAATCTGTGAAAAGAAAAAAACATCAGATTCTTGGTAGTCTTGTTGGCTGGAGAAAGCAATTCATGCCACTTGTAATGCTCAGTGGGAAACCCTTTTTATCCTCTTTTCTTTCCATTAATTTACAGGTGATAGAGGTAAATATTTTCACAAGAATCTTTTAGCATTCATAATTGTCTATTTTTTGTAACATTGGTAGTAGTTCATTGTATAATCAAAATTGAAAAATGCACTTTCAGAATAGTCGGTTTAGTTAAAAACGTACAAGTTGTGTGTGGAAGAGAGAAACAAAAAAGGTAAAATTCTGGCAGAAATAAATGTCCTTAAGAATGCAGGTTAGAAAAAATTTGAGGAATAAGTCAGTGAGCAGAAAGTCTGCTACAGGGGGCAAACAGATTGCTGAAGAATACAAAGAACAGTTGGGGAAGGCAAGGCTCTGGCAAGGATAGTCCGAGATGCATTAACACCTTCCATACAAAGAACAGTTAAGTTGGTGAGGAGAACAGACAACTGGGGATGCGATGATAGTTTTATAAAAACAAGAATGGCATGGCAAGGGGCTTAGGGATCAGTTGTTCATTTTCTCTCCCAGTACAAGAACTAATGAGCATGAAAATGAACTAGCAGGTGTTGGGTTCTGAATAGCAAAAAGAGGAGTTTTGTCATGGACACATATTAAGTTATGCAGCTCCACAGGATGTTGTGGATACTGAAAATCTATACTGATTCAAAGTGAGTCTCGACAAAGTGAGTGGAAAAAGAGTGCAGGGGATTATTAAATACATAAGCATGACCTATGGCTTTGAATGTCCCTGAGCTACAAATTATTGGAGACAAGCGTATTTGGGGAAAGTATGACTAAATGCTTACACTATTCTTATGCTCTTCCCCAGACATCTGCTTTTTGCTGCTTTTGGAAACAGAGGTACTGGGTAGGAGATTTGACCTGACATAATTTTAGATTTGTCTTTTTAAATTGTAAAAACTCAAGACACATTTTTCTGTGAGTTAGCAGCTCAGGGTAGCATCTGCAAATCTTGTACTTTTTTAGATTGAAAGCCTCCCATCCATTTTCCATATAATTTAAGACAGAAGTACTTTTTTAATAAAACAGAAAGATTACCAGGAACATTTGCCTCCTGCCAGTTGGCGTCAACTGCAAATTATGTTTCATTTCAGTCATGCTAAACTGCCAGATGAGATAATACATATTGTCTCATTTAGACAATCTAAGCAGCTATGTCTGTAATCCCAACTTGGCTTTTCTGCTTTATTTTTTCCTATGCATGTGTGAAATTGTATTTAATATTAAAGTTTTTATTTCTCTGCATGTCTCCCTTTTATTATAGATATATTTTAACTGCTTACATGAGCACAAGCTCCATGAGGTTCCCTGCAGAGTTAGAGGGCAGACTGAATGCTCTTAGATCTCTGATGGGTACAGAGCAGTACAGAGGAAGGAGGATGCTGTGTTACTTCTTACCCTGCAGACAGTGATTTACTGGTTTGATTTAGAGTCTTAATTCAGTGGTATATCTTTAGGCCACTCGTCAGCAGATCAAAAACACATAAGCACACATGTAAACTTAACTTTTCATCCCCAGTTTTAATGTTAACCTTACCTAGTAGACTTTGTGCTCTGTCAGATATTTTTCATCTCTCTCTGACTCTGACAATGCCTGAACAGGTACTGTCTGTGTTTCTTCAGCTGATGTGAATGCAGCATCCTGCACTCAGGCAAACTTAAATGCGATTGTGTCTGCACCTGTTTGGACATAGATTTGTGTTGTGTGGTGGCCATACAAAATGGTAATGTACCAAATGATAATCTGGCGATAATGAAGACAGTCATATGTTGCATATGCCTTCTTTACTGTTCTGTCATGCGTCAATATGTTTAACATACTTTTGGCTGGGTTTTCAAAAGTGACTGTGGGGGTTAAATTAACAATGTCTTTCCCTCCGAAGTCTTACCTGTAGCCTTCTTCATGTCTTACGCCCTAAATATTTTCTCTCTTCTTATAATACCAAATTATCAGTTTTATGCTCCTTTTTTCAGTGGTTTGAGGCATGAGGGAACCTAATTTTGATTGGAGGTGGAAAGTCTGTGCAGTGATTATAGTACCAGTCAGGGTATTTTGTACCAGATACTAGACTGTTCTGTGTTAACAGTGGTTGAGTTCCCAGATTTATCCTGTGCTGCTGCAGTGGAGTCTGGGTTAAAGAGGCAAGGTCTGTGCAGGTTAGGAAGTTCCTTCCTGAGCTGGTGTAACCTGTTCCTACATCTGCTGCTGGGGTAGATTGGTCACACTTGAACTCCAGACAGTTTGCTTCACAAAGCAAAATGGGTTTTATTGAAGTGTGTGGCGTTGGAGGTCGGGAAGGAAAGGCAACATTTGGGTTTGTGTAGGTGAGACTATTGAACTTTGTCATAAATAACTGAGCCCTGTTTTATTGTTGTTAGGATGTTTGTATATAGTAACTGTTTTGATCTCTACACAGGAGTGAACATTTATCAGTGTTGCTACAGCAAAGTTCCTTTGTGACTACCTTAAGAATGGACTCTAGGAAAACCCAGGAGTATTCGCATTTTTCAAATATTATAATCTGATACCTGCAAATATTTGAACTGCTGATGTATTTGCATATAGCAAATAGAATTCTCTTCTCTTAAGGTTTATTAAAGCTGTGCCAAATGCAATTAGTTATAGTCAACAGCATTGCAGTTGAGTGTTTTTGAACTGATAAAGGAAGTTAACTTTTCTGTTTAGACAATAAAGTTGTCCAGCTCTTTGGCTGGATTAAAACAGCTCTCTGGTATAGACAGGGGAAGATTCATCTGTGTCTTTAACTAATTGTACTTAGAAGTATGTCAGGTAACATGAAGCTATTCTTTAGATATCTAACTGCCAAAGATAACTGAAGAATAGTGCAAGGTTTTTTGGCAGAGATTCAGGGAATATATCCGAGGGGCTCATACTTTAGATACGATCTGTGAAAACAGTAAAAAAAAAGTATCTTTTTAATGGCTTTTCTTCATTTAGTCTTTTGCTATTGAATTGTGCTGCAAAAGAAAGAAAAGGAAAATGGTTTTGTATCTAGCTGGCTATCAATCAGTCACTTGATTGATCATCGACCTCAGATATATTACTTATGATAGTGATTTAGTGATTTTTCTTCTAAGTTCTGTGTAATCAGACCATGGTTGTTAGGAAGAGGGTATCTCTGACAAAGACATCTCTGACAAAGTTGTCAGACACTATTTTATTCTTCTTTATGTATTACACAGTACTGAAGGAAGTCAGAAATTGTCTCAAATGCACACAAAGTTCTAATGTCATAAAAAATAACTTAATTACCAATTAGCAAATCTTCCATTTGAAGTTTTTCATGCTGAATCTATATCTATGATCAGAGAGTTCTCTGCCAAGGGGTAGTCTACATTTGCAGGCATTGGTGTTTGTTGCTTCACTTCTCATTCATGCTTGCACTTCTGACTAAGTAGAATATATTATTTTATTGAGTACTTTCCTTTACTGGAAGGTCTGAACAAAGACAAAGACTGATCAAAATGAATGCTATATTACTCACTGGAGTTTTTCTGTATCTGATAGTGTGAAAGGTTGTTAAATTAATGGTTAATTAAAATCCAGGACATCAAACTTGTGCCTGTCTGGGCTGAGACATCATTTATCAGCTGGAGAGAGCAGTATGTGAGCAGCCATCTTTGCAAACGTTTAATATGCTCCACATTGTCTCTCAAGTCATCAGACATTACAGCCCGTATGAGGACGGCATTGGTTTGATAATTGAGGAATGGGCAATTGCAGTCCCAATGTACGGTGAAGCGGTTTGCAGTCTGGGGAGAAATAAAATTGCCTACTTATTTTTCAGGGACTGACTTAGACCATTATGTGTTCCTTCTCAGTCAAAGTCTCAGAAAGATAAAGTTTCTTTTTTAGAAAACAGTGTTTTGTTTTGAACATTAATTTCCTGTAGTTTTTCTGCACAGCCTCAGAAGCTCGCTATGTATCTTCATATTTAGGGAGGAAGCAGGTAAAGGAAAACATTTTTTTTTTCTAAAGTAATGGTAATTTGGAAGAATAACAAAAAAAGCATTACATGAAATAGTAACAAATAAGCACTGGCTTAGTATTCAGAGATGTCTAGAAGAGTCCTGTGCATAGGGCATTGTCTTCATAAAGACAGGAGAAGTTGGACGGTCCAGGTGGCAGTGCAAGGGTGGATGCAAGGATCTGGGTTCCTCCTGGCAAAATCCACAATCTCTCACCCTAACTCCTCTTTGTGAGCTCCCTTGCTCAGGGCAGGGAGTGCTCTGTTGTCTTTGGATTGCTACAGGCATCTTGATTTTGCTTGAGAGAAGCAAAGAATGGATCTCTTAATTTGTGTTGCTCTTATTACCTGATGATAGAAGTAGTCTGTCTGCTGGTCTTGCAGTGAAGCTTATATGTCCAGCTAAAAGAATAATAAATATGTCCCCCTACCAGTTCTGCCTGCTGCTTACAACTGGCAACTTGCTAAAGTCTGTTTGCTGTATGCTACTGTTCTGTTTTTGCATATAACTCTAAATTAATTAATTGGTCCTGGATGAGTTATATGTCCCAGTAGCTCTGGATTAAGGTAGTTCAAGTTGTGTGTTTCTGATGTTTTAACATGTGCATGCTGTTGCTCCTTTAATGGTTTAGTGATGTAGTAATAGTCTTTGTTCATGAACCAAAAGAGGAATGAAATTCGCTGCTCAGGGTTGTCCTTAGTGAGTAGAGATTGATTTTAAACCTTGAATCTTAATTCTTCCATGAATACTATATATTAGTTGTTTTTATTTTTGTACATGTGTTTTCATTTGACTGAGATAAAGTTTTAAAGTGGAAAACTACTATATGTGGCTATAGTCAGCATAAACCTGTCTATGCTGCAGGAACTGGATCTTTTTTTTCTGTTTAGTTCCCCTCCCCATTTTTTCTTTGAAGGTCTCATGCACTCACAG
The DNA here is from genome assembly GCA_013396735.1 of Grallaria varia. Lineage (NCBI taxonomy): Eukaryota > Metazoa > Chordata > Aves > Passeriformes > Formicariidae > Grallaria > Grallaria varia. Next base: position 59,014 of record VWZG01009375.1, on the reverse strand, counting down.
TGGAATAAGATTCAGGATTTGGTCTCTTCCCCTGGATTATGGCTCTGCTGAGAGCCAAGTTTTTTAATAGCTTCTGGGTAATCTGTTTTGTTTTGAAGATTGGGTACTTCGGGTTTTCAGAAAGGGCAGACATACCTAATCTGTCAGCTGGTGGAGGAGAAGCAACTGTTGAATGAAAAATTTCATATTCCTTCTTTAATTTAACATGATGAGGAAGTAGTTGATTTTCCTTTTCGTTTTCCATGTAGGTTTGGATATTTGTAACTTGTAGGCTGGCACAAGATGATCCATACCCACTTCTGCGATTGCTGACTGGGGTTCAAAGAGCTCTGCAGTTCTGAGGGCTTTTGAATCTTGAAGTCTAAAAAAATAAACGAAGCAGTCAACAGAATACTTTGTCTAAAAATGATTTTTTTTCTCCTTTTGCATTGGGATTATTAGGGAGTGTAAACCTGTGAAGAGGCCTGTAGCTATTCCTGCATCCTCAAATGCTACTGGGGTAGCTGATATTCAGTCTGGCCATGGTAGTAGTTCTTGAGGGGCTGGTAACCATTTGGTGAATGTCTCTCTTCACTTTTCTAGTCATATGTAAGTGATCTGAGCATTGCCCTGAGTGGGTGAGTTGCTTCATCATTAATACGTGTGACTTTCTGGAGGGAGTGTGTGGTCCAAGAGACCTCACAGATTTCCTGGATGTGGCCCATACTGTAATAGTGTCTGTTATTTATTATATCCTTTTAGAAACAGAAGATAAACTAGTTTCCCTAATGACTATGTTTTTTCTTGTTCTTAAATGTGTTTCTGCCTTTAGAGGAGAGAGATTTTGGCTCCCTTTCACTTATTTTTTTGTGTACTGAAGTTTTTGCTCAGCTCAGCTGGAAGATTCACCACCTACGCATTGGTTTGCTTCTGCACAAAATAGATAGCTATTGAAATGTGTGAACAGTTAAATTTTTAAACGTGTGCACTGTCTGGAAAATGTTATAAAAGCAAGTGGTTGTGTGTTGTAGTTTTTATGATATTTAATATTTGTAGTAATTGCTTGTTACAGTGGTAACATCTTTTTTTGAATATTTTGAATATTGTGACAACAGAGTCTTAATTTTTGATTGGACATGTGAAAAAAGTGTTACTTGATGAAAATTGATGTTATTTCATAAGTAATTTTTTAAAACTGACAGTTTAATCTTTTGCAGAACTAATGTATAATTTTTCAGGACAGAAATCTGTGAAGAAAATACCATCAAAGACAGACATCATAGTATCGTCCCTCATTTGGCATCAAGCCTCCCAAAGTAAATAAAAGGAAGAAATATATTGTATTGAGTTTTATCTTGAAATGTTATTTAATACTATGCAGATATGCAGTTTAAACTAAAAAGAAAACATGTCTGGGAAACCTAAAAACTGTTGATGTTTAAAGAACCAGAAAAATAAATAAGATCTGAGTTTGAGGTAGTAATGAAAAAAGATCAGTTCCAGTTGTCTGCAAAAATATTCTAGGGACCAAGAAAGGAGGGAAAAGAAAGTGGTTCTTCTCTGTTTTATAGCACACCTCTTTGTCCTGGAGTACATTTGCATTTGTTTGAGTTGCAGGCATTTCAAGGTACCTGTTATGAAAAGATGTTGATGGAATCAAAGGAATTAAGAAGAAGGTGTCAGAAGGATCAAAGAGTTGGTGGGATGATTTATGAGTAAAACAAAACTAGTCTAATGTCTTTGTTAAACAGTGGTGAGATTATGTCAAAAAAGCAAGGTCATTATAGGATGACATGAAGAAAATGTGGGCCATGTGTCAGTGTTACTTTGTGTATTGAAATAATTTTCTCTGGAACTGTTTCCTGTCAAATACCGAAAATTGCATTAGTCAGATATGATAAAATAAAATAGGATGCTTTGTTCAGAAGGCAATGCTGTAATGAGCAGTCTTGCATTGACCTAGACTGAGCAGACTGTCTTCTCCTTATCTCCAATTTCTAAGAACAACTTGTGGGGTTTGTTTTGTTTTCAGATGAACTTCAGCTTCATTAGTGCTAAAGTTCACTAGTTCTTGAACTTGTGTTAGAAACTGTAATGGAAATATTTGCTGAATGTTGATGTTAATATGAAGAATCTGTTACACATGACAATACTTAATGTGTAGGTTTGCCATTAACCCTTTCTCTCTCTGTGTCTGGGAAACCTTTCTATTTCATGCATTTAAACTGCCATGTTTTCAATTATTTTTTCATCTTTTTTGTTTTCTACTTTGTTTTCCTGTAATGATGCAATCAAGCCTGTCATTCTCACCACCTCTCTTGAGGCAGGCAGGTCATAAGCAGAGAGAGGGCACTGAACTGAATGAATTGCAAAAGTGTCCTGCTCTCATCTTCCTCACTGATGTGGACTCCACAGTCCTACAGGCAGCAGGGTGTGGATGTTTCACCATGTGATGGGAGAACACCTGCCAATCATGAATTCAAAGGTCACAATGTGCCCATTTTGTTAACTTGTATTTTTACATCTTGATTGTATGAATATATGGAGAAGTAGTTATTTATGACTGTTTGAGAAGCTATATGTCTTGCAGAAACCAGAAGAGTGGTTGCTCTGTTTCATCAGACATCCACCAGACATATCTGTGCAATTAATTTTAGATGAAGCTCATTTGAAGTCACTACTATCTTAGTAGCAGGGACAAGTACTGGAGACTTGTATATATTGGATAGGGATGGCACAGCTGGTAGAAAACTCCTCAGTCTTTCATGTGGGATGATGTCAGGAGGTGGTTCATATAATCATTCACTGAAAACTTTAAATGTAACCAACAGGCAATGAACTGCATCAAAGAAAACAAGCAAGTATGACCTCTGCTTTAAAAAACAGGGAAATGCTAATACAGATCTTTTTTTGAACAAGAGAAACAGCTGAGTTGTTTCAACCCCCTTTCCAAAACCTCGTAACTATATCCTTTCTTATGAATTAATGAGTACTGCTGGCAATGTGCTTCTCAGATAACTCAGTGACCAACCACATCGTAGTCATACATTCTTCTGGTGTTTCCTGGAGAGGTGGGTTTGGCACACTGCCAGGACGTGTGGTTTATTAAATTAATTATCTATGTTAAATGCAAATTTTCAAGTTATGAGGCGCTTGCTTCATAATCTTAGACAGTTTTCTGTGATTCTGCCTGCTTTTGTTTTTAGGTTGTACATTTACAGTTGATACTTTAAAATGATAAATGTTGCCCAAAAATGAACACAACTAGTTCCTAAAGGCAAAGTTAGCTTATCCGTTTTTACAGTTATTTTTTTCATTGCATTGTTGAACTACTGGGCTTTTTGATGACTTTGATGGTTTGAGTTGGTTGACTTTTAAAGAAGCAACCAAATCCTCAACTTCTCTCTATTCTACTATTGAGAAAAAGCCCTTCTAAGAAACCTCAGTATTCTGAAATATAACTGAGGGATATTAATGTGTGGTTAGTAAAACATGTATGGTACCAGTTGGTCTTTCATTTATAGCTAGGGATTTTTTTTAAAGTGGAAATTTAGAACACATTCTGTAAATTTCTAACACTTTGCATAGTTTTATTCTAAACCAGATTCCAGTAGTATCTTTGTTTTCCTCTTGTAAACAGAAGAAGATGCAAAATTTGATTCAAAATTGGAGTTTTCTTTGTTTAGACAAGAACAGAACAGCAGAAAATTGAGCTGACTGGATGATGTCGGTCTTTTGATAGAAATTCAAGTATTCATTTTTGTATTGAAAATATGCCTGTTAAAGGGAGCCTATCTGTCTTGTTTCAGCTGAAATGAAGGTACTTGCTTCAAAAGAGACTGCATATCACTTTAATACCTTGAATTTTTTTGTCTCTTGTGCCTGGCAGTTCTTTAGACCCTGTGTTTGTTATTTTTTTTAGTCAAGTAGTAAAGCTCATGTTGAGCATTTGAGAAAGAAATGAGTGCAGAAAATAGTGAAAGGAGAGAGATATTTACTTACGAGATCTTTTTTTTTTAAAGTTACCTCAGAAGTTGACTGGTATTTGAGATGCAATCTTCCTTTTCTATATTAAACTCTGCTGATATTTTCCTATACAGTCAGTAAGTATCAACTACAACAGCAACTGATGCTGGAAATTTTAATAACTAGGAATAGCTATAGACAGCCTCTAGCTATGCATTTATATTTCAAGTTTATATGAATCTGTTGATCTCAAATGGAAGAAAATTACTTTTCTCCAAAGTGCTGAAAGAACGGATTACCCATTTGGTAGTGATGGTGTTGCAGTACCATTGAGATCTGACTTCAGTTTATAATGCTATTATGCAAAGCTGAAGGAAATGAATTGAAATACGTGGTTTCCACCCATGAAGACAAACACGATATATATATATACTAAGATAGATGAGAAGTAATTATTTCCAAGTCTGCAGAAATGGATATGGTAAGCTGGAAATTTTATTAAAACCAATCCAGCAAAGCTGTTGTAGTCACTGTTTAAGTCCTTTTCCAGAAGCAACTGCTCCATGCCCATTTTCAGTTGTCCTAAAATTCTGAAAGAACATCCAGGCACTTTCTTTGTGAATTGAGAGCACAGAATTGCCGGAGGGCCTCTGGGACCCAAAGTCTGGTCTTCAGCTGCTGAATGCAGCTGTACAGTAGATTTTTAATTTTAAGAGCTTTGCAGAGTATCTCTGCACACCATGACACACAACTCAGAGTGCTTCCCAGTGCCACCTATTAAACTTTAGACGTTCTGCTCATTTCTAGGATACACAGTATTATCTATATTAAATCTGAAATACACAAAAATAACAGGGTGGGTTTTTTGCATTAATTCTTTGTGTTTTAATTTGTTAGGGTAGGATAATAACCAGTGTTCTCAGAACTTCATTTCCTCCTGTTTCACCTCACAGGTGACTCCAGTCCTTGGGCACTGATGAGGAGTCAGCTACAAGTCTTGTTTAGATGTGCATGTGATTGTCCTGATCATTGTGTTCAGGGCTGTTGAGTTTTTCCTGTATGTAGCAAATCAAACTGCAGCATTACAATTGCAGCATTACCTAATAGGAATGGTATAACTGTAAATGAGAGTGCAAAACCAGCAAGAATTTGATAATTAATCTTGTTCAGTATTTGGAAAAGACACTAACTCTTTTCACAGGTTTAAAACAAAACAGATTCCAGTCCAATAACTCCAATTGCAACAACATCCTTTAAAATCACCAAGGCCAAAGAAAGTATGTCCAGAAAATTTGGAAAAGCTGAGCAGTAAATTCTCTGCTCTGTTAATGTTATTTACATCCCCATCCTCACTGCCTTTCCTACCAATTTATTGATTTTTTTTCTTCTGGGGAAGTTTCAGAGACTAGAGTATGACATAAGTGTTATGTCTCTAGTCTATTAGATTACATGTGATGAGTTAATGTTGTGGGTGGATCTGTGTTTTGTTATGAGCTGATGGGGAGGAGAGGTTAGGAAGACAGCTGAATGTACAGATGTGTAAGTGCATTGTGCTGTCAGCCTTGAACAGTCGATGCTGTTGCTGTCTGAGAAGGCAAGAGTAGGTTGACGGTGACAGGCAGTGATACACCAGAAATGGTCACTGGCTCCTATCACCAGTAGTTTCAGCCTGACCTTCTGCATCAGACTATGGTAGGTGGCAATATTTTGCTCCTTAGGTAGTACATGCTACCTGAAGACCACACTCTTCTACCTCCAAAGAAATGGTGCTGGGTGGACTGGATAGAAATGCTGGAAAAACCAGGTAGGATATTGGGCTATTTATGATGGGATTGAATTATTAGGCACTGGAATAAGTGTATAAGGTTTGTGGAAAATTCATCTGATGAAAGTAACTTGATAATTTTTTTCATGTGAACTGACAAGTTCAGTTGGTGGATAAAGATGTGTAATAGGTTTAGGAGAAGTACTTAACCTTTCAATACCCATTTTTGTTCACAAAGTAAACCAGAGCAAAATCAAAGTATCAGCTTTCACCTGGCTAACCCGCAGATACAATGTAACTGTAACTGTGTAGTTGTCCTTGTTTAGCTGGATTTGCAGATAAGCTGCTAGCTCTTCACTGATGGTTTTGTTGGTGACATAAAACAAAAATCACATTACCCATGTGAGCCTCTGAAGAGTCACAAAACCAGAGCTTGCAAGGCCCTAAATGACCCCTGTGGTCAGGCAGCCTGACTTTCGGGGCAGTGAAGGCATGAAGATGTTTCTGGATTAATTCTTGTTTAAGCTGCATCATAAGAAGAGCATTCAAAAATGACCAGCGATGGAAACAAATCAACACTTTCCCTGCCAAAGAGATACACTAGTTGATGGAATGACAAATAACAGAGAGAGAGTAATATGGGCTCCTTGGTAAGCTGAGTCTGGTTAATGGCAATTCTGTAATCAAAGTCATCCTGGTAGGAAATACAAGGTAACTCCCGGGAGCATGTGATTTGGAGATGTGGCAACTCTGAACAGAGAGTCACAGCAGATAATCAGCTCAGCCTAAATTCTCAATATAGCAGGGTATGACAAAACAATGCCATACAATCCCTGGGTATAAAAATGAGGTACTCTGCCTAGGAGCAGAGATAATATCATGTATTTGGCACTGGTACAAGTGCTACTGGAATAGCCTGCTATGCCTATGAATCAAAGATGATGTTGACTGTGACCAGAGAAGAGGGAGAAAAACCTATAGTGGACTGAGATAAGGTGTCAGAAAGTTATGGACAATTCTAGAATCAAGATTACACTTTTCTTCCCCTGAAAAATAAACTGTAATTCAACACTTAATTATTTCAGGGAAGTCATATGGCTTGGGTTACATACAAGTCCTTCCTTTCTTGTTCCATAAGGTATGAATGTGTTTCATAGAATTGTAGAATAGTTTGGTTGGAAGTTACCTTTAAAGGTCATCTAGCCCAAGCTCCCTACAACAGGCTGCGATGTCTTCAACTAGATCAAGTTGCTCACAGCCCTGTACAACCTGACACTGAACCTTTCCAGGGACGGGGCAACCACCACCTCTCTGGGCAACTTGTTCCAATGCTTCAGCACCCTCACTGTAAAAAACTTCTTCCTTACATCTAATCTGAATCTGTCCTCTTAGTTTAAAGCCATTACCCCTTGTAAATGGGTATGTTACAGTGGCATGTCAATACATTCCCTTGTAGAAGTCCCTCTCCAGCTTTCATGTAGGCCCCCTTTAGGTACTGGAAGGCTGCTATAAGATCACTCTGGAGCCTTCTCTTCTCTAGGCTGAATCTCTCAGCCTGTCCTCACAGGAGAGGTGCTCCAGCCCTGTCATCATTTTTGTGGTCTACTGACCCACTCCAACAGGATGTCCTTCCTGTCCTGTCCTTTGAGGACCCCATGGCTGGATGCAGTATTCCAGGTGGGGTATCATGGGTGCGGAGTAGAATCACTTTCCTCAGTTGGCTGGCCATACTGCTTTTGATGCAGCCCAGGATATGATAGACATTCTGGATTGCAAATGTATGATGCCTGGTCACATCCGACTTTTTATCAACCAGGACTCCCAAGTCCTTCTCAGCAGGGCTGCTTTCAACCTGTTCGTCCCTTAGCCTGGACTGATACCAGGGCTTGCCCCAACCCAGGTGCAGGACCCATGTCACTTGTGGATCAGAATATTAGCTGTGTTTCTTGCTGTGTGTATTTGCACAGAGGCCATAAACTAATGGCTTTCATGTATCAGATTCTTGATTGATCTGTACACTGTACAGTACTTGTGAACACTGAAGTCCTGTGAGGGGTTGCACTTTGAGAACTCATCCTGAGTAAAAAAAAAA
>VWZG01009375.1:22784-47725 GCA_013396735.1 Grallaria varia | reverse complement strand
CAGATGACAGATGCACAGACACAGAAATATATATGTCTTGGAAATGCATTGATTTTATTTAAAGCAAGCTCTTCTGTGGATGGGTTTAAAATTTGGAATATCTTGAAGACTGGTTTTGATTTTTCTTGTATTTGTGGAGAACTGAACTTTACTGTATGTAGTATGTAAGTAGAATACTGGCCACATGAGGATTAATTAAAAGTATGGGCTTGTCAGATTTTTATCTGCATCACCTGTAATAGGAGTTTGACATGGAGAGGAGAGCTAGAAGGAAAGAATCCGGTTAATTTTTTTTTTTTTTTTCCTAAATTTTATAATGTNTCCTAAATTTTATAATGTGACTGGTTGTATCCAGGAAAGAAAGAATAAGAAACATTTTTCTGGGAAGGCAAGTCTTGCTGTGACTGGGTATGAGCAAAGTGGGGCTTTGATAAATGTATACAGAATGGCCTTTTTTTGAATGTTTTCTGTGTTATTTGGGGTATTGATCAAATCCAAGTAACATAACTGAAGAATGCCATCTAACCAAGTGAACTGAGACCAAGATCCCTTCATTTCAAAAAGCATCCAGTGCAAACTGGTTTCAGGAAGCTTGATGTGGTCAACACAGAGTCACTGACCTGTTCCTTGATGAGCTGTGGCCAGTGCTTTGTTCATGGCATCTACGCTGCTGGACTGAATGCAACTTAAACTAGTTGTCCTACTTACACTGGTTTTTTTTATGTGCAGTATAACTTCATACATTTTTGTTACTCCCAGAAATACAGGAATCTTTGTGTTTTTATTTCATCTATCAGAATAACTATAGTATCTCCATTACCATCTTGTGCTAAATTTATGATAAGTAGGTGCTCTTTTTTGAAAACTTGGAAATTCATTGTTAAACACTGGGGGTTTTGTTAATTTTTGTTGGGTTTTTTTTTTTTCCTAAGATCTCCACCATTTTAAGAGATACACTTGCCAATTCTGTTACTACCAAACAAGGATGCAAATGAAATCTTATATGAAAAAATATTTCTTTATCTAGACTGGAACAGGAGGTTCAGAATGCACTGGGTTACGACTCAGAAAGGTAAAGGTTGGTTTTCCATAATGTCCAGCTTTTGATATTTCTATCAGGAGACAGTTTAGCTTCAGAGGGTATTGACCCCACAAGTAATGAGTCTTGGATATCAAGTTTATACTGATTTTATTTGAACTGTCTCTCTTATGTAGGAGTATTCAGATGGGATAAGGCAAATAATTTTTTTGTTTGCCTTTTTTGGTCAATTAACCATTGAACACTTTCTGCTGATGTTTAACACAGTGGTGAATGAGCAGGTTTTTTTAAGATTACTGTCTCTCTAGGTTTAAAAATCACAGGAAGAGGAAGTCCTGTATCACTTGGTGCACACTTCACATGATCAGATATGTGTTCAAATGTGGTCAGACAGATTGGTTTCTTAACTGATAGATTAACTGATAGATAAGTTTAGGACATTTAAATTCCTGTTCTTTAATTAAGCTTGTAATTCTAAAATACTATTTAAAATACTTGTAATATTCTAGGAGATTCTGTATGCTTGCATAGTGGAAGTAAAAGACGAAGGTTTGTGTTTTGTTGAAACATTAAGTATCCTTAGAAAGGTAGGTCAGTATATCATTAGCAGCTATTGTCTTATACCTTAAACTTAATTTTCTCATGCAAGTGAAGATGGGTGTCAGGCACTAGGTGTATTATTCCATAGAAGGGTCGTATGTTCTAACTGAATGGTGAAATGTGCATTTGTACTTAAATTTGAATAAATGCACATATTTGTAAAATACATCCAATTATAGCTTACTGCACAAAATACTGTGAATGACTGTGTTAAAATACTTAAGACACACAATACTATTACTTAATTTACAGATGTTTTATTTTAATAAAATAGTGGGCTACAAACTTAGCCATGTTTGTGTTACTCAATAAGAAAATGTTTTTTTTAATGTTAAATGATTGTACCCTTCAGTCAGTTAAAACAAACCAACAACGTAATAACGTTGTTAGGTAGGTCTCTCCTAAATCTGAAAGAGTTTCTGTTTATCAATATGTGTGCAGTACTGGAGTCCTAATAGAAAGCAGAGATGTCTGGAGTAATCCATTAACTTCAGTCAAATAATATAAAAAAAAATAAATATTCCAAATGGGGCAAATTAGAGGTGTTCTAAAATCCCACAGATGAGAAACCTTTCCAGTGGTACTCAAAGAAGGCAGCATTGGGAGCAATCAAGTGTCTAGATCACCCAGGACTTAGGGAGGGCTCAGCTCGGCTCTGCCTCTGACCAGCCCTGCTCTTCCCCTCTCCCAGACTAACTCAAGAGGAAAAGTACCCCGGCCTTCAGATGCAGCATGTGAGGGAGGGAGGTGGGGTGAGAGGCGCAGGGCAGGAGGGGAAGCCCTCTGTCATGTTCCTTTTCAGGTGGCAGAAGGATTTCAGACTGGTTCGGGTGCTCCTGAAGCCACAGCCTTTGGGCTGCAGGCAGGCCTCTTTCTTCTGTGAGATGCTTTCATTTTGTGTGCAAAAGGGGCAACTCATCATTTTGATCAAAGGAGGTCAGTGAATACAGGAGACTGTAGTAAGACGTATGAGAGTTTTAGGAACAGATTTCAGGCTTGGCTGCCTGTAAGGCCATGACATGACTGATACCACGGGACTGGCCTTGCTCTGCTTCAGATCAAAGCCTTGCAATCTTCTCCCATCTTATTTCTACTTCCAGATAATTGTGGACAAGCACAGCAGGACACTGTCTGTCTGACACATCTAAATAAATTCCTAATGCAGAGATTGCTGTTCAAAGCATTCCCGCGCTGCCTCCTCAGCGACTGTGTTTCACAGATGGAAGGAAGACATTTTGTTTTCACAACTTCTGTCGTTACTCTTTGATTCTCCCCTGGGTATCTCTTTTTCCAGGATTACAGTAGCAGTAATGTTAGTTTTGGAAAGAGGAAAATAAACTGGTCTGTTCCTGGAAATCAAAGTAGTGCTTTACGCAATGAGGAGAGACGTGGTGCTGTGGCCCCGGTACATAGTACTCTGGATGGAGGAGTGACTGGGAGATGTGGCACTGACCATGCAGAGAGTTTCCAGGTACAAGGCTATGCCCAAAAAAACATAAATGGAAGACACAGTTGTCAGCAGTGAGGTTTTAAGTGATATCACAGAAACAAAGCCTAACTCCTTCAGAGACCTATCAGAGTATTTGTTGTCTTGCAGGGACAGACTGGTTGAGTCACAGTGGTTGAGTTGCTTATCTGGTGGCTCTGGATGTCTCCCTTCTGTGTCCTCCTCTGCTGTGGGGATAATCCATTTCTGCATCTGTTGGCAGTAAAGAGCAATTTCTCTTTGAAAGGATCTTCCTGATTTTGCTGAGGCAAAGGACATTCGAGGGTCTGCTCCATCTATGTGCTGCTCAGTGAGGTGTCACGCTGCTCCTGCCTGCATGAATAATAGCTGGCATGTGCTGATGAGTACATCTATATTTGTTATGAAAGCTGCTGTTACGCCTGACCTGCAGAACAATTCTCCTGTTCCAGGGGAATCAGAGTTTCACATTGCTTTGTGAACTGTCCATGCACTTCTTGTGTTTACATGAAGGAAGATGGACCTGTGTTTGTGTGACAGTGCTGGCCGGCAGAGCGGCTCTTGCAGCTGCGAGGAAGCACATAGCAGATCATGAGTCCTGCCAATGAGTTTGTGATCAGTCTCTTTGCATCTGGAAACTACTAGTAACAATCCCATTCTGCCAGCCAGTATGTGAGGACACAGTGAGAACTGCTAGGATTTTTTTGTGTCTTGTTTTGTTTTGTTTTGTTTTTTAAGGATGCATTTGGGAAAGGTTTTTTTTTTTATTTTAATTATAATTCATTGATCACCCAAAATGGAAAAAAAGATAGGACTGAGAGAGTGGCCCTGACACTGTTTTTATACATTTCTGTCTGGAGAACTGCTTGCTGTTTGCTTTGTTTAACAAAACTTGCAGGCTTTGCAAATGCACCTTGGCCGAGGGAGTTTCCTGGTGAATAGCAGGCTTCCATCTGGGTTTGTGTGGATTTAAAAGGAGTGTTTTGATGATGTGGTACAGTGCTGAGCCAGGCTCCAGAAAGATGTCAACAAGTGTTGTGTACTGGTGTATGTGAAGTCCAGCAGTTAAATACTATGTTAAACACGTGAAGGATAATACTAATGGCCTTGTATGAAAGTTTGGGCAAAAGTATGATGGTGTTATACTGATGATATTAACACATGCAGGAGAAATATTCTCTGCTAGGATCCCAGAAATAAATGGTTCCTTGAGGTACAAATTTTATTCCTGCCCTGCAGTTTATAGATTGTGACTTCATTTCTCCCAACACTCTATTAAAATGTCTTGCTGTGTCCTGAGGTTTACTGAATCTCCACTGGGAGATTTTGTTTGAATTTAAGAACTTTCTCAGGCAAAATAATTGTTTCTATATCATGAAACCATGCCCTGCAACTGTCACAGCCATTAAGCCTTCTGTGTTAATTTGAAAACTGTTCCTCCTTCATTTTAATATTGAGTTCTTTACAAATTCTCAACCCTGAACAATTGTACAACTCAAGTAAGGATCTTGTCTGTCAAGTGCTAGTTATATATCATGCACTTTCATATTTTGGTTTTGCTCCTTATTTACTGCAGATGTTACCAGTGTATCAGAGGTCTGAGGGAGCACAGGATGGTGAGAGAAGTGGAGGGAAAAAGAGCAGACTAAGGAGGGGATTGCTCATTTGCAGTGTGCTGTATGTACACACTGGAACATTCTGCTCTGCTTCCCGGAGAAGCAGACTCTTCCTGGCTCTCCTCTGCTTCCTGGAGGCACACATCCCATTCTAATGAATCTGTGGAATTTGATGTAAGGGGGAAAAAAGCCGGAAAACTTTCATGTTTACCAGAAACTGTATTTTCTTTACAGGATCAAATAAGTCAGCTTACTTAATATTGATAAGAAATGGAAATTGACATTTTAGAGTTTGAATTTGCTATTAAATAGAATATAGCCTATTTTGCAGAATGAGATATTAATTGATGTAAGCTTAAAATAATCTGTTATTTAGGAATTCACTTCTTACTGGAAAATACAGGGGTTACGTAGTATTAGAGCTTCAGAAAGAAGTGATGATGTACAAAGGATATGACCAATATACTAACAGATCTGGATGCTAGTGAAAACAGGTATTTCATATTTAATTTTTCTCTGTGGCAGGGTTAACTCTTGTTTCATTGCTTACTGGTGAGGAATACAATTCGATGTTGCCTTTTGGCATTTCCAGCTGCACTCTTACTCTTGCTTAATTTGTGCTGTTTGTGGCTTTAGGCTATTCCAAGCTTCAACACACATGAGAAAGCAAACAACCCCTGCCATCAGAAACTCAACTAAAACAAAGCCCCTCCAAAAAAGTTTTTCTTGCCTTTTTTTTCCCCTTGCTGTGACATGCGTAATCTGTCTTGATATTTGAGATATCTTTATTCAAGTTTTATATACTGTTCTACCCGGCAAACTTTAAAGGACTGAGTTGATGCATGCTTAATTTCCTTTGCTAGTTAGATGGGACTGAACTGGAAAGTTTTAAGAAAGAGTTTGCTTTACAGTTTCAAAAAGCATGTTGATTTTGCTAATTACATCCAGTGCCTGTAAAATTACCAGAAATATTTGAGAGACACAGATAAATTTTGAAATTAAACTTTGGAATTCAAATGTAGTACTCAGAGTAGGACCCAGGCACTATTCTGTTTAAAAGAAGCCATTTGTTTACTTCTGAAAAATGTGGGAACTGTGAAGGAGCCAGTGTTGCAAATTTGCTGTAATTAGAACCCAATGAGACTCATCAGGAAAAAAAAAACCCACCATATACTACTGAAACAGAAGTTTAACAGATGGGCCTAGTAAGACTATTTTTAGACGTGTAAATTGGTTGAGTGTTATCAGTAACACTTTCTCTTACTTTAACTGCAACCAATGCTTTGTCAATTTTTTTCTGCCTAGCCACTCAGATTAAATCGAAGTGTTTTACGAATAATTCTTTTTCTGTCTATAACTTTTGTTTTCAAGATTTACTGATATGAAATAAATAATTATAAAAATCAAAGTGGATTTTTTTCTACAGTAAAAGAGCAATACAGTATGCTGTTAAACAGATCCATGGAGCAGATAATTGAAGGCTGTTGAGCAAAGTTCTAGAAAACTATTACACAAATACAATCAGTCTTTGTCAAACTTTTAAAATAGGCCCGAAATGTAGAAAAATTTAGATTAAAGAATGGTACACTGTTGCATCTATGTCTTGGATACTGTCTTCTGAAATCTGATTTTCCCAAGGCTCTGTAGAGATTACAAACAGTAAACTGACTGTAGTTTGGTTGCTATGAAAAAAAACAAGGAGTTTGAAAATACAGGAGCAAGAAAGCAGCAACTGATCCTGGTGTTACACAGGAACATCTGGCTGGAGTTTCAAAGGCAACTAGCTATCAGCTACGGCAGATTTTCTGTCTGGCTGTGTAAGGATTGTGTGAGCTTGTTTTGTCTATATCGAAACTGCTATTGTTCTCCTGCTGTGAAATGACAGATGGACATGTCTATCCTGAGAGATCTGTGACTTTTGGCTGACTTGTAGTTTCTGAATCCATGCATAATAGAGCTTGATGTAGTCCTTCAAGAGGGAAGAAGAACAAAAGTAGAAAAACTCTGAAATGAAACATATGGTGCTAGGCTGTATTGTGAAATCATCAAAAGTAAAATCCTTTCTTCTTTTTGAAGACAGATGGGTCGCTTTTCTGAACGGGAGCGATCAACTTTTGGTTTATTTCTGTAGGGGTGTAACATATATACATACATATGCAGTGGATATTTCTCTTTGCCTTAGGTAAAACAAGTTATGGTGCTATTCTAGTGTAGTCACACAGACAGCCAAGACTAAGACAGGGAATCCTGAAAACTATAGTGATAAAGGAGTTTGAATTGGTTGAGATGTTGGGAGGGGAAGGTATCCAATTTAGAAATACATGTTTTGTTTTCTGATGATGTGAATTAATGTGTCATTAGAAACAGTAAGTTCTCTAATTACATGAGTTTGTCTTAATATGTAGCATGTGTGTGTTAATTGGGTTATAAATATATTTTATGTTTCTGAAAATGGTTTGTCTGGCAAAATCTTATTAAAAACATTCATCTCTATTCAGCTCAGGTAAGTGTGTTTTTGTATTGAAGTAAATGATCCTAACATTAAAAAAAGGAGAGGGTATTTCCAGTGGTTTTGAGATATCTATTGGTAAAGTAGAACTGAATTCATGGGGTCACTGTTACGATGTAAAACTAGATGATAATGCTTGCTCTTCAGTTTGCTGTGTTTAATTCATACACTGGCATTTTTGCTTCTGTGATGTTTCCTCTGCAAGCTTGCCTGTTGTTAAAGTCTGCTAAGGCATCCGTTAGTCAGGTATGCACCACTTTAACTGTTTAAACCAGGAGCTATAAGCCATCCTTTCTAGACTGAAGGATCTATTTAAACAAAGTTCTTGTTTAAGCCCTGTACAAAGAAGTACATAGTGGAAAACTATATATTGTAGAAGGAGAAAACATGGAATGGGCTGTGGGTCAAAACATCGCTTTTCTCTTATGGAATGTTGTCATGTGACTACTAAGTGCATACTTTTAAAATACTAGAAAGACAGCTATTAATTTAGTTAAATATTTGGCTTGCCTTTCTTCATGCTGAGCTTTAGACAGGTGTGTTACAGCTCATCTCTGTGTTACCTTTGGTTCAGTGCAGAGTAGTCGAAGGAACGGGAGGAGACAGTGTGGCGTATATCCATTACACGGATGCACAGCAGTGTGTTAGTGGAAGCACATTAGTCTTGAACAAAGGGGTCAGTCAGAGTCAGCTAGTCACTATGTTTTTCTTTTCTTAAACTAGTGAAAGACTGACCAATTGAGTTCTTGTAATGGCCATATCCTGTGAAAAGTGATTTTATATGTAACTTTATAAATCAAAATTAATTAGTTCAATTCAGTGCAGTATATTTGAAGTCCAATATAGGTATTATAAACTTGATCCTGTTAAGTACAGTAAAATTTTGACCCACCTGCCAATGAAAGGATCGCTGCTTACCTAAATTTATTTTGCCAGTGTGGATCAATAATCCTTGCCAGATGTGTTTCTGGATGACTCAGATGTCATGTTAAAGGCAGAGAAGATTTCAGTGAAGTCTTTGTTGAGACTGAATGATAAGGTAAAAATAGTTACCACTGACAAAAAAATACCAAATGAAAACAAACCCGAAACAGAACAAAAAACCAAACAAAAACAAATCACTCACCAAAAAAACCCCACAAAAAACATTGCAAAATCTGAATTAGATTAATGAAATATGGACATTTGTCAGGAGTAAGGGTTAAGAAATGAGCTGATCCAGTCCTCCTTCATCCATTTTTGTTATTGTGGTTCTGTCTAGCATGTTGCTATTAGTTTCAATTCTTCTTAAGGGCTTTTGGATAAGCCTTTTGACTGCTTATTGATCTACTGTCTGAGATACATCACTCTTGACAAGTACAGGTGTGAGCCCTTGTACTTGCTCAAGTTCATGTATGCACTGAACATAGCAAAATGAAATTGTGCAGTAACACCGCACAAGTGATATCATGGGCCTCAAGCTAAGAGAATAAATGCAGATATTTTACTGATGAATTAGGTACTGGTAAAAGGAGTGATTCTACTGTTACACTTTTTGGGCTACAAGTAGGTTTGAAGCTACAGTGTGTGTGTTAACCTAACCCAGCATGTGTAGTGGCAGCTAACATTGATGGAGAATGTACCAAACTGCATAAATGCCAGAAATTATATGTGTTAACTGGGGACCCACTTTTTGATGGGTGTCTCTTGCTCGTGGTTTTCTTTTTCTTTAAAAAAACTTAATTATCTTTAATTTTTCTTCTAATAAAAAGAAGAGAGAGAAGCACCTTTTGATGTGCCTAGGTTAGTGTGATCTTTTATAGTTAAATTATTTAAATTAGCACACATGAGATAGGGTTATTTCTGGCAGTACTAGCAGGCCACTTTAACTGATCAGTCTGTAACAACACATATTACTGGAGTCGTGTCTTCTTCCTGTCAGCCTTCTAGGTAACCTGACATTTCCATTTACTTCAAGGCAGTAAAAGGAAAAAAGATTGCTTTCTTGCTATTCCTTCTGCACTGCCTGTGTCCTAGCAGCCTGTCAGAGTGGTTTGTGTCTCTTCTGCCTGGAACAGAGTGAGCGGCCTCCCACTTTTATGGAGAATTTCTTAACTTTTCAAGCACTCGCGTTTTGGGAAAACTTGACAGGAAAGTGGCAGTGCTGATAGCAATTGAGAGCCAAGAGGGGATTTCCATTTGCACAGTAGCCTCCTACTACAGCAGTAAGGAGTACCTTGGGCCAGAACAGTGGAGGTACCACCATCCTGCGCTTTCCCAGCAGTGCAGCTGAAGGCAATACCTGAGTAAACCTTCACCTCCCAAATCGGTCCAAAGGGCATCAGTAAGTCATACGAAAGTGTTTTGTTAAACTTCGATTGAACTGGTCTGTTTTATTGCCTCTCAACAGGCTTTTGAAGCTAAGCAATAAGGTTGGTGGCTCTAAGCTATTTTGTACTATCTTTAGTTAAAGAAAAAACAAAACAACTAACCACGATCATTTGCTGCCTAAGGGGCCATCAGTGGTTCAAACTAGTGAAATTTTTTCTCATTTAGTAATCAATTATTTATTTATTAATCTAGATGACCAGGAGTCTTAGTGAAGTCCATTTCTCATCACGTTCACCTCTTTCCTATTTCAGGTTCTGTGTGACCAAGTTATCTTTAACGTTCACTGATTTTAATAGCTTACTGTGCTCAGGTAAGAACTGGAAGATTGTAAAACTGGAAACTCAGTATTATCATTCTTCTCTTTGTCAGGTACTTGTCCTGGTTATAGTGGCTGAGACCAGTTTATCACTGTGTGGGTATAACTAGAACTGTGTATTCCACACCCTCTCTGCCATTTATCATGAACTGTTAATGATGCATTGTTTGCAGAAGCTGCCCAGGGCACACCTGACACCTCAGGCTATGAACTGGGTGCATGAGAAGACAGAGATAAGAGGGTTCCCTGTCTTCACACCAATGATTCAGGTGTGATAACTCCCCTCTGGGAGTCATTAACACTTTCACACCCAATCTGAGGGGTCATGTCTGCTAATGGGCCATCAAGTAGACCAAGATATCCTGTGACTTGCTGAGTAAATTGCCCATTGTGAAACCCCTCACCCTGGGGGAGGTACTGGGCCTTCCTATCTGAACCCAAGCATGGGGTTTGGGGACTGGGGGCACTCACTCATCAGATCGAGGGGAGGACCAGAACCTCAACAGGACTGCAACTGCCACTCTTGACCAGACTGCGACCACCAACCTTTTGGAAGGAAAACAGGTTTCCCTTTTCCTTTTGCTTTGGACTCAGGGGGACCACGTGGTGCTCAGCACGGGGGCTGGTGAGCACCATACTGTTTGTGCCCCAGGGGGCTGGGTTGTACTACTGGGTTTTGTGTGCTAAATCTAGTTTTCCTTTGTATCATTGTATTTATTGTAATCTTTTTATTAAATTGTAGCCCTGACTTCTAGCCTCTTTTAAGTTGGGTTCATTTCTCCTGCCAATTTACCTTTAAACCAGCACAGTACTCCAGTGCAATATTCAGAGAGTCCTTGGGAGAGCAGGAAGAGAGTCTTCAGAAGACTGGGGAAGGGCAAATGTAAACCAGCTACTTCTTTCCTTATATATATATTTTAAAGGTGTTGGAGAAAATGAAGAGAATTGTAAGCTAGTCAATAAAACCTGAAAGAGGAAAGGAATTACAAGCTGGTCAATGAAACCTTAATCCCTGCACATTTTTTTAACAAGTTATTAAACAGTTGCTTTATAAGCACCTCTGGAATAATAAAATTGATAAGCATCCAGTATGGATTTATCAAGTGCCAACTGTGTCAGGCAATTTTAATTTCCTTCCTTGGCAGTATAGCTAGCCTAGTAGATAAAAAATAAGTGGTAGATGGATGAAGTATCTTGACTTCATTACTTTTTCCTTGCAGTGACTCTTGTGTGATATTCTTGACTGTCATTTTAAAGTGAACACACAAGTGGTTGAGAAAAGGTCTCCATGTGTCCCTAATGGTTTACTGAGAACTGAGAAGGCATTTCAGAGAGGTCCAGTTCTCTGTTTTGTTCTGTACTTTTATTAGCTCCTTGGCTACTGGAGTGCAGAGAATATGGTAAATGATTATCCAGGGGCGGTCTGCAGACCTTGTGGATCCACTGGTTGCTTGTAAGGAGTCATGGTGGTTAACTACGAAAAACAATCCTATTATCACTAGGCTTAAATTCACTACGCAGGGTCCTATGCCTCAACTGAAAAATGTAAATGAGTTTCACATGGCTAAAAAGATAGTTAAAATGCAGTTGTTTTGACAATTTGGAGAGACAGCCAAACACAATGAGCTGAAATTCCAAAAGGTGAGCACAACTTGCTATGTTTTACATACTTACTGAAAGAGGAATAAAACCCTAGGGTGGTCTAGCCAGTGTAAACCTGGGGTTTATAGTTAGTTGAAGGACATTTGTTTATATATCTGAGATGTACAAATAAGGAATATTGCATGTAAGGGGACAAAGCTGGAGTTTTCTGCTTAGCACTGCTGAGATCTCAGGTAGGGGACTCTATACAGCAGCTGTAATAAAGTGCTTTGATACTATAACTTGCAAGAGGAAACCCAAACAAACCGCTGAAACACTCCCAAAGCCACTGTGTTTCTCTGTAGCTGCACTTGATTGGCTGGTTTACAGATGTCCAGGTAAATCTGAAGGGACTCTTGATCCTGATGGAAATTTAATAATCAAATTGAAAGCAGCATTTAATATGTGCCGAGAACAGAAATCTTGGCATAAATGACTTCTTATACTGGGACCTATGTGCAGTACTGAGGCATTATTCAGGTACAGGGTCCACCTGTCCAGTCTTGATTTCCGCTGAATTAGAAAAGCTTTATAAAGGTGGAGCAACATATAACTGCTTTATAGAAGACAGCCTTGGCTTTTAAAACTGGTTGTACCTAATTTGTTTTCCTATTTGAGAGTTGGCCATGGATCATGGCTTGTTTCCCAGCAGCGAATAAAATCACACATATGAGAGAAAAAAAAATAATTTTTTTTATTTGTAATTTTTTTTCTCAAAATAATTATACATAACTCTGTCTAAATCTGTTGTGTCTTACATTATATCATGCTGTTTGCAGAAATAGTGATTAATGCTCTTTATGCAGTGGGAGAGATTTAAGAGTCTAATGTCTATGTACATCTTGTGCCTGTTGCTTTGTCTGCCTTCCTCTGGTATTTGGCATGTCTTCCTGTATTTCATGAGAACAGACGACCAACCATATTCCAGTCAGGCCAAGTGTCCTTTTAGTTCCATACTCTTTCCAAAGGCAGTTAGTAAAGATGCTTGGGGAGAAAAATGTAAGAAATGCATGAAGTATAAGTAATAATTCTTTCCCATGGTTAAGTCCCTTAATTACATGGCGTAGGGACCTCCTTAGCTAAAGGTTCAACCCAAGCATTTGTGTTTTAAATTACTAGCAGTGGGTCTGTCATCGAAGAATTTAGGGGTTTTTTGGGGACTCTTTTGAGTCCATTTGTCCTTGTGTGCCCAGTTTCATGCTGCAGTGATTCCATAATTCAGGTATACATTGTGAAGAAAAATCATTTCCTCATTTGTTACAGATCTGTCATTTAGTAATCTGCCCACTTGTTCTTACTATGAGAAATGGTTCCTTGTTGACTTTTCCACACATCAGTCATTCTGCCAGCTTCTGCATTCTTATCCTTGGTGATTTTTCTTCTTTTCTGAAGACTTCCAGTCACTTTGGTCTTGGAAGGTTTGACAGTGTTTTGATGCAAGAGTCAATCTCACAGAACTGTGAAAGCACTACCATCCCCTTGGTGGCCTACACACTGAATTTTTTCATTTTACTAGCAGTAAAACTGAGTTAAGATTTCTTTAATTAAGGTTCTTTGAATTGCGGGTTAAACGATCTATATAAATTAAGGAGGAACCAGACTGCAGTTTGAAAATTATGATAATTTTCACAAGTAGTATAATATTGAAGTTCCTCCCTTTGTGCTATACATAGTAATTTATGGTGGCTACTGTTATGTGAAGATATGTTTCCACAGGCATTTTTGGTTGCTAAAAACATTTGTAATAGCTGTATTTTTATGGTTTATTTTTATGTAAAAATTTCAGAATTATGAAGGCAATCTTGTTATAGCATCTTACTTTGATTGAAAAGCATGTTGATATAAAGCTGGCTAGGCTGAGAAACAAATTCAGTTACACAAATCTTGGTTCAATGGGAACAGAATTACTTCAGAATTAAAAAAACCTGCAAACACTTGCTTTTCGTTCCAGAGAAAACAATATATTTACCTGATCATGAATGGATCTGAACTGTGACCCAGACTGTTGAGCCTGTAACCAGGTTCTCTCCAAGTGCTCTGGCTGTCCAGTTGTGCCTCTCTCTTTGCCCATCAGCCAGCTATACTGGTTGTGTTTATCAAATGCCCTGCTATGGCGTAAGCAGGGAGTTGCTGCACCTTAATGGCCTTACACACAGCAGTGGGAGTGTGTTTGGCATACAGAGGTGGAAAGGACAGTTTGGTTGTATGTGGTGGCAAGTTTGGTTTGTGTACTAGCACTATGCAGTGCAGAGGATTAGGGAGCAGGGAGTAGTGGGAAGGGCTGGGCACTGCAGTGCTGCTGAATATGAGAGTGTTGAGCAGGAGGTGGTGGGAGAAAGTTGAGCAGAGAGGCTTTTGGGATGTGGTCTGTGTGGCCTGGCAACAAGTCTAAGTGGTTTTCACTCCTATCTAGAAGGAAACAGCATCATTCTGTGGTATTAGGGGGTAAGGAGTGTGCATAGCGCAGAGACCTTCCCACCTACATAGTTTGTGCAGCCTTTGTTGCAAAGCATTGTCTTCCCCTTTTATCTTTCTAGGCTGGGATCTGTAGGTGCTTCTTTCCCTATGTAATTTTTTTGTTCAGTTGGTTGTTTTTAACAATCAAGAGAAACACACTCTGAAAGCTCATGGAGGACCTCTTGTTTTCAAAAATAGGTGGCCAGGTAGAAGAGGGTCTTTAAAAGATCCTGTCAGAAGTCTTGATTATCTTTGAAGCACAAATCTGACAAGAGTAAGCTTCATTAATAGCAGAGCTCATGGACCTGCTTGCTTTAGTTAGTTTTCCATAGCTGAGGAATTCTTTACCATATAAGGGTTTATTTCAGATGCAAGTTTTCCATTAGCAGACAAACACTATAAATTTTAACTAAAATAATTCAGACGTCACTCCTTCAAAACTCAATGAAATAACTCTCTTTGCTTGGCATGATTTCTTCATATATTGTATTAGGAGTCTTAGTGGTGAGGATTGGATGGATGACTCATCTGTCCTTGCTGCATGTTAGGTTGCGTGAAAGATACTGGGTATGTAGGGTTGCAGCCCTATGCTAGTGAAGTTTCAAGTTTGTACTGACCATGCAATCATCTACATTAAGTTAACTTGGAGCTGCTTACCTGGAAGAACTTCGGGGGAAACCTGCTGGAGAGCAGAATAGATCAGCCTGGCAGGCAAAAGAAGGGACAAATATGTGGCCTGCTATGAAATACTGAACTTAAAATTAAGGGGAAATGTTTTATGGGGTTTTCCTCTGCACATTTGTCAATGTTGTTTTGAGTTACAGAGGTTGAAAACAAACCATGGGTTTTGGCAGGTAGACTAATGCTTTCTAGCCTGGTGGTCATAAATGATGAGCTAAGACATGTTTTTGAAAAACAAATAGCTTTTACTGTTATCTAATAATTCACACTGTGTTTGATTATTACAATCCATTGGCTCTTCTCAGTTTAAAATTATAAAATGTTCCTTTTCTTTAGAAACAGAAAATTTTGACTGACAAAGCCCAATAGGTCAAATTCACTGAAACAGTATATAAATACGTTTTTGTTTCAAAATCAAGTCATTCAGTAGTAGTTTAAAGTTACAGTGCCATAAGCAGGAGCAATTGGATTAAAAGAGTTTTTAGCACTTTAAAAAATTTAGTTAGAATATAGAACATTTTTGTTGTTGCTTTGGAAGTTGTGGGTTTTTGTTTTATATTATAATTTTATACTTGCTTTGCTGTTGATAAATACCAGTCAGCAATGGTTTGGGTGGAGGGATCTTTGTAGCTTTGTTTCTGGGCATTGTTCCAAAATACACAGCTAAAATGCTTCATAGGTTTTGTTCAGAGCAGGGCTTTTAATGGAAAGATCACTGCAGAGTCTTTTTGATGAAATTTTGCAAATACTTTGTTCTTGTTTTCCTTCAAATAAAATGCGACATTTCAGTGGTGGAGTGTGGTTTTTAAAAATACATGTGACTGTCCTGCATACTGCTCTTTAAAGAGGATCAGAGAGCCTGTCAGTTTTTTCTGAACATGTGGTGGCTTTGGAGAAGTCTGGTAATGAGAGAAAGAGAAGAGTACATGAGAATTAATTGTGTAGAAGGCTCAAGGTATCATCTTGCTGCAATAAATGTGGAAGGTTTCCTTTGGACTATTTGGGTAAGGTTGTACCCTGATCTGCTCCTTAGTGCCCACGACTGAAATTTATGATGCATGGTAGATGCCTTTAGGCAGAGAATGAGCAGTCAGCTCTTCATTAATTTGTAACAGAGAGACTGGTGGGAACATTGTTCCTTGCTGTGGAGAGCTTGTAGTGAATGCCTTCAACGTTAAGCAAGCTAAAAATAATTATCTAGAAAATGTATGCTTTAGCTAAGCCCTTTGTTTTCTGAACATACATTTGAACAGAGATTAAAACTATACTATGAAAATAAAAGACCAACACGTATCCTCCCTCTCTTTATTGTAATTTTGAAACAAGTAAGATTGAAAATGGGACAGTAAAGTTTATACATCATTGAGGAATTTTCTAGATGCAATTTAAAAATCATGTTAGAAAACTTTCAGTATTTTTATGTCCTCTTTCTGTATGTTGATTTTGAAAAGGGACTGGGGTGTGAAAATAGAATGTGTTGATATTCTTTTCAAAGTAAATTTAAAAAATGTAGATCTGTATATCTCTTCCTTGTCTCAGAGAGCAAAGGTGTTAAAATGCTGGGTGAAACTGCTTAGGTGTGTTTCAGGCACTGGATTTCCTTGAGGAGAAATGGCCCATGGCAAGGATGTTTAGGGGAAGAAACCTGTCCCTCATGAAGGTCAGAGTTCACTTGCATGGGAGAGAGGCCTGAACTGGAAACTTTTCCTAAAGATAAATTATTGCATTCTTGTTTTTGCCAAAGGAAAGAAGAAACCAAACTGGAGTATTAGCATGCTGTTCTGCTCCCCATCTGTGTGGTGAACAAATCACTGGGGCACTTGGTTACGAAGATGTCTTTGTCCTCGCTGCAAGGTGGTTCAAATCATCCCACCTTTCCTGCCAGAGGGGCTGGGTGTGGCAGGTCACCAGCAAGTGGCCACCCTCTCTGGCCCTGCTGGAGCTGTGCCATTGCACAGGGGGGACACTCAGCCTTCTCTGTGCCATGGCGAGAGGGATGCTGGCCTTGACTTCTTTATTTGTGCTTAAGGAAAGAGTGTGAAGATCTCATCTCTGGATCAGAGGTTGATCTTATGGCCTTAAACCCTGATTAGTGGCGGACCTTTCTGTGGATCTCATCTTGATTTAAACATTGGTTATTGTATGGGTTATTGTGGGGCTATGCGAGACAGGAAATTGCTACAACCTGACCTAGTTTCGCTAATTTAACCTGCAATGTGTGTCCCTGAAAGGGTATGCATTACATGCAAGTATTTTGGTTTTAAACCAGTTTTAATTTGTTAGCCTAGTTTCCCACAGCAAAGTGTACTTTTGAAATCACTGTGGCAGCAGGTTGTGATTTATTTTGGTGGTTGCAGTATAGTTTGTGTGTCTGTGAAGTTAGAAAGAAAGAGAGAAAATGAAAATACTTGATGGGAGGTTAAACTGCTTAACTCATAAAATGAACTATGTGCGCATCAGACCATCTCAGGAAGGTGGATTATCACAGCGTTAGGGGTGTGAATAGAGCTGCTTCTGTGCATGAGGGCCTGGCAAACATAAATCCTTAACTTTCATGGGGGTAATACGTAGAAAAACAATGATACATTTATCAGAAATCCTTCCTTAAAATTCAAACAGGAAACAAATGGAAATCCCATTAACATTGTGTTGAACCATGAAAATACTCTTAATTCGCAGATACGGTTTTGACTGAATGAAGGAATTTATTTGTTTTGTAAAAATGGATAGAAATACTGAATTTAAAAGCTGTTTGGGGCAATGTAAGCATATTACCAAAACACTTAAAGGAAGGAAGTGTGTACTTCATGCTTTTCCTTAGGCATTAATGATTTGTTTTACGTAGTTAGTGATTTATACAGCCTATATTTACAATAAGCAATATAAACTATAAAGGAGTAAATGGGCCTTTTTGTTCTTCCTCTTAAGGTGAGTCTTTCGTCTCTTTACTGCCCATAGGCTCACTACTAGAGAGCTGTATTGCTCAAAGTTTCTATATGAAAAAAACTCTAGTAGAAAGTTCATGTTTTCTTACACTTAAACAATAGTCTTAAGTATCAGTTCCTACTATTTATTGCTTATGTTAATGGTGGCATAAAAGTCATACTTGACTGCTGCATAAAGAAAGCATAGCAAGATGCCATGAAAGGGTTTTTGTTTATTAAAAATGTATTTTGGCCCTGTAGTTGCCCACACAACTTCCCTGTGCAAATCTTGAAGCTATTTCTTTTTGTGCTGAAAGCATTAAGCGTAATTATCATTTTGTGCCAAGTTTTATAACAAAGACTTTTGTTTTATAACCTTGTCAAAAGCATTCCATTTGTTTTATACAGACATTCACAAAATGGGGAACTAAAGAGAACAATTGTTGCTTCTTTTTACCTTTTGTGAGTAATTGAAGCATACTCTCCCACCTCCACTGTATTTTTCCTTCTCAATTTTTTAAATTGTTTTCTAAATACTTAGACCATTTCCACTTTAGATAATCTGTACCGGAAATTGAAAAATACTAGTCCAAAGTTAATGTTTAAAAGAAGTTTTGAACAAGTTGTCCTACATACACAAAAAAAAATGGAAGTTCCATCCCTATCAGGCTAAGACAAGAGTCCCAGATAAATGGAGGTTTGCCATAAAGCTGAAAGGAAACAAACAAAAAAAAAAGGTATTTTTGTCAGTGGCTGTACTGTTGGTGTGGAGATGAGTTGTTTGGCCTCAGGCTCTTTAATACTGCAGCTTACATTTTACCTGTCTGAAAGGCATTATTACCTTCATATCCAACCACTTCACTGCTATCAAGAAGCCATTTAGCTTGTCCATATCATGTTGTATCACTCTTCAGGTGTGAAGATCCAGAATAGCGTCCAGGTTGATCTTCAAACAGCACCAGTTGGGCTGTTCATTGATTTCACTCTTTAGCAGTTTCTTGTCTCAGCAATTCAGTTCTTTGAATGCGAGGAGACATTAAACAAAACTCTAAAAAGTTCTCAATAAGCAGGACTTTGCCCTTCAGCCAGACTGTGGTGCTGGAATAAAGTCAGACCATAGTAATAGGTTTCCCTGATTAGGCTTTTAAAACCACATATAAGTATTTTTGGAGCTTGACTGTAGTGTAATCACAGAAACATTATGTATTATTTAGAAAATAAAATGTTGATGATTAGAGAAAATGAAGTAGCATTTAATTAGTTTACCTTTGATTCTAATCATTGAAAATATACTTGTTTCAGGAGCAAGATGCTTTTGATTGGCTCTGTGGTAAGCCATTATATTAGGCACAAAGATTTGAGAGCCAAGCTTAATATACTCTCATCACATCCAAACCTGCTTGTTTTTCATTAAAAGCAAACTGTTTAGGTTGTGGGAATTAAAAAAACCCAAAACAAACACAAAACAACAACAACAACAAAAAAGCAGTTATCTTTTATAGACATACAGCCTTTTAGAAGAACATGCTTCACAGATAACTATTCATGTGCTATATGTAACCTGATGTAAGAGATATTAATTCATGTTAGTATCTGAGAGGACTGTTACAAGTACTTGGAATTAACATAGAAATTAACAGTATTTAATATTAGTTTTTTGTGGCTCATTTTTTTTTAGTTCAGTTGAATTTTGAGTTAATTATAATCTTTCATCGATGTACTTATGAGTATTCTCTCTCTAAAATCACTTTAGCATATGAAGTATTTTTAACAGGATATCACAGGATCATGGAATGGTTTGGGTTGAAAGGGTCCTTTTGAAGATCGTCTATTTCCAACCCCTCTGCCCTGGCCAGGGACACCTTTCAGTAGGCGAGATTGCTCAAAGCCCCATCCAGCTGGGAATGGGGCATCCACAGCTTTCCTCTGGGCAACCTGTTCCAGAGCCTCACCACACTCCCAGTAAAGAATATCTTCCTTACCTCAAATCTAAACTTCTCTTTTAGTTCAAAACTGTTCCCCTTGTCGCATCACTATGTGCCTGTGTAAAAAGCCATTCTCCCTCTGTAAGTTCTGAAAGATTGCAAATACGTAGTACTCAGAAGACAAAGAAAGGACAGGTACTGTTAACTGACTGAATTTTTTTAAGTAGCATTTCCTCTAGATGTCTTGCAATTTTGGAAGCTAGAACACTGTACCTGGGTGCACAATCCTAAACAGCCTTAGCTGGATGAACTTTGTTCCCAGAAAAATGTGAAAAAGTTGCAGAAGCTGAAGTGTTTATTCTAACTTACTGGTGTCTCTTCTGGGCACTCAGTGATTATGAAGTGCACTATCTTGCCTATGACTTGTAAAGACACATATTTTAGTGATAGTAGAAACTGTCTTCTTGTTACATGCAGCTTGTGTTTCTGATGTCCATCCTAAGTGTCCATCCTCCAGCAAAGGCCACAAAGATGGTGAGGGGTCTGGAGCTTCTCTCTAATGAAAAGAGGCTGCAGGGGCTGGGCCTGTTTAGCTGGAGAAGAGAAGACTGAGATGGGATCTCATTAATGCATATAAGTATTTCAAAGGTGGGTGCTATGAGGATGGTGCCACACCCTTTTCAGTGGTGCCTAGCAACAGGATAAGGAGCAATGGCCATAAACTAAAACAAAAGAAGATCCACCTCAACACCTCCTTCACACTGAGGGTGGCAGAGCACTGGAAGAGGCTGCCTGGGGAGGTCATGGAGTCTCTCTCTGGCGGCATTCAAAACCCACCTGGATAAGCTTCTGTGTCACCTGCTCCAGGTGACCCTGCCTTGGCAGGGGGATTGGACTAGATGATATCCAGAGGTCCCTTTCAACCCTAACTATTCTGTTATTCTGTGATATATAAACAAAGGGGTTTGTTGTACTTTTGTTTTCTGATATGCTTCTGGATTACTCTCTATAACAACCTGCTTCTTTCTTATGTCAAATATTTCTGATAAATCGAAGACTGAAATGTATAAATCCCAACTCTCTGAAATATGTTTTTGACCTTGATTCATAATTAGGAAGATGAAAACAGATTTTAAAACCTTGACAGTGGGTGCCCTGGTAGTTAAAGGGATGTTGAAGATTTTTTGGGACTTGATATTATTTAAGACTCTATATAGATTGCTAGCAGTTCTGTCTGCTATCTGGTGACAAAAAAAATTATTTAATCATCTTGGTCTTGTCTATTGCTTCTTTTCATCTTTGAGAGCTATCTTTTTCTCTTTCTTGAAATAACTGGAAGAAAACAGACTGTAAACTGATCTGTTTTGGAAAGGCTTGGATAAGGCTTTTTAGTATAAGTAAATCCCATGTTTTGGACACTTGAAGTGTTGTCTGATGAAGACATTTTGAATTTCAAAGAAACTGAAGATGTCATTTTCAAAAACAAGCAATTTTTCAAAGTCAGAGTAATAGCAAGCGCAAAATAGTCCATTCTCAAAAAAGAGTAACCTAGAATAATTAGTCTTGCTGTTGCTTAGTTTACTTGTTGATGTAAGTGTTGTTGAGCATTTGACAAATTCCTCAGTATCTGTGATAGAATAGCATCTCCTTCTGTGTTAAGCACCTCTCATGTTGTTTTGTTATGAGAAGGGGAATCAGGTCAGCTTTGCACATCAATGTTCCTTTGATCCAGATTTTCCTTTGATTTTCCTTCCTCATTATCCGGAGTATTGGTATGGAGTAAAATTAAGTTCCAAACCATCATCCTCCTTCCTGTAAAGTAAAACCAAATGTTTTTCTTGGTTCCCATTTTATTTCCTTAATTTGCTCTCTATTGCTTTATGTTCATCCTTCCTTATTTCATAGGAGACATTGAATAGCTGCTGTGATTTTTTAATTTTTTTTAAAGAAGGTATGAACAGACAGTAATAGGAATTTCTTTTCTGTCTCAGTATGTTAAAATCAATTTGGTGGCTACATGTTAGGGTCCTCTTCCTCCCTCTCCCACTGATGGAAACACAGTGGATTAATCTAGCCCCAAATTGCTGTATGGAAACCCTTTGCTCTTAAGTCAAAAAAGTCAGTGCAAGTCTGTGAATCGTTTTATGAAAACACTGGATCGAGTTTCAAGCTTCAAGTCCCTGCTGATACATTAAATTCTTCATGGTATTGGCAGGGAAGAAGCAGGGGACCATTCTTTAGCTGGATAAATAAGAGAAGTGTCAACTCCAGATGCCTTGAGAGAGACTCCAGACAAGCTTTTAGTACAATTATAGGAGGACAAAGTGGAGGAGACCCATGGGACTCCTATATGTGTTGAATTTCATTTAGCTTTTTGGTCCAACAGAGAAAAGCCCTATAGCAGTCTTTAAAGTAGATATGTTTGTAGTCTTCTGCGTATAAATGTGGGGATGTGGTGCTTTTTTATGCTGTAGTGTTTTAGGAAATTGGCAGAGGGTACTCAAGCTAAAAAAAAAAAAATAGAAGTAACCTTTCTTTCAGTGCCCACACCACATGGAAGAAAAGTCAAGACATTGTCCAACATTTGAAGTAAGTGGATTTGTGTGGGACTAAGCACGGATGCTTAGGTTCTGTGCTGTCCTGGCATCAGCAGGGTTGTGTGTGCAGGAGGGAATTTTGTTTCTTCACCTGCTTTTCTCTGCAGACAGTTAATGACTTTTCTAATCTTCCCTTCCCTCGAGGAGCCTTTGGTAATTCTTTACATAAAAATCATTTACGTTTAAAATAGTAAAATAAAACTTAGTCATTAGTTGTTGATGGGTATGATAATTGTCTGCATAATCTGCCTACTTTTCCTATATAAACACGGAGATCTGTTGTGGGGTTTGTTTTGTTTTCTGGGCTTCTGTTATCATCCCTATTTCTAACCTTAATGGATATGGAGAAAAGTTTGAAAACACCTCTTTGATGTGAGATAATCACAAGCATCTGCCATTTTAAGAAAACACCAAGTGCTGGAAAGTTCACAGTGCCATTGTAGCACTTGACAGCAATTATCTGGTTTCTTTGACTGAGGCATCAGTTTGGTGTGACCGAACTGAAATTTTGGGCTTTCTTTGAGGCATTCTCATGTATGATTAATAGTTACTTTAATCTCAGAATTAGTTAAAATAAAATTTGTAAAAACATTGTCTTTCATCTGCTCTGAGCCCTCCTTGTGAATTTTTCTCAGTCACTGTAGATAATGTCATTCTTGCAGTTGTTATATGTGGAGGTCAAATGAAGGTCCAAGGTAATATCATAAGGTCATAAATAAAACCAAAACTACCTGATAATAGCCAATGGCCTACAATACAGAGCAAATTTGCACTGATGTTTCATAGTTTTCCACTATTCTGCATCTAGAGGACTTACTGAGCCAAAGGAGGCAGTTGTTTCATTTAATGGCTGTCTGTGGATCATTTCTTAATTAATTTATCCCATTGTTTCTTCAGCAAATGTGGAATTTAGCATCCACAGCAAACTGTGGCAGAGTTCCTCAGCATAGCTGCATCTTGTGCGACAAAAATGCTTTTTTGAGCCTAACGTGTCCCAGTATGATTTGAGGCTATCTGCACTTGTGCTGGCAAATACAGTGAAGAGTTGCTGTCTAGTCTTCCTTTCTGTGCTTATCAGCATTTTATAGAGATCAAAAGAAAATACATCCTTATCACTTGAATCTGTGACCGATTCAAAAGATGCTGACTGTTACAGCCTGGAACATTCTCTCACAACTGCAGAGCTCCATGACAAAACCATGTATTTTCTGTGTTGTAGTTCTTTGGGATTTTGCCACTTCTGCATAGCTTTTGGAATTTACCTGACAGGCCATAAAATGGATTTTGCCTCTCTGGGTAAACTATTGGGATATGAAATTATGACCTTTAGGAAGAAAATCTGGATTTTGCTTTGCCTTTTTAGTTATAGTCTATGACTTCTTAAGCATTTATTAATCATTTCCATCTGAGAGCATCCTATTTTTTTTATCTTACTTAGAAAAGAAACAAAAACATTCAGAAAAAAAATCTTCTTAGACTCATGGTGTTTTCCCCTAGCACTTTGGGATACTATTACACATGCTTGCGATTATCTACTCTGCAAACAATTGTCAGAAAACTTCATCTGTTTTCCAAGTCCCACAGAAGAACAGATGTGGAATTAAGTTTCAAACAATGTACTGTTAATCACTTACATGTGGACACAAAATGAACTGGACCTCAGTGGGAACTGATTGGATGCTTTGTTAGTTGAGCATGGAGTGGAAAATTTGCATTTTTCTTATTCTTCGTACTCCGAACAGTCCTTTCAAAATAGTACTAATATACGAACAAGACAAGGGTCTGTTGCAGATATTTAACTCTTTCTAGAGAGCCAAAACCTCAGGGGCCCACCTGAATGGAGATGGACTTTATTATGTATAAGAATATGAAAGAGACATTGTGTATGTGTGTGTAATTTCTTTTATTGGAAAGCACATTTGATGCTGATATTGAGGAGTAAAGTAGCTTCGTGTCATCAATGTGCTTTCAGAAATAATTATTTAAGCCAGGCAGCTTTGCTTATAAGAAATTTAAAGTCCATGTTCAATTGCTGGAAAGCCATAAGAAAGCAATTATGTCAGAAAACCTACTTGTGTTCTAAACCTCAGCCTTCCCTGCAAAAATCACTTAAAAAGACAGTCCTTACAATTTCAGAAAGCTAGTTTTGGGGGAGAACAGATTAGCATATAGAGACTCTGGAACTTATAACTTCAACTGTACAGAATTATTATTTTGGATCAGTGCATTAGACAGTCATTGAGACTTAAGGAATTGTTGGATTCTTGTTCTTGGAATTATTTTTTCATTAATAAGAACTCATGGAAAAAGCTATTGATACTTGTTCTGAGTGTGATTGCCCTCCCTGAAGTATGTGTAAGTCTTGAAAAATAGTGCCTACTAGTAGGAATCTGCATTTTCTGTTGCTGCAGAATTGAAAATGTTGTTCAAAGGTGTAGCTTACATGCATGTGATTATTTTCAGTTATTTGATTTGATATGTGTAGCCTGGAAATAATTTGTCTTCATGAACCAGCAAAATAAAAAAGATGGGTGAGGATGTGAAGAGAGATTCTAACAAATTTATTGCTTCTTAAATTTGATTAACTTGATTAGCAGAAAAGATTGTCTTGTTGCAAGGTTTTTAGTAGTTCCTTGGAATTTTTTTAACAGCCATAGTAATTTTAAAATTAGTCTTATCATATTATATTGAAGCGTTAAAACGGCTATAAATTTGGCTGTGTGTGGCTTTTGGCTTGAAAATAATAGAGTTGCCCATCTTACTGTCTCATTGGCTGTTTCTTAACTTCTCACCTTGCACAT
>VWZG01009375.1:0-19416 GCA_013396735.1 Grallaria varia | reverse complement strand
TAGGAGTGTCATCAGGCAATTTGGAGATTTTAATGATTATTGTTTTGATTTGTAATTGTCACAGTTTGTGTTGTTGGGTTGGTACTGTGACTGTAACTTTGGCCTGAGAAGGAGGTGTGGGATTGAAAACCAAACAAAGCCTGCAGCTGTTGGTTTAAAGAGCTTGTGTGGGTGGGTAAGATAAAAGTCTTTTTTCTCCAGAATATCAAGGTGGGATAGCTCTTTAGCTTTCTGCAACAGGCTCAAGCTGCCTATTGATTAAATAAAACAGTGTGTTAATTGCTTATGCCATAACAGATCTCCACTGTTGCCATCTCTAGACCTTCAGAAGAAGATAACTGAGCTGTATCCCTTGGAGACATTCTTTTCCGTTTCTGCCAGCCGGCAGCTTTGTTTGTAAACTCAGTATTTTGCAGGCCACCCTGCGGTAATCTGGGAGCAAAAATTTGAATACTAATAATACTCATCAGAAGCTGTTATTTATTTGGCCAGCTGACATTTAGGAAGAAGAATAGCTTGAACTTGCCAAGTGATTCTAGCACATCGGTGAGGAGCATGCCACTGGTGAGCATATTTAATTATCAACCCCTCTTCTGGGTCCTGCCCATCCTCTTGCCTGGGGACTCAGAAGCCTGTGTCTGCCTAGCCTGGTGCCATCAGTCTGTGTTGGAGCTGTGTTACCAGTGCGCCTGATCTAGTCCCAGCTGCTGTGGTGTTGACCTGGAGCCTACCCCATGGTCACTGGGCTGCTCTTGGGACCTGCTTCTCTCACCATCCGTGCAGGCGGCCCATCGCTGAGCAATGCTGGTCCCAGGGTGAAACTGCTCTCTCAAATCACTTCTTGTCTGGTTCCTCTCTGTGGTGGCCAAGTTGCAGCCACCTAAATCAGCTTTATCCCAAAGTGGGGCAAAGAACAATTTCAGTGGCTGTGGATATACTTACTGGAGATACTGCTGAATATCTTTGGCTGCCTTGAGCTGGCAGAGAGGATGGACTGATGGAGCAAGACCTATGAGCTGGCTCTGGTGTAACTCATGGTGCAGCTGTGGGAGAGGCACTTACTCCCTGTGATACAGAGATGTGACTCAAGAAGCATGTTTGTAAAGTGAACTTGTTAAGTGCTTTTAGAACAGCTTCAGAGTAAACAATTTATGTCCTTTTATCCTCATGGATAAGGCTAAAGATAAGTTCTCCCACTGATTTAAGTGAATGTGGGATCTGGCTCCTGGCTGATGTTCCATATTTCTCATTTCAAATAAAGTTTTATGCTTAGCTAAAACAACCCTAGAAGCCAAAACTAATTTTAGAGAATAACTTTACTAAAAGTATATTTACATGTCTTTTGCTTTGGTTGGTTATGTCTGGCTTGTTTAAGAAATGTAATTTGATTCACTTACCACTCAGGTGTTATTGTACTAGGTAACAGGCTAAGAGGGTTCTTTCATTCATAGTGCAGGTCTCTTATTGCTTCTGTATTTATTCTGCTTGGTTTTGTGAGAATTGCTAGGTTTATAAAAATGTAATATCTGGTTTAAACATTTTAATGATGTGTAAAACTATGCTGTGCTGCTTTCTTGATTAAGGTGGTGTAGTGGGAAAGCATGCATTGAGAGCAGGATCAGCAGTGCATTAGAAGTACATCTGGCTTTTATTAGGTGTAAACTTCAGGGCAGGTGCATTTAGGTGAAATATTTTTTGTAGTGTAAAAAAATAAGATTTTTTTCTCTTTTGTTCTCTTTGAAATAGCTTGCAAATTAAGTTGCTCTATATGGCTCATTTGCATTTGCTTTAAATTACATATGTATAGATATGTAGCACAATCTTCTAGACTGAACAAATTAAGTAGAAAATATAAAAAGCAAAACTAGAAATTTTGTTGTTAGTGAATTTGTATGAAACAGAGAATAATAAGCCTGAGAAGAAATGTTAAAAAAAAAGTTTTGTATCTTGAGCTTTTAGCTTCCTGTAGTGTTTCACATTGTAATTAATTTAGAGGTTGGTTTTATTTGTTGAGTTTGTTTTAACCTACTAGCAGTATATCCCTAAAGAAAAGACCTTCCCCATCTTGTTTTGCTGGTTTTTTCTGAAGGTAGCCTTGATGACGCCTATGAAATACTGCCTTTTTTTTTTTTTTTAATTTTTTTATGTTATTCTGCGTTGATACCAAAAGACAAAGAACCCATTGAATGCATTATTTTTATCCATAGTGACATAATTGGTCATACAAACCTTCCTGAAGTAAGTAAATATTTCTTTGATTTGAGTAATTGCTGTTATATAATACATGGAAGTATCGCACAGTAGTATATTTGAAGAAAAAACTACTTGAAAAGAATGTTCTAAGATACAGCGGATATATCTGTATTCTTTTTTATTGTATTTTTGCTGGGTAGCCTAAGTATACCCAATTCCTATTGTGTACAAAGAACAGAGTATGTGACGTGGGAATGTTATCAAACCAGTTGTGTTCTCTTAACAGTGTCCAGCCTATTTGATTCTTCTGTTGACTGTAAGTAATTAAAAAACCCTTTAAATCAATGGCTCTGCTTTGTATAGGGACTTTTCCTCCCTGAATGATACTAAAACATTTCTCCCTTGCAAATGAGAAAGGAACTAAAAATCAAGAATGTAATGTTTTCATCTTTTCTTGGAGGGGTGGGGCTGTTGCAAACAAATTTACAGCTACTTGAGTAGAAAGAAAGAAAGAGATAACAGATTTTATGTATTTTTGCCAGCTGTTATAGAAATCCATCTGAGGTATGGCAAAATTTGTAAGAGCTCCTGAGAGAAAGAATGAGAGCATCCATGTGTTGTTCTCATTCTAATTTGTTTGGGAGGGTTTGACCATCTGCAGCATAAGGCAAGTGCACACTGCCTATGGGGTGATGGAAGACACGCAAAGTTTCTTCTTGTTACCTTGGTCACAAATGTGGTGGTGAAAAGAAGACTTTTTTAATACCATACTTGGTATCTTTCAAGTTTTTGAATTATTTTTTTAAGTTTCTTCTGTGCAGGTGAAGATCATTGCCTGTGGCAGTGGATGGCTCTGTGGAAGAAGGCTTTTCCACAGCTTGTCTCTGCTGACACTGCTGTGTTCTCATTGCTTGTGTCTTAGGTTAGAGGAAAAAAGAAACAATTTAGGAATCCTTTCCCAAATTGACCACGCCTCTTTTAAATTTAAAATAAAATTTGAATTTGGAAAATGTGTAGAAGAAAAGATAACAGTTCTTAATTACTACATATATATATATATCTCCGAAACACCAGGACACAACAAATAACAACTCTGTAAACAAAACCTCTAAAGAAATGACTCTCTGAAGGGGCGGAGTGAAACCTCTCCCATAGGCAATGTGGACTCTCCCTCNTCCCCCAGCCATCAGGTTGGAATTTGGGTGATTAGCTGAGTCTTTTGTTTCGATAGCTGAGGTGGGGAGGGTGTCAGCTCCCAAACTGCTGGTAGGGAAAGAAAAATTCTGACAAATTCTAAAACTGTAACACCGTGTTAACTTTTTGAGACAGAAAAGTTGGAATAATCACAGCTCGTTGGTCCAGTCACTTGTTTTTTTGGGTTTTGTTTTGTTTTTTTCTAGAGGAGTATTCTATGTGTCAGGAATTCAGAGGCCATTTTAAGCTGTGCTTGACTTTGCAGTGCTCTCGGTACACGTTCATCTGTCCTCAGCAGCACTTTGTTAGAAGTCCTAAATCAGCTTTTCTCTTGTTAAACCATCTTCATGAAGACCAAGTTATGTCTCTTTGTTAGAGTATACTGACCTTGTGTAAGGGGAGGTTTTTCACATATCCTGCCCTGATGTCTGTATAAAAATGTGGGATTTGTTATTACTGTGGGAAATCCTGTATTTCATCATTGCTGAATCAACCTTACCTAATTTTTACCACCTTAATTTATTGCTTTTTGGTACTGGGGATTGAAATCTGGATTCCCTGTTCCAGATGTGTATTCCTGGAGTGATGGCTAAAAGCGAATAATACCTTATTAGTGGGATCGTAGCCTATGTATATATACCTCCAGAATATTCTTGGCCTTCCTTGCTCATGTTTAGCCCACTTTCTGCCCAGACCCCCAGCTCCATTTCAGGAAACTGTGCCCTGGGTAGTCTGCCAGACTGTTTAAGGGATTAGTTCATCTCAGGTGCAGAAGTTCATGTTTGTCTTGCTTATTTCCGTGAAATAGGGTGGTAGAAGGAGTTTAGAAGTTCATTTCTTAAGTTTATGAGATGAACATGCTATATAGCTTAGGTTTTTATTCCAGTGGTTTAGGAACTTTTGGAGTTCTTCCTAGGTCGTACCTGGTTGGAGCACGTGCTGATGAAGGCTGAGGCAAAAAAGTCATAGAGTATGTCTGCTTTCTGTATGTCCTGGGGAACCACATCTCC
This sequence comes from Grallaria varia, assembly GCA_013396735.1. Lineage (NCBI taxonomy): Eukaryota > Metazoa > Chordata > Aves > Passeriformes > Formicariidae > Grallaria > Grallaria varia. The sequence goes on along the minus strand of VWZG01009375.1, from coordinate 15,019 downwards.
CATTTCCTTCTGGAGAAGGCCCACATTTTCCCTACTCTTCCCTTTATCACCAAAATACTTACAGAAGATTTTCTTGTTGCCCTTGACATCCCTGACCAGGTTTAATTCTATGAGAGCTTTAGCTTTTGTAAGCTGATTCCTGACTACTCACAGTTCCTCTGTATTCTTCCTGTCCTTGCTTCCATTCTCTGTATGTTTCCTTTTGTTTGTGTCCAGGAGTTCCTTGTTCATCCATCCAGGCCTCTTGGCATTTCTGCCTGACTTCCTTGTTGGGATGCATTGGTCCTGAGCTTGGAGGAGGTGATCTTTGAATATTAGTGAGTTTTCTTGGGCTTTTCTTCTGTTCAGGACTTTATCCCATGGTACTTCCCCAAACAGATCCCTAAAGAGACTAAAGCCTGCTCTCCTCAAGTCAGTGGTTTGTGGTTTCTCTTAGCTTCTTACTGGTTGGAGTGATGTCTAGAATGCTGCATTTCTAGCCAAGCAGAAGTGCCCTGGTAGGGAAATACTACCCATGTGCATATAATCTCTTACAAGCAGCTTTTACCATTCCAGCCACCAATATTAATCATAAATATTGTTTTGATGTTTTTGGCTCTTTATCTTTCTTACATTTTACATCAATTATTTCTCTAGGTATTGCCAGGCATCTGAAGTGGTTGACCAAGAGCTGAAGACTTGGAACAGTGGTGAGAAATGAAATTTCGATTATATTATCCATATTTTCACAGGCTATCTGACTCTGAAGTTTGACTGCTCTTTGTAGAGTGGAGGATGTGCTGTAGAAGAGTATTTTCTTCTGAGCACCAAGTTTCTGTTCACAGCATTGACAGATTTTAAGAAGAACAGGATGTAGTCTCAGTGACTGCTTTTGATAAGTGAAGCCTCCTTCCCACACCACCCTGACTTAGGAAAAACTTAAAATATTTCAGGTACAACAGTTCAATCTGTACTTGTTGAAGTGGTAAAATGACCCATTGTATTAAAAGAATGATACCTGAATCAGCTTCTCAGAACCATGCCATTTTATATATTAAATAATTATATATTCTAAAGTAAATGGAAAACTAAAGTAAGTTAATAAATTACTGCAAGCTGAATTTTTTCTTTCCATGAAATCCAAACATATTTGTGTTATTTAACTTCCACTCTACAAGCTGTAGTGTTCTTTTTAAAGTTAGATCATGTCCTTGATTCCCTAAGGTCATTGCTGATTCTTTCCACCTCGTATACTATTTACATGACATTTTGACTGGAGAAGAATGCAGGAAGGATCTTAGGAAGAATTTTAAAAAATTCAAATACTTTAAAAAGTGAGTTTTGTAATGCATTTATAAATATATTATTTGCACTTCCCTGTCTATAAGTGTAGGCTGACAAGGAGAGCTTTACAAAAGCAGAGATAAACTCACCAATTCCTAATAGTATTTAAAAATCCTACAATAGAATAGAATCATAGAATTTTTAAGGTTGGAAAAGACCTTCAAGACTAAGTCCAGCCTTTGACTGAGCACCACCATGTCAACTAAACCATGGCACTAAGTGCCATGTCCAGCTGACTCTTGAACACTTGCAGAAATGGTGACTCCACCACCTCCCTGGGCAGTCCTTTTCGTGCTTAACCAAACTTTCAGTGAAAAACTTCCTGATGACCAGCCTGAACCTCCCCTGGCACAGCTTGAGGCCATGTCCTCTTGTCCTGTTGCCAGTTGCGTGGGAGAAGAGCCTGATAGAAGAGGAGTATAATAATACTTTCAAAAAGCAACTTCATTTCCTTGCCAAGAGATAGTTATTTGGAGTAATGTAATATTTCTATTTCTCTGGTTTCCATACTCGAGCCATTTTATGTGAAATACATCCTATTTAGGGGATCTTGCTTGATTTTAGTGCTGTTGGCAGCAAATACAAGTTTTTAGAAGTCATGCATTTTGTTTTAGGTGCTGTTGACTTTGGGGTCAAATACAGTGAGAAATCCTTGCCTTGTTTTTGTATTATTTTTTGCTATACTGACCTCTGAAAATTGTGTTTGTTCTTCATTTCTAAAAATACCATTTAGTTAAAACTCTGAAGGAATTTTTCAGTTTAGAATATTTGCAATCATGTAGTTCTGTGTTTAATAGCTCTTTTCTATTTCTGCTTGTATTTTGCCAGGAAAAGCAAATAAGTGAGTTTTAAGTGAATTTGTCGATTAGTTTTGGATAATTCATTTTTGCCTACTGTTGATCTACCCCTGTGCCGCCATCCTCCACTGCCTGACCATTGTCAGGACTAACATGCTAGATTCATGTTGTCATTAATCCACAAGTGGAATGAAAGCATCCTAGACAGTTTATGCATCTTTAAAAATCAACAAAAAATGTAGATATTCTTTCAGTCAAGTTTGATAATGTTTAAGAAGCTGATAGTTAAGAATTAAATATACTTACATTTTACATTTTAATTTAAATTTGCTTTAAAATTGCTTCTTGGGTAGTGTTACAGATAATGTAACTTATTTTGCAACACTGTGCCTCAGACCAGTTAAGAGGGGAGCCCTCTAACACACAGCAACATGACAGAAACACTAGCACATGTATTCACCTGAAGCTAAGTTAAACAACTTGAGCCCTTGTCAACAGCAGCAGGTGGGCAGCCCATGTACAGAGGGCATGGTTTTTAGTGGTGATTGGTAAAATTGCACAGTTAATAAGAATAGTTCTGTGCAGATATTATATATTCAAAAGAAAACTTTTCCTTCATAACAAAATACGTAAATAATATAGTTTCTCTCTAGATGTGCTAATAAACACAACAAAGGCTAGCTGTCTGGGTTTTCTTCAAAGGCATTGCGTAATGTGTCTTGGGGGAACATTTGAAAATAGGTAAGCACTTAATTCCTTAAAAATCTTCACTTCAATTGCAGTTAATTAATAAAATTGTAACTAGAAGCAAGAAATAAAAAAGCAAAGGTAAAAATTTAAAGGCTCAAATTCTGATAATCTCTTAATGAAATCTTTTGTTATTTTGCTTGCACTTTCCTCTTCTTTTTCTCCTCAATGTTTCAATGTAATTATAAGAACACTCCCATACTTCCTGACTTGTACGTGTGCTCCTTTTGTTGCAATATGAGTAGGATAGAAGCTTATAATGCCTTTTCTAGTAAACATAAAAGACAGACTCTGAAATTGTATTGGGTAACAAAGCACCGGTTGTTTTAGTTTTCCATATAATGCCATGAATCAAGAATTGATTGCTTAGTGCAGGATCCTTCCTGGACCTGCACATCACAGCTGATGGTGATCCATACTCCAGTGAGATGTCTCAGCAAAGGTAGATACTGCGCTAGATGTTACAGTTGGACATCTCTGGAAAACAGCAGGTGCTTGGGTAATGTTGCCCTCAGGTCTGATGGGTGATAGTGAGACTTGTTGCTGAAGATTTGGATGTTTGATTCCCTCTCTTAATAGCTGAAATTTCACCAGCTATTTGCCAGTAATTTTGAGAGAGATTGATAAAAAGGTGCAGTTCTTGGACCGTGGGCTTTTGTTCTCCCAGCTATTCTAGATCCTGCCAGCTGATGTGGCAAATATTCTTCTGTATTACATGAAAATAAATGTTTTGACAAGCAAGTCCCATTCCTCCTCAGGTAATAATACTTACCTGACTTTCCTGGATAGAGTCCTGGGTGGCACTGGAGGGTTGTGCTTCTGGCTTGGGAACAACTGGGAGAAACCAAAGCAGGCAGAATGTCTTTCTGAAGGTCTTTCTTTGTGTTATGATAAGCCTCAGAGGAAGAAAAGCTGTGGTTTGCTCAAGGTGGTCTAGCTGTCATCTTATCTGTGTGCTGAACTTTGCCTCATGATGGTAACTTTGTGACTTCAGGAGTTATATTCTGTGTTTCGGATAAACTCATGCCGTACTTTAGTCCAAAATAGAAAATTTGGTAACAGTTTTGAGGCAACTAAGGAGTCTCTGTGTTAAACCCACATAGTTTACAGCAGAATACAGATGGGGACAGGGAGTAGATTTTTGGGTTTTATGTTTGGTTTGGGATATATTGCTTTGTTTATATCAGTACAGTTTTGTACTATGTATATAACGGCACAGAGAGCAGGTGAGGTTTTACCTCTGGAATCAAAAAATAGTGGTGTGGCCAGTGTTGCTGGTTTTACTTGGTTTTGTTAACAGCCAGAGTATATAGGAGGTTATATACTTGTACTGCTTTTCCTCTTTGAACAATCTCCTTTCTGTGTCTGTGCTTTGCATTATATTTATTTCCATATAATTTATCTTTGTCTACTCCTTCTTTGGAGAACTTTAAGGTGATTTTAAGGTACTAATGACAAATTACACCCCACTTTCATTTAATAGAAACAGTAGCAATAGACTTTTTTTGTTGTTGTTTTCAATTTCTTTCCTTTTATCTCTCATCAGAGGGGAAGAAAGAACAAGTTACTGTGACAGAAAAGTACTACAATTTCAAGTTCTTTCCTTGGAAAGGCACTGGAAACTTTCTAATGCTGTAAACCACATTGAACTGATAATTTGCTTATGGTGTAGAAAATACAACGGTTATTTTTAATGTTATTATTTCTGGAACCTAGTGCAGTTCCTGATGTGGAGTTGTCATTCCACAAGCAGTGACTAAATAGCAGTTGCTGCTACAGGAAGAAGTATGGCATAGCAGATAGAGCTGCCTGACTCCCGCTTTCAACTTCTGCCTCTGTTGTTAACCTGCCAAGTGATATTAGGGAAGTTAATTAATTTCTTTTTGTCATCTTAGATTGCAAGGCCTTTTGTCCAGGTATTGTGCCTCAGTTCTTGTCAGTGCGCTTCGGTGCCTGTGGATTCCTTCAGTTGCTGTAGTATTACATTGTCACTTGCAGAGTTTCTCATTAGCTCTTAGGAGCTCACCATGTAACATGGAATCCTGAAGGCACTGGAATATTTGTTCTACAAGAAGGAAGCTAGTAATACTTTTCAGAGCATAGTTTAATAGTGCATCTTGTCTTGTGCAGCTGCGGGCTGATGCCAAAAGGGACAGTATCACTTCAGCATGTTCTTTCCCTCTCTTGCATCAGCCCCCAGTCCCAAGGTGAGTTCAAGGTAAGCAGCTGATTTAGGAAAAAAGGGAACCTAACTGCCTGGGAAGGAAAACTAGATCAGATAATAATGCTGGCCTGGCTTGTCCTGTGCCTGAGAAGTTACCACACGTAACAAGAGGGACAAAGATGTAATAGGCAGCTGGAAGTAGGTGAAGAGAGTAGTAGTTTCTTTCAGCAACAGGTAATAAATATACCAGATGAGATATGGCATGCAAACCTAGGGTTATTGAGAGCTGCATTTACAACCAGATTTTGAACACAGCAGAAGAATGTCTTGCAATGGATGTGACAGCATGCCTTCAGTTCTGCTGATGTTAGTTGCCAATATTAGATGTTCTTCATTGGAAGTATATTTTCCTAATAGAGCTTTTAATATTTTTTTCTGCCGTAACAGTCATCTTTGTGATCCACATTATAATTTCCAGGCATATTTCTGATGCCTAAATATAACTTTTATTTAATTGTAATTTAAATTGAAGTCCACTGAATCTTGCAAATTTAGCTGAGAGAATTTGTGCTTGATGTGGTGCTTTCTACAGACCTTGTATTCACAATTTCCCCTTTAAACTCTGTCAGGAAACTTGATTCATCTTAGAAACTGACTTATGTAATTGGAGTTGACCCTTCCAAGGGCATTTTTCACCCACTGCCCTTTCTCTTAAAAATGTATACAGCAGATTAGATTGGTTTCTTTGTTCTTACTTTCTTTGTGAGCCTCATGTAATAAGATCTTGTGTTGAAGGACCTGTCTTTTCTTCCCTGCTCACCATAAGTTTCCATGAAATAAAGAGGGTGAGCAGGACCAAGGAAGAGAGAAGCGAAATGTTAAAATGATTTTGGAGAATGTGGGATTAACTTTAATGGAGGAGCCTTTACAGGCAGCACACACATGCTTGTGAGGATGTGAATGTTTCCTGTCAATTGCATTCATGGGTGAGGTTGCCGAGTAAATTCAGCTAAGCAAGAGGAGCAACAGTTCAGCAGCAAAAGAAGTAAGTGTGCCTCTGAGAACACTGCAGCCCAACAGGGCCCCTGGCTCTCAAGCCATCTGTACAACTGACCTAGCCAATGATGTTGCTGAAATCTCACATCTGTTATTTCTTACTGTCCACTTCTTTGGCAACAGCCAATCTTCATTTTTTCCATTATAGGCAGCTGCTGGAACTGAAAGGAGCTTGAGTGCATTTTCAGATGTGCTAAACAGGCTGTGTTTTACCTTTCTCCCTGCCCCGCCCCCTAGCTTTTTTCTGCCACGTACTACAGCACACTAACTTGTTTCAGAAGTGCAGGGTCTGCCAGTTGCATGCTGTATATGTGTCTGAAGATAAGTAGAAGTATTAGCCTTGTGCATACAAATAATTTCTTAGAAATAGGGTCACCATAATGTCTGGGAAAAGAGGTATTTATAAAAAGAAAGAAGAAATCTGTATAGATTGAGGAGTGATGGTCAGGAATTGTCACTATTATCATTTAAACCTGCTTTCTACTCTTGACTGTGACTAACATTGTGCAGAAAGTAGATCAGTGCACAGAGCTCAGCTGTGGAGCCAAGTACTTTATGACCAAGTAGAACTGAACTACTTGAAATAAAAAGTTGCTTTTGCATTTTTTAGGGTGTCTTACCCTTTTTACTCAATGTCCCCTACAAGAATTCTTTTATATCCTTCTGGCCCTCTCTAGCTTAAGCTATTGAAGCTGTCAGACTACTTCTCAAAGCTATTAAGTGGAGGGAGATATTACAGCCTCTAAGCAAACTTGCAAGTAACCTGTTTAAGGCTGTTCAAACCTGTATGTCTAAATACATTGTGGAGTTGAAACATAAGAATACAAAATATTTTTTCCTAATGGTTTATGCAGGCAGACCATGGAAAAAGCATTCAGTGAGAGTTATGAACTGAGAACTGGCCAACCTGGTGAGCTAAGGTTGCTGGCTGAACTTTTTTTGAATACCAGAGAACCACCAAAATCCCTGTTGCACTGATATTTAAAACAGCATGAGATAATAGAGATGTGACTTATGAAGGATATCTACAAATACATGTAGGAATCCCTGACAGTCGAGTGAGTGGTCTGGTCGTGCTGTTGCACTTCTCCATAGGTGCAGCGCTTCCCTCAGTCCAATAGTGACAGATCCCTGCGAGGTAATGCAAGAGGACTTGGGACACAGAGTAAACAACAGTGAGAGGATACTGCTAGCTTTCCGTGCAAAGGAATGAAAGGGGAGAAAGGATGGGAGAAGGTGAGATAACATCTCTGACCCAAAAATGAGTGTCTTCTTACGCGAGACATGTCTCCTAAAATACTTCAGGATGCCTATGAAAAATGCCTTTTAAATTAGTGTCTTATTGTTCTGAAATATTATAATGATATTCTGGTGATATACAGTAAAAAACCCAGATAAAACTGGATATTGCTGTAATTGGGGGGGTGGGGGGAAGCCCTGTACCAAATGTAGACTGATTATTTTCTTGTATTTTGCAATTTTTATCTCCCTTTTAATTGTTTTTTCTCTAAAGCAAAGTAGTTTTGTCTAGCTGGTAGCATGTTGCCATTGTCCCTTACTGGATGATTTTTAAATCCACTTCTAACAGAAGTCATACAGGAAGATAAATATTTTCATAAAGATTCTTTTGGAGGTAAAATTTAATGCAGTAGACAATGAAAAAATCTATAGTCTCTAAAGATTTATGGATTTTATTAAATGAGGAAAAAATCCTTCCCTGCAGATAATTTTTTTTTTTCATGTATTGGAAAAGTTGAAGCTGAGAAGAACAAAAAGAAATTCTATACTAGGGTGGTTGAAAACATCCCTTGAAATCCAACTCATTTTCCAGATTGTGTTGAGCTTTTTTTCTCTCTGGAAATTGGCTACTATTCGTATTCCTTCCTGAAACTGTCAAATCCGTTAGAGTATGATAATAAAATACTGTGCATGCACATGTGTCAAGACAACATTATACTCAATGCAATTAAAGCATTTTCTGGGTCTGCCATCCTGGCATTCTCACCAGTCTATCCTCTCGTGGATGGTTATCAAGCTGGTTTTTTTTGTTACTGAATTATTTTTTTTAAATTACTGTTTTCCTGGCAGCTCAAGGGACTCTACCTCGGAGGTACTCATAGCATCTAATGCTTGTGAAGTATAGAGGGGATATGCTGCTTTGTCCACATGTGAAATATCTAAGTGAATCAAAAGAAAACTGATCACATGCCATAGCTCTTAACTTGGAAAGACCTTATCCTATTTATTTTTACTTATTTTAATTACCAATCTATGTATATAGTTCCTTCTTAGTAAAGGAAATCCATGAATAGCACACTTTATTTTGTGCTACATTTCAGCAAATTATTTCAAAAATTCATCATTTCTGGTTTAGGATGGTACTCATCTAATGACAATATGATGGGAATTGGGATTAGCTGTACAAAATCATATTTTTAGCATGCTTTGTGACAGTCTGAAAGATTTCTATGGTTTTTTTTTTTCAAATGTGTCTTGAGGCACAGCTCAAAATTTCATACTGACAGAAAGCCTCTTAGGAGTTGTGTGTGTTTCCAGGTATTTGAGTATCCTTAGAAGAAACCTGGTTGCACTGGCACACCTTTATTAATTTTATCTGTTAGAGCATCAAATAGCTCTACATACTGTGTAACCTTCAAGTGTTGCCTGAGTTTGATTTGAAATTATTATAAAGGTTTGAAGTGTATTGCTGTTATCAGAGAAAAGGGATTATGTAACTGATGATTTCTTGGCTGATTTTGTGGAATGTATTAAGTGTCGGTAGTTGTGGTGGTCTTAGAAAACATCTAGGAAGGGAAAAAATGAAGGGTTTTTCAGCTCCAGAGGCCTTCTTCAATACTACTCTGGAAAAATGAAAAGTTTCTGCGTTCACTTATGAGTACCAAGTCTCAACTTCTCCGTTAAAAAGATTTCTGTTTCAAAACTCAGCGTCACGGAATTTCACAATGGTTCGTGAAAAGTAGAGGAACTTAATAAGAAAGGGATGAGTAGCAAAACAAATAGTTAAAAAAATAAAACCTGGTGGCTAGAGACTTCTTAAAGAAACAAAGGTTGAAAGCTATTAATTCCCTGGCTCCCGCAAAGTAAATAACACTTGTTGTTCCTCCCATAGCCTAAGACTGGAACTATTAAACTCTCAGGTGTCGAAGTGTGAGCACATAATCTGTTATACTATTGCAAGAGCTTCTGAGGAACTTCTGAGGGCTGTAGTGGTGACACCTCAGTACATCATTGTGCCCAGCTCCTTCGAGTGTAATACTGGGGTAGAAGGTATAACAGGAAACACAGGGCAAAAACAACTTCGAGAAGTGTTTCATTAAGTCATTTTAAAACTGGACTGTAGAAAGGATGAAAAATTAGCTGTATTTATCTGTTGCACTGGAAGAAACTGCTGGGCTCACTTATGCTCTGGGTGTGAGATGTTTGGGTTTAGATAGCTACAACACTTACAAAAAGTCTTCGTTCCTTTCCTTAACTTTGCAGGCAGATGATAGCGAGGATATTACAGCTCCTGCTCTGCAAGCCCCTCTTCAAATTGCTTAGATATATGAAAATTCCTTCTGAAGGTGACAATCTACTGTGACTACAGAGAGAGTTGTCCTTAAGTGTTTGTGGAAGAGGGACCAGGGCTGATGCTGAGCTGGGTATTGGTTTGTTTCATTTTCTCTTTTCCTTTAGGTAAAAAAGCAAGTTACTTCTACTTGAAATCCACTGAAGTGTTTTGCATAAGTAAAGAGCTCAGTTTGCTCAGCTGTCGCATTACTTCCCCTTTTGTGAAAATATTTTGAGTCTAAACAGGGACTTTGATTTAATTTTTTTTCCTTTTTGTTACAGGCCAGCTAAAAACTGTCAGCTTCATTACAGATCATACAAAAATTCTGCTTACACTTTGAATGAGTTGTTTGATGTATTTGCCATGACTAGCCATCCCTTCCACTAGGATTGTTACCTTTAATGGCTAGAAAAGTCGGGCAGCCTTCGTCCGCCTTTATGACTGCTTTTGTGACAGGGAAGCTGATAACAGCATTGAGCTCAGCCCACTTACTGAGACCATCACCTTCATCTGGGACTTGTTCTCACAGCTTAGTAACTGGATTTTGGTGAGAGCCATGAAGTCAGATGCAGTCTGTTTGTTCTGCTAAGAGACCAGCTGTGGATATATAAAATCTCCCTTCTTTGTTGCTCCTTGCAACAACAGGTTTAATTGTTACGGGCTCATAGGAACCAATTAGATTAACAGATGTTAAAGGGAGCCAGTTTCTGGTCTTAGTGGGAATTTGAGCAGTAATTTGAGAAGCCTTGTGTACAGGCTTGCTGACACTGAGGTGATGAGTGTCTGGGTTTGATGCTGTAGGTGCCATGAAAATTGCATCACTTTTCTCCTGTTTGCTGAGGCCAGATGGGGATGTTTGTAACAATAGCAGCCAGAGCAGAATCTTACTTATTTTAGCAAATAACAACATATTCTAGAAGCTTGGTTATATTGCAGGTTTCCCACACAGCAATCAGCTCTGTGGAACCCTTAAATTCATGCTTGATTGAATGTGTCTTGAGGAGAGAGTTTACTTTAGGGTCTTTTTTGTTTCCCATATTAAAGGCAAGTTCCTTAAAATATGGAACACCATCACAATTTGATGTGACAGAAATCTGTTAGTTCATCTACTTCCCATTGCTGAATCAGAAGTGCTTCCTGCTGGGTGGAACCTGAGAGAAAGTTTTAGTACTTTCAGTGTTGGAAATGAGGACAGGAGAAATTTTTCTTTTTATCTTTTTCCTCTACTGACTTAAACTGTTTTGGTCAGTGCTGGAATAGCAGTATCTGCTCTCAATAATGATTAGGAGTTACGGATGTTTATGGCACTTGCTTTCCAAAAACATATTAAGAGTTTCAAGGATATTCAGTGGAGCTGAATTTTAAAATGTGTAAGTATGTATATACTACAAGCTCTTTTATGCTTTTTCTCTCACTTTCTGATTTAGATAGTGTTGATTCTAACATATGCACTTGCATCTTAAATAGCATTTGAATGGTCTTGAAATCATAGAACAGAATAACAAACAGCTTTTAGCAACAGAGGCCTAGCCAATGTTGTTTTTCTACTGGTACTACTCATTGATTTTTGTTGATAAAGAAAAAACCCCAAGAAAATCCTAGAAAACTTAGCTTCGTCTATGTTCCTGCAGTTTTTGACTTGCTCCAGCTTATCTGTGAGTGTAATGTCATACCATAGTCATCATAAGCTGTCCAATAAATAAATACTTGGTTTTCTCTGAAAGGAAAAAAATGGGAGTTCTCTCTTTAGTGAAAGTACACAACAAAGAAGATACTTTGGAATTCATGTATGTGGATATTAGTGCACTGTCATTCAGAAATTATCATTACAGATGAAAAGCCCTTTTGTAACTATCTCTTGGCTTTGTTGCAATAAAATCTGATAACAAATAGTCTGGCATGTGATCAAGGGTGTCGTCTGCATGCTTAGTGACCTGATGCATGTATGTAAAATGGCACATTCCTCTCCTCCTCACCACAGTAAAGAAATTGTAAAATGTAATTATGGGCACCATGGCTGAGGCTCCTAAATGTATGACTCAAGAAAAACTCTCATGATAAAATCATCTGAGCTCTCTTGGTTTCGATAGATATTGGCTATAGTTGCACATTTCTTTACAGGACCATTCTTGTAGATTCATCTAGCAGTGTATTTTTGTGATATTATCCATGCTAATAAAAAGGAAATTAATAACGCTGGGAACTGTGCAGTGGAATTTTGAGGATGGAACTTTGTTTTCTGTGCCAGCTGATGAAATAGTAAGTGTTTATTTAAGTAATTATCCCCACACTTCACTGAGGGACTATATAAATTTGACTTCATATTTGCTAAACATAGTATATTAAATAACATGACATGGAACTTTACAGTTTGATTCATTGGAAACTAATGTATTATAAAATATAATGTATTTAATAACAGGATCACTTTCCTAAATAGGTCCATAAAGCTGAACTTTCGATATTCATAGGAATATTGACAATGTTATGCATGAGAAACAGAAGTTGGAATAGCAGACTCCTAGGTGAAAAGAAAATGAGGCCATTTTCCACTTGAGTTTAATCTGTAGATCAGTTCCATATTCTCAGCTGTTTGTGTGTGTTAGTCCTGTTTCCTAACTGGCAAAGGGTGCAATGATGCAGTGTCTATTGTACAGGTCCAGCAGTTTGCAGCATGCCTAAATCAGTGAGAATTACATGAAGTTATGTATTTTGTCAGATTTTCCAACCAGGGTGGCCTAATCCACCCAGTTCTTTTAGACAGTTTTAAAAAGCTGGATATGTTCAAACTTGGAATAATCAGCACAACTGTAAGAGTTGTTACATGATCCACCTGGATTTAATCTGTGAAGTGGGAAACAGCTGTGGCTTTTTCAGGAGTTATTCCCATGATGGTTTTGTGCATGCAATTAAGTTTGAACAAGGAAGGGTATCTCTCTATCTATAGTAATACAGGTCCTCATCTGTCCAGTGTTCATTAAAGGTGGGTGAAACAGTCTGATTGGCTTCAGTGAGCAGTGACTACACCTTTAACAGTAGAGTATATATTGAAACACTCCTTGTGCTAAGAAAATCTTCTAGAACTCTGGAGAATTTGGCATATTATTTGAAGAATCCTGCAAAAAGGTTGTTCCTAAAGCACTACTAAGTAGCCTTGTTTCTTTCTCCTCATTATATTTGAGGTGTTTTTTTCACCTCTAGAGTATATAAATCAGAGTTAGAAGAGACCCAGAGAGAAATGTAACAAATGTTAATCATGGACATTTTAAAAGTTTTGGAGGAGAAGAGGGTAAGAGACAGAGAACAGTACATAAAACATTAGACCTTTAGTCATTACCCTAATTATTTCTGGAACAAAACCAGTATTCTTCAGGACAAGAGTGCATTAAGATGGAAAACTCTGTTGAACTGTGAGCTGCTTAAATTATCCTACTTTTCAGTTTATAAGTAGTTTACAACTCACAACTTAATTTGTTTGAATTCTGTGATTTGAGGAAGAAGAAAAAGACCTAGTCAGACTCAAATCTGTCTCTCAAAGCTTTAAGTCTTATATTTCTATGGCATAGTCTAGAATAAAGTCTGTTGAGTAAAACATTTATCATTTGGTCTAATTTTATTACATCAGAGTAGATGTTTTTGCCATGGAAAAGTTATTTACACAGTGATGGAATGAAGTTGGTTTGCTGAAGTGTGATGAAGTACATACTGTAGTAAGGAACATACTATTTTAATGAAATGCACAAGTCTTTGTGATCTTATTATTCTGATCATCACTTGATAAAGATCTAGACTGAGTTTTCCAGTTGCTCAAGCATTTTGATGACTTACACATGGTAACTTACACAATAAATGTTGATGGCAGTTATGCTGATTAACATCCTGCCTTTGTAATTTTAACAAAATAAGAGGCATTGTCACAGATCATTATTATCACCTTTAATTCTTAAATGTTAGCATTAGAGTTGTCTAGTGCTGGATAGTAGTTATGTGTGTTAATTAGAGCTGAAAAAAATTGCCTGCTTGCTCCTTTCAGAAGATAAGTTGAATTGTGCCCCTTTGTTCCAAGGCAGAGCTCAGGTTTTGGTACAGAGCAATCCTTGTTAGGCAGCTGGTCCTTTCGGAAGTACAGAAGGCCAAGGGGAGCTGTAGCTTTGCGGAAGGAAAAAAGGAAAACTTGGGATGATAAATCACACAGACATTTGGTAACTTGTGTGTGGCATATTGAATACTAGTGAATCAAGAGCAGATTCCAGCCCTTTCTTTGCTGAGTGGAAAGCATTCCTGCAGCGGTATTCAGAGAAAAAGCATTCAGTGTTGCTTAATTTCTGCTCCTTTTCAGCCCTTGCAGGAATAGCCTCCAGAGCCTGCAGTGTTGTAGAAACTATAAATTACATAGCTTCTGTCAGTTCAGTATTCTGGCACAGTATTTTGTTTATCCATAGCTGCCACCTTTGAAATGCAGAGTTGCTTCATGCAGTTCTTTGTTGTTCTATTGTAAGCTGACATTTACATGTTATAAAAAATAATTAGCAGTCAAACATTAATTTTAGGTCTGAGGGACAGTCTGTAATTCTTTCTCTAAAAAGAGAGTGCTATTGTGCCTTTAGTGAGAGCAGTAACTTTTATTCTGTAGTGGTGTATAACTGGGGAGGGGACTGTGAAGTTTAACTGCAAGTTAAAAGATGTTCTTCCTGAAAGTGAGTGATGGGTTTGTTGTTTTTGATTATCCCAGGATTAATAAGAAAACCTTAGTTCTTGGCAGAGTCTGTGGTCTTAGGTTTGAAGTCTTACTGCTATTCTCACATTTTAAAGATGTCTTTTAGTTCAAAAAGGGAAGAAAAACAGCAAGATGCTGAGCAGATGAAAGGCTGATACATAAATTCCTATAGCAACAGTTTGAGTATTGGTCAATAGGAAGTATACAATTCTTGTTTGGAAAAGGATATTGGGCCAAGACTGTTTTGAAATGTGCTTTCACTGAATCTCTTTCTAGCTTAGTGTATTCTCCAGAGTAGTTCGCAATTGTTTCAACTTGCCATTTCCCAGCTGATGCTACTTGATCTCAAGCTGGTGAAGAATTTTCTGTGAACTTTCTTAAAACCTGAAACTTTATGAAATCAGCATTTTTCACAGGCCTGTGTTACAGACTTTGACAAGAATGGAACTTGAGACAGATTTTTTTGCTCTGAAGCAGTGAACAAAAGAGTAGCTGGCCACATTTCAGCTGAAAGCCACAAGGTGTGTCCTTGTTCACTAATATTAGGTAAAGATCTTGAAAGTCTTGTCTGGTTTTGAGGAGATTAACTCTTGTGATAGAGAGAAGTTTGAGTATTTCTGGTTTTCTCATAGCTTATACCTGTT
>VWZG01009374.1:171240-190168 GCA_013396735.1 Grallaria varia | reverse complement strand
GACGCGGCGCTGCGTAGCCGGGCTCCGGAGTCCTATCAGCTGCGGCTGAGGGGGCACCGGCACCGGCAGGCGTTCCTCCGAATTGGCTGATAATCACTTAATTCACCTGTGGAGCCAGCTCCTGTTAATGCCTACATTTAATCTGTGTGCAGCAATAAACAGCATTATTAATTTGGTGTGTTGCGTGTGGAAAACGTGGATGATGATTTTTGATGTAAGAGCTGGGAAGAGCAGTAGGCGCCTTTACGTGCTCCTGGTGTGCTTTAACCTCTGCATTCCTGGCTTCGTTTTATTCAATCTGGGCTTCTAATAAACTGTCTACATTTTCAGAGCTTGTTCATTGATTTTATTTCTTAAACAGCTCACCTTTCCTTCCCTCTAAATAAAGTGTAGAACAACTGCAGGAGCAATAGCTTTCAGTGATCACAGAATCATAGAATCATCAGTGTTGGATAAGACCTTTAAGAACATCAAGTCCAACCATCAGCCCGGCACTACCTCACACCACTAAACTGTATCACCCAGCACCACGGTTCTACCTTTTGAAGAAGGCTGAACACTCAGGATACTGGTAATCAGCTTTGTTAGACCTCATGGCAATCTCCAGTAGCTGAATTCAGAATTTGTTTTTTACAGTGAGGTTTTTTTTTGTGTGTGAGGTTCAGAGTTCTTATGGTAAATTTACTTAGATCAAGTGAGACATGTTGTTTTGTAGATGTTCATTTCAAAATACAGTAATTAGAATTTTGTTGGGGGTGTTGTCCTTCGTGTCCCTTTTTTGGAGGGACGTTTACATCTTGGCCATGGTTATACGAATATCTTAATTTACAAGCAAGTTTTTCGTTTACTGAAAGTGTTGTTTGCTCTTTGTTGTTAAGGATGATCAAATCTATAATCTTACTTGGAATTAACATTAAGATTTTGCTAGATGTCACTGGATGGAGTTTTTTTTTTTATTTATTCAGGATGTGTGATTGCATGTAGCTTCTGAAGACTGTCTTAAAGCAACAGTTAATTTAGGGTTTGGAGTTTAATCTTGTAGAGCTAGGAAATGAGTGACTGAGAGTCATCAGTTTCAACTGTGCCTGCTTATTCATCATTATGAAAAGGAGTAAAGCAGTAGCTTAAATGGTGATAAGTTGATTTAAATTATTTCAGACATCGAATAGCTTTGAACTGTATTGTGGATGTGTTCATATTTACATGTCTACGCTTAGAAGAAGACAGAGGAAGTCCCAGAGCTGCCAGTTGCTGTCAACTGGCAAAGAACATCAAGGAAGGGTTGCTGTATGTTTATTCATGTTCTCTTCTTGAGCCATCGGCTATCAGTCCTTATTAAAAACAGGATACTGTGTAAGATGGACCTTGAACCTGAGTTAGTATTGCTGTTTCATGTTTGTAATAAAATTTTTCTGTGTAGTAGCATGCCATTAGTAATTTAAATTGGGCAGATGTCAGAGCTGTAAGTTTTTAAGTATACAGTTTAAAAGTGAATTCCAGGTGCAGAGAAAGCAGGCTAATTTATTTGCAGTTTTGTTAACGTGTTTAGGACATCCCAACTCCTGATAGGAAAGGGTCACAAGTATGTTTTGTAAGTGGCAACTTCCAGTCCTTTCCTGAGTGCCTTGTGGGAGCACTGTGCTTCTCATGAAGATGTTGTTGTTGAATCTGCAGCAACTCTTTTCTGTTCTTGCAATGTTGCAATGTTGCTTTTCACTGAAACTCCAGCCTTAGTTCTGCTTTCCTGTGCTGAATCTCCCCTTGCTGTGTTGCAAGCACCTGGGCCACCCATGAGCCTTTCATTATGTAAGGGACCAGAAGGGACCTATAAAAACTTGTTCAGTAGCTTCTTCCCTCCAAACTGGTTCTTCTATGTTCAGGTTTACTGTGGAACTTGCTATAATAATAAGTAAAAGCAGGAAGAAGTCCAGTCTTGGTGCTAGCAAAGTGTCTGTTAGTTGTCTTCTAGAGTATCTTTTGCAAAGTTGTTGCAGTGAGTTAAGCAAGTTTCATCATCTAGAACTACGTGAATTTTGTGTAGGAGTCATGAAAGCTTCCCGCATAGTTGTGCTAATGCAGTTTAATCGCAGCTTGTGGTGTATATACTCTTCCTGACCTCATCTCCTGAAAAATTTTCATCCTGGTTGCTGCTGGTTTTTGTTAAAGAAAAGATGAAAGGATACTGAATTGTCCCTTCCTAATTTTAGCCTTAGGCGTATAATAATATAGCCGAATGTATTTATACCTGGATTGTGGGCATTTATATCAGAGTGATACTGTACTTCTGTAATACAGTGCCTTCCCTGTATTACAGAAATAGAGACACATGGAGCAAATGTTACTTAATATACTTCAAATAACTTTGACACTGCAGTATCGGTAACATCCCTTGACAGTTCAGACCTCTAGAACTGCCCTGTGTCATATTGGTGTATGGCAGGTCTGAGAACAGCCTTAATGTCACGTGATTGTATTTTACTGAACCATTTTTGAGCATTACCATGAAGTATTCAGTAAAGTTCTCTGACAAGTGAGTTTCCCAAGACAGCAATAAATGATAGATACATTGACATGCTCTTTATTTTAGCTATCAGTCTTGCATTTAGGAGAAAAGCAGCAGAAAGCAAAAATAAGGCATGTCTGAATATGCACAAAACTTTACTTTGGTGTTCTTGAATATTTGTGTTCATTATGCTTAGCTACCGAAGAACACAACTTTAATTTTTCCTCCCACCTTGGTAGGCTATCAGATTCCATGTGTTCTTAAGCAATAGCATTAAGCAGACTAGTCTTTGGGACTCCAGGTTTTGTCCTGAAAGTGGTTTATCAGTCTACATTATGAATCGTGGCTGGACCCAACCTTACCTCCCAGTTGCAACCTCTGGAAGAAAGATGAGCTGTTAATATATAAGGCTTCTCAGTATATTTAATCCTTTGCTGAATGTCAGTGTGCTCAGTGTGTCATGGTCTAGAGGTTATTGCTGACTTTCAAAGCAGAGTGATTATTTATCATGAAGCAAAGAAATGAACATCTTTACTACAAGCATGAAGTCATAAGTGCTTAAGGGTTTTTTTAATATGAGCCTATGAAGTGCAGTGGTAGAAGGCAACAGCTAAAATTTTCTTCCAGAACTTGCTTGTTGTTCATGTATAAAATGGAATTATATGTCTGAAATCTTATAGATGTTTTATGTGTTAGAGCTTACCTGTACCCCTTTTGAAATCATTATTTTGCTTAATTATTACTTTAAGACCAATTTATCTAGGACACATGTGGAGGCAGAAGAGATACACAACTTGAAATCTTCTTTCTCTGCAGCTTAAATACGTCTTTCGACTTTTCTTGTTTCTACGGGGCTTTGTAGTGAGACAGTTGTTGGGAATTTAAGTTCTTTAAACTTACTCTCCTAACATTTAGAATATGTTAAAAAAAAAAAAAGAAAATCCAAAGTATTTCCAACACAGACTAGAACTAATGTCGTATTACTATTAGTCTTTCCTTTTTCTTTCAGGCTCTAAGGATTCTCAGCTTCGCAGTCTGGAAAATGTGTATTTTAAACCCCTATTTGAAGTGAAGAGAGTCCATCCAGGTAAGAATACCTTATGGTGACTCCTACTCATTGTTTTTTGATACTGGACTAGGCTGTTGCTTGTTTCCTGTAGTCCTGAACAACGTGTGGATTAAAGACCAAGAATGATTTTGATATCATGCTTAGTACCAATAAATAAAGCTGTGAAACCATGTTGTACTATTATGTGGTCTGAGTGTTGTATGTTGTCTAATTGTGTGTTTATTATCTTGTAAAGAAAAGCCTCTTTTTGAGTCAAGAAATTGATCATGTATGATAGTAGAAGTTTTGAAAAAATAGGAAAGTATTACAAATACAGCCACCAGTTAATGACGACTGACTATGAAACACTTGGTATTATAAATTGTGTAACAAGTTTAGGTGTAGAGTAAAACTGCTTCAGAGCTACTAATTGTGTCTCGGAATTTGGAAACATACACATCCATTTTTATAAAGAGCACAAAAAACCTTTACTGCATTCATTATGTATTGTTTGGTGGATTGTGCTTGGCTTTAGTAAATGAAGCTGTTCCAAAAGGAACAATGTAGTTTCAGATATGAAATGCAGAGCTGCTATTTCACAGACAATATGCCATGACAGCTATTTAAAGAAACAGGCTTGACATTGCTAATTATATATAGGAGAGTGAAATATATTTATTTCACAAGTTATGCGCGTCCGAATCAGAAGTTTCAACTAGCAGGTGGAGATGTGTTTTTTGTGTTTTTAGAAAACACCTTGTAAGTTCAGCTGGTGGAAAGCCTTACTTTTTTATCACAGTTCAGAAGATCCGCAAAACCAGAACTGATCGAAAGGAATAATCTTGAATTTCTTCTCAGAGTTTTGACAGATACTGTAATGAAGGCTTTCAGTGGCTTAACAGATACTGTGGTAGAGGTTTTCAGTGAATAGCTGTTCATGAGCAGTTAATTATCTCATTGTAATCTGGGTCATCTGGAAAGCTGTGAACACAGTTAATTTATGTGTTAGGATTGCATTGTAAGTGAAATGTGCGTGTGGAGGGGGGAACACTGAAACTGCATCATCGTAAAACTGGCAAGGCTGGAGAAGTGACCAAAACCAACTTCTGAATGAGCAGCTTGCTCCCTTGTTAAGGCGAATGAAGGCTAAAGCCTAACGAGGGCATGAAGTCTGTGCTCTAAGTCATATCTGAAAATCCTTGCTCCTCCCCTAATGATTTCCCGGCTACCAGCCCAGGGCAGTTACTGCTGCTCCCACCAGGACAAACAGCCGCCCTTTGTTAGCTGCTTTGCGTGGGGCACACCCTATCCTCGCTTGGCTGCTGCTCTCTTGCCGTCTGGGGATCCGAGAGACCCTGAAAGGAGCCTTTTGCTGCCTGATCTCCGGGGTGAACTGATTCAGTAAGTCTGTGTTATTTCCAGTACACCTATAGCTAACCTGTAACTTCAGTCCCACCTACTGAAGTTCTAGCATTTAATTTCCTGTGGGGAAGGGAACATCCAGTCTGTACCGCAGAGCTGTTGTAGGCTTCAAAGATTGGTTACTTCTCCAAAGGTTCAAATCTGTAGCTTTAAAATTATATGTGCTAGAATCTTTTGGTATCAAGAGGACGCTACAAGTACTGTAGCCCAGCAAATCTGAGAGCACCCTGGTTGAGCTGCAGTGCATGACTCCTTGCTTCGAAAGCTTGTCGAATGTTTGAAATATGATACAGACAGTGACTTGAAGCACCTTCCAGCTGCCTCAACCAGTCTGAGCAAGGGTATCGAAATGGCAAATAAACCTCAGAGGATAAAACTGTGAATGGCATGCTTTGAGCCAAGTGCTGAAGGGTGTCTTTGGTCCCCATCTGACTGCCATGAGAGTCATGTGTCTGGGTCGTGGGACCTGGAACAAGTCTGGCAGGACAACCTGGGTGCTTCCCAGGGAAGAGTGTCCAACTTCAAGACATCTTGATAGTTAAAACGAAGGGCAAAAATCATGTGAAGCAGTCTGAGTACTGAGGCAAGATAGAAGTCAATCATCCCGCAAACACATTTTTGGATCAAGTGTAGAAAAGACAGATGTTTTCCTTTGTTTAGATCTGTGGGTACAGCTGGCAAATGCAGGCAGTAGAATGCTGCTGTAGTTTTCCTCTGTTCATTTCTGCTGGAAGATACCGTTTCTAGTAGATGGTAGGCATCCTGGCACCCAGACTGGAGGAAAAATGGTCCCTGGAAATAGCAGATTTCTGCACTGCAACGGTGGAGGCAAATGTCTTCCTTAGCAGGTAGACATGCAAAGTTCTACTGTGAGTACCACAAAGGGAAGGATTCACAAGGCAGTTACTGGAGGAAGCAGGAGTCCAAGGACCAGACAGACAATAGAAAAAAGGTTGAAAACTTTCTTTTGCCAGCTGTAAAGGCTTTTGTTTCCCAAAGGTACAGAAACTGTTTTCTAACACTGTGTACTGTATTAAATACTATTTTACCTCCTGATTTCATGACATACGCATTTATTACTTAGTAAAGATAATTTAAATTCCTTCTCATTAGGACTTTTTATTGAACTCATTGATACCTGAAGACTGTTAAAGACCTTCATTTCAAGAGGAAAAAAGCTTGGTTTGGAAACAGAAAGGTGTTAAAAACCAATTTTGTTTATAAAGAAGAATCTTTAGCTGATGTGGCCGTGGAGGAAGAGTTTAAATATTTTTAGGTACAGAAGGATATTTTAGCAGAGTTGTAAAACTTTTTTTTTCCCCTAGATACCTGATTTAAAAAGTAATATGCTGACATTAATATGAAAAATATTTGAATTTTGGAAAGAAACAGACCCACACATTCCCCACAGCACAGAAGTTTTGATACCTGTAAGGAATGATTTGCAAACTCAAACCTTTTCTCAGAGTAGAACATGGCTGATGTGCTAATTACATTTAATAAGTCATAGAATACCAAGGAAACTTCAGAAACTTTGCCAAATGCTGTTTTTCTTTTCATATTTGTAGAGGAGTTGTGCGGGGTGTATGTGACCCAAATCATTACTGGTTGGTTTATCACCAAACTGACTGAAAAAAGTACAGAGAAACGTAATAACCAACATCTGCAATATGAAGATGGGTGATCTCAACCCAGTAATACGTATCAGTGGTTCACTTCTGTCTCAACAAACCAAAAGTGGTGTTAGATTTTTCTTATGGTTCAGAATTAAAACGTCCTGTCGGGAAGATAGATTTAGGTGATTACTCAAATGCTCTATGATTAGAGGCAGACAGCAGTTGTGACACAGTATTTAATTTTGTAGCTTTGTTGTGTAGGTGGACATACGTAATCCATGATGGTTGTTGAGTAAATGCCTCTTCATTAACGTTGAATTTGCATTTCATTCTTGAGACCTTCAGTTTTATCACACTATTTAATGAGTTCTGGGTAGTGGTTTTGACTTGCTGTGGGTGCTAGCAATTAAATTTGAAAGAAAATGGCATTCTGTTTTTTTTATCCAAGGACTGAGCTCACCATTTTCAATGCTGCTAACTTACATCAGGGAATTAAATGTCCCACCTTATTAAATCACTTATGCTGTCTTCTCTAAAGCTTTCGTGTAGCTTTGATATAGCATTAATATTTAAAATGTATGTATCAGTTCAACAGACGCATGCATTACTTATCAAAACGCTGCAGCTTATTAAAACAAACCTGCTGTCATCACATGTAAAAGTCTAGAATGACATGTAGTGCCAGCAGATGCATTGTACGTTTTCACAAGCTGGTCAATTGGGATGATGGTGGTACTTCAGGAAGAAAAAACAGCTGTGGCAGTGTTCAAGGTCAGGTTGGATAAGACTTTGAACAACCTGGTCTAGTGAGAAGTGTCCCTGCTCATGGCAGTGGGGTTGGATCTAGATGAGCTTTAAAGTCCCTTTCAACCGAAACCATTCTGTGATTCTATGAAAAAACATCATCTTGATAATATCAGTGGACTATCTCCAGATTCCAGAAAAGAAAGCATGCATGCACATTAATATGGTCCAAGACTAACAAACTGTAGTAACAGAGAAGTGTTAAGTAATTGGACCTTCTGTGGCTGTTCAGTTTGTATTAACAGTTTCTAGTATGTCGGAGCAGCTACATGTTTTAATTGAGATTTCTTACATTTGCCCACATTGTGAAGATCTCAATAACAAATTCAGTTATCCTCAAGTTGTCCAAAAGCAAATCTTGTCTTTTGTGTGATACTTATGGTTAGACATTTGCAGCTCATAAAGTCCCTCATCAGTGGGATAAAAATAAGAGTGTGTCCTTCTTCCCGTGCCTGCACAGGAGTGGTTGGAGCTGCTGCAGTGTCTGCAGGATTCCAGCACGCTTCTGTTGCTCCTGGCTCCCAGGCTGCACGGACAGTGTCCTCACTACAGAGGCCAAAAGTCTTCATCCCTGTCCTTGCAGGACTGCTTCTCATTCACTGGCTCGTCAAATTCAGGTGCTGATTTCCCTTATATTTAGATTGCACTTGAGAGGACAGTGAGCAAAGAGCCAAACTTTCCCGTTGTGCCCTCTAATTAGTGTGGGCTTTATGACCCATGTGCCGACAATCATACATGAACGAAAACCATGCTGCTACCTTCTTTCAGGCAGGGCTTGGTTTTGATTCTGCCTTAACAAACGTTAATGTCTCTCTCCTGTTTTCCTTATATAATCTCCTGAATAATGGAAATCACTCAAGAGAATGTATGTCTTCCTCTGTATATATTTTGCTGCCTTTAGAAAGAAACAGATTTCGCTGTAGTTCACAAATGTCTTAATGTTTTTTTAGAGATATTAAATAGTATATTGTTCTGAATTAGTAATAATACGACCTTTTCTTCTGGAAAACTCATTCTTGAGTAGTATGCCAAGATGTTATCTCCCTGCTTGAATGCTTGACTAGAGATATGAGATCTGATATGGGTGTGTGTGACAGGCATACATAGCTCGGCTGCCCAGCGGAGAAGTAAGAACATGCCACAGCCTGACTGAAAGCCTCATGTCTTATTACCTTGTGCTAAATATTGTGGTGGTTTTTACTATATTACAATATGAAAGAAAATCCAAAATCCAGTATTTACATGTTGCAGATTCACTCACAAATCTAGAAATTAGAAGTTACAAACAGATAGAAAGCTAAAAATTTTCTCTTCTTTGTAGTTTATTTTTTTGGGGAGTTGGATGCTTTTATGCATGAAATCTTTCTCATATGCACATCTGCTACAATACATAAAAATTATTTTGTGGTGTATGGACTCAAGTACAAGGCAGCCCTCACTGCAGGGAGCCTGGATGTGTGTGCATCTGCGTGTGCATCTGCAGCTGTTACCAAGAGAAACGCTTGACCTTGAGTTTCAGATAATTGTTGGAGCAAAACCTCTCTCACTAATGAGTCTTCCTCACCTTCCTTGGCAGCAAAACGTTTCTCAGGCCAAGGAAAAAAAGGCAAAAGGAATGATGAGGTGAAGAAAGGGAAGTGTCAGATGCTTGCCATTCTTTTATTAGAATTAGATATATCAGGAAAATTTTTTCTTGAACTTCTCTTGAAAGAGAACAGAGTAATAGTACTGCACCCTTGGAATTAGTAAAGCGAAAGGTGAAGCTCCTCTAATCCAGTGGATCCTACAGGAATCTTGTAACAAAAGAAGGATGGTAGAAACTTAAATAAAAGCCTCTTTCTAAGGAGTGAAGGGATGAAGTATTCGGGTCACCAAGGAGGAAACTGGCTTCAGCCCTGACATCAATTAATGTAAAGGTACCCTGTCTGTGTCAGTGACTCTCAGTGAGTTGAAGTGTCATGGGGCATAGTGTTTGTTCTGCATTTCTTTTTCTTTATTAGACAGTACTGAAGAGAGAACAAACAGTATTGGCAGGCTGGCTTGGACTTCTCCTGGTAATAGTTCCTTCTGCGATGCTGAGACCTTTCTCCTGTGAAGCTCAACCAGGCTGTGTTCTGGCAGTCAGGGTAAGGCAGATTTCTTTCTCTGTTGCCAGTGTCTCATCAGAGGGTTCCCGATCTGACCTTTTTTCATGGGAAACTTTGGCTTGTGACTTGGCATGGGATTGTACGAGCTCCCAGAATGTCCAGTGTAGTTCTACAAATCTGGAATTAAATATAAGTGAAAAAAGAAAAAAACCCTTGCTCATAAAAACTGCATGTTTGTGTGACTTTATCAGCGTGAGACTTCGCATAAACAAATATGCCTGAGATCCAGATTTTGTACAAAGGAATCCCCCTAGTCCTATTTCCAAGATAGTATTTCAGAAAGTATTGTTTCAAAATAATATACTAAAAAATGACTGTGCTACTTGGGGACACAGCATTCCTTTGCTGTCATTTTAGTGACATAGCAAAAATCATTCAGGCTGCCTGGAAACCAGCCAGGGATGAGCATAGGAGAGTAATCAGAATATCTGACAGGGAATTCTGTTAATTGTCTGTTGGTGCAGCTTGGAAGAAGCAGAAGACACAAAGCGAGTGCATTTTCAGATGGGTACAACTTCTAGCGGCTCTAAGTTAGTTTTGTACAGCTTTTCCTTTTGTATGCTTTGCAGTGCTTACAGTTTTTCTAAAGAGTTCAATTTGCTTTTTTAATACTAGCATAAGTGTTACAAAATATTCTTGCTAACATCATTCAGTTTAAGGTAAGTTTGTGCAAAAATGAATTACACTTCAAGCAATTTGTGTTTCCAATTCTGTAATATTTAGAGGAACGAAAACCAGTTCAAGCAGATTTCATCCTACAATTTATTTGCTTTTGTGTCAGACTGCTGAGTGTCAAAATTTAATTGTCAGAAGGCATGTATATTATATAGTCGTTTTGTATTTTGCTGTCTAGTTCTATGGCAAAATGTTCAAAATTGTCTATAAGATGACTGAAATTTATCTTACTAGTATGCAGTATATTCTTTTTTGTATGTCATGGAGAGAAATGCAGCTAAACTTGAGATGAGAATTCCCACTTCGTGGTGCTAGGGAGATCAGCTGGTGGATTACAAGGAAGCTGTACATAGGCCAAGAAGCAGAAATCCATTTGCTACTTCCAGATGAGAAATGATCAAAGACTTGAGTGGAGTTACAACAAGGATTTGAAAGTGGTCATTTGAGCTTGGCTAAAGACCAGCTTGCTGAGATTAGTAGGGTAGGTCAAGTAAAACGTGTCCACTTATTCTCAGCAGGGCTAACGGGAAGTCTTTGGCGGTATCTTCTTTCAGCATACCTTTTTTAAACTTGTCTGAATTATGCAGTCATATGTCTGGAATATACTATAAATCAGATCTGCAGGCTCTCATAGTGAATAAAAGTGTATGCTTTTTTGATGACAAGTTTAAAAAAGGACTGGTATTCTAGTATAAGCAGATGAACTAAAATGGTAGGAAAATGCTGTGGTGTGATATAAACAAGCTGAAAATGGATTGCAATGCTGTCTTGCAGCTACCATGTTCTGTGCTTCACTAAGAAAATAAAGCTAAGAAAATACAGATTAATTTACATAAACTGTATGGCTTAAACACAAGTTTTATTCTGGTTCTGAAAAACTTTTCCATGGGTTTAATCTCAATAGTTTTGCTAGGGATAGGGGAAATCAGCCAAAAAAAGGAAATACCTTTGAAATCTAAATTTAAAATGAAGCTGTGTGTTAAGGATAAATTATGTACTGTAGGCCTGCTGACGAGAATGTAAGAGCTGTTATATTTTCTTCAGAATTGACAAAGAGAGGATGTATAGGAAAAGTGAGTAACAAATAGCTATAAAGCAGACTTCGTTTTGGAGCAGCAGTCTAACTGTTAACAAGACTTGATATCAAAATTATTGCATCTGACAGGCTGTGTCTGGACCATTAGTTTGATAGCAGTCAAAGAATCTGTTCTCAAAGTGTGTTTTGTGTGCTTATTTTAATAATTGGATTTTTGCTATTACAGCCTAACCAGCTATTGTATAGAAAAAAATATTTTCTATAGTTTGCTCTTTTGTGCTGCCAGGTAATTTCCTTGAGTGTCTTGAGCTTGTGTGTGAGGAGAAGTGAATGTCCGTGTTTGCTTTGCCTTTGATGTGCAGCTCCTGGGCAGAACTCATACTTTCCCCGGCTCTGTGATTCACTCAGTTGTTGCATTTCAGTATGAGCCTTTAGAAGGGGACAGTAGGATGTGGGATGCCCTCAAGAGACTTTGCAAATAAGCAGACAGAGTCTATAGGCAAAAAACATTCTGCAGTTTGTCTTCAATTTCAGACATGTAGATGATAAAGAGGTAAAGATCCCCTCTAGCCAGGCCTGTACCTGTTTGTGGAAAACAGCCTCCTAGCCTGGAAAACTTGTAGGGGCAGGTAACAGTCTTTATTTAGACCAGCTTCTATACTTTGTATATCTTTACATATCAAGCAAGTTGAAAGGCTGATATTCCTGAAAGGCTGTCTGCACTCTGAACTATAAAAGTTAGTCTAATAGAATGTGTTATTTCTGAGATTGTTCATGTCTAACCAATTGTCTTAGGCTTTCATGTCTGCTGCAGTTTTTCTGGTTAATGATACAAGGGCAAAAGTGGCAATTTCAAGCTTTCTACAGCAAAACTGTTGACAGCTGTTTTTGAATCCTCGTGCCTGAGATGAACATAGTAAGGATTGTAGCAAATAAAGAGCCCCTTGAGCATGCTAGAGGTGATATTGTTTGGGGTAAGTTGATCTGCTATGTGTGTGCAGAATGCTAGGAGAGCAGATGATAGGACTGCCTCGTTGCATGGAGACGAAATAAGCTGAGCTCTTTCAGATTTGGGAGCAAGTACTACATGAGGTGTGCTTTCTGCTGAGGGAGCATGTTGTTATGAGACGTGAGATTACGGGTCTAAGACTTCTATGAAAAGATACTCCACGAAGTTTATTCTTGGCAAAGTTTGTCATGCTGTGGTATGAATATGTTTTTGCTATGTTGGTATAATTATTATTGGGTATTGCCTGACAGATGGTTGTATCTTAAAGTTGTATCAGAGTGATGTTATTTGCTTGACAGTTATTGTACTCTTAGGAACACAGGACAGGAAAGGACCTGCCTATTCATCAAGTTTATTTTCATGCTCCTGCAGGCTTTATGTCATACAGATTATAGACATATGGAGTGCTGTCTTAAAAGCAGCTGAGGTTTTTCCCCCTATTTTAATTAGAAGCCTGTTCCAATGCTAAATTGCCCTAAACATGAGGAAACAGCTTACAGTGTTCAGCCTAAATTTATTCATCATCAGTTGGTAATAACCAGTTCTTGTGTCAAGATTGTCCTTTTATTTTAAATAGATTTTTCTTATTGTTTTATCATTATCTCAGTGTGTTTATACACAGCCCTTGCTTTTCTGCTCGGCCTTATTTTTGCTAGGCTAAGGCCAAGTCCTTGCAGCCTCCCTCAGTTCTGTTGAAAGTAGAGCGAAATGAACGTATGGGTAGTCAGAGACTTTTCAACCTTCACATAGCAGGTTTTTCCAGTTCCCTGTGAAGGGTGTGTCTTATTCTTTGTACTATTGCTGATAAAAAAAGTGAATAGTAGCTTCCTTGTTATTGCAGTGCACCAACAGAAACACAAAGATAAAAAAACTTGTGTTTTAAACTCCCTGAAAATTGCCTTCAAGCGGCAAGGTTGTTGAAACAGCAGGGACTGGTGGTACATCTGAACCTGCAGAGGAATGCAGGCAATCCTATGAAAGTGGTGTTGAAATGCAGGCAGATGTTTGATTGCTTCAAGTGCGTGGGTTTTTTGTTTTTTTCCCTTAGGCTGCTAAATGTTCAGTATTGTGTGGCTGATCTATGCACAGACAAATTCTTTGTGCATTTTAATGAGTTACTGCTAAGATACGTGATCAAAGGTAAGTCAGACCTGTTACAAAGGAATCAAAAGCTGGAATTTTGTTTAAATACTTTTCTGACTAATATTTATAGACCCTTGCTTCTTGTAAGATTCTCAATAAACCAATGTGTTCTCAAAGACTTGTATACTTAAGATATTGATGGAATATATATGAGAAAGATACATTTTGCAGAATTTTAAGAAAGTTTTAAGAAAAAGTAATTTGAAAAGGCTTCTGTAGAAGACCTGACCTACTTTCTTCATATTTAAAATCCTAAAGGTTGTTTTGGAAAAAATAAACCAAACACTGTTTAAAATGCAGTAGAAGATTTTATGTCCCAGGTTTAAGAAAGAACATAAGCCTTCCAATGTTCAACACCGCAGTTAATAAAATTAGGCTTCTGGCTAAGAAAGTATGGAGGCAGGCATCTAAGGACCATATGATGGTGAGATTCTGATTTCCTGATTAGAATTTGAAATCCATGATGTGGAATGCTGGTACAGTGAACCTAGTTAGTAGGAGACCAGGGTATACATTAGATATTCATATAACCCTTATATTAATAGAACATAAATTTCATACTCCTTTTTGCAGTTTTCTTTTAGGAATATGTTTTTGCTACCTATTTTATATGTAGTAGACTAGCAGTTAATTAGCTCATTAGTCCAGGAAGTAGTGGGCCTTGTTTCTAGGTCCTTCTCAGCCTGAGAGATCTCAAGGCCACTTTTTTCTCTTCTTACAAGAGTGCCATAACCCATTTGTTTGTGCTTAGGTAAGTGATCTAACCACCAGACTGCAGGTTCAGACTTCTTGCCTACTGTCTTGAATCCATCAACATGCATTTCTAAGTGCATTAGAGAGTCATTGTTAGGGTTAGAAACGAACTCTGTGATCATTGAGTCGGACCATTAACTCAACACCACCGTGTTCACCACACAACCATGTCCCCAAGTGCCATGGATAGCTCCATCAGGAGGGGAGGGGCTGTCCTGTGCAAAATATCCCTAAGGCTGATGTGTCAGGTATTCTCTGGAAACATGGATTCAAATATTTCTTTTCCAGGAAAGCAAATTCTGCTACTGAAGAGTAGAAGGTTCAACATCTAAACAATCTGATTTTATTCTAATTTAATGTTGTTACCATTTGAGTACTGTTTTTTACTTCATGTTTGACCAGAAAATTTTTTAACAACTTGAGATACTGTAATAAGGAAATGGAATAGTTATGGCAGTTTTTGATCATATCACATCTGGGAGACCTGAGAAAGGGGTAACCTAGTTGGGAAACTTACTGAATGTTAAACTTCCAAAGCATTCAAACATACTTCTTCTGTGCATGTTTCTATGTTATTTTGGTTTGCTCCATGACAACCCTCAAAACTTGGACTTCCACTTGGGCAAAGTTGTAATAGAATGAAATTTAGCCGACTTTGGCTCTTAATGAGTTATTTAGCTTGAAAGTGAAAAAAACTGGGTAAAACTTTCCTCAATGAAAAAATAAAACTGATCATACCAACTGTTGGGTTTTGACTCCAACCTGCTAAATCTTCTGGATTTCTCAGTGTGAGAGGATGGTTGCCTTCATGTGTGAGTGATTTCTTTAAGCATACAATTCTTAGGTGCTATAAAGCAGAATTAATGAAAAACATCTTGAACACTGCTATTATTGCACACTTTTGGGTTTGGCTGTAAAGCAGAAGGAAAGATGTGTGCACAGAGGGCCATTGAGGGATTGTTTTTTGTGTCCTGTATTGTCTGGAATATGAAGAAAGGGCAATCTGTACATCTGATCTGCAAGACATCTTACCTTGAAGGGGTTTAGTTTTCACAGCTGGCACAGTTCACAGCAAGGAGCACATGTGCAGTCTGGGAGATACCTCAACATGGCAGCTTCTGCCAAATTTCACTCATGTTCCCAAATGTAATATTATGCTTATGTCCTATCCTGTCTCTGGCACTGAATTTAAACAGCACCTGCTAATATTAAGAATAAATGAAGTTACTGTAATGTTGGAGGCCAAAGACATTTTGGTGAAAGAAAATTGGATATGAGATTTAGATTTCCTGCCTAATTAAATATTTCAAATGGAGGTGTTCTATTTCAGTTTTATTTAGAAGTCAGAAAGCAAATCAAAATGTTAGCACAAACCCTTTTACTTAAATCTTCTTTCATGAGCTGGTATTTACTGATAATTAGTTCAAATGCTTTTAAGGAATAACCTGAAACACTCTGAAACATCACTTTTTTCCCTGGGAGATAAGTGGAGCTTTTTTCTGGAGCTTGTTATTCCTCTGCATGTTGGCTGATTCTCGTTTGCATTTCAATCACCTTTAGCAGACTTGTGTAGCTTATTGGTGTTCTTCAGTTTGACAGCTGAAGAACAGCACATTCAAGTATGAACATTAGGCTGTCTTGCATTACAACCAACAATCATTTGTTCTGATACTCTACAGTGGAAAAGTAAAACACGAATTTCTTGCTGCTTCAACCAATGAACATGGCCGAGTTTGCTGGGTTCAGTTCTGCTTTTGGACAGCATTGGAACTACTGTGAGCAGTGAACATCTGTACTGTGGATGTTATTGCCATGGGCAAAGAAGGGTAATGTTACTGATGCACAACTGTTTTTCTGACACTGCAGCTGTCTTTGCAGAATATTGTTTCAAAATAATGTGTTTTCTTTAAGATTGAAGAATATCTTGTGGGCAAAAAAATCTCTTCTGGACTTTATAAGTGAAGTTCTGTGAAGTGTGGTAGGTGAAGGACCATGATCTTGTAAGCACTGTTCTGTTTCTAGTGGGAAGAAGGAAGTGAGGGGAAAGGAGGTGACAGTACCTTTATTAGGATGTAGTGTAGGAGATGTCTGGGGAAAAGAATCCTCTCTATTGCTGCTCAGAATGTATAGTGTGTGGCTCCTTGGATGGGAAAGGAGTAGCAGCTGGTTGTCAAGGACTGGGAGATCCTAAGGAATCTTAAAGAAGTTGGGCAGGGTCCACCTTGCACTAAGAAATGTGATTAATATGACAGATTCTCCAAAACATTAATTGTGCAGGAAGTTGTGTGCGGAGAACTGCGATAAAGGGGGAGAGCAGGTTGTGTTTCTCGATATGACAGATCAGTACTTCCATCTCTTACTATCCATAATGAAAAGCACTTAAAACCATCAGAAAAAGGAGCAGGAGAACTAGTGATTTGAGTTAAAGAACACCATTTCAGAAGTTCTTGTGAGTGTGCATTGCTTTCATTGAAATTAATGAAGTAGAGGAAACCTGTCACCTGGATTTTATGTGATGGTAGAAGTACCTTTCTGTCTTCATTGAAAACTAGTTTGATACGCTTGTGCCTGGGTGTGTCTTGTTCAAATGCCAGTCCTAACTTAGAAGCTATGGAGGCATCCTCCTCAATAAATCAATACTTGAAAATAACACACAGCAGGATTTTTGTTTTTAAATTGGAGTGGTTCTTTCCGGACAGATATTATTTTAAGAATATTTTAGTGGAAGGTCTTCCTAACTTTTCAGTTGCTCACACACTAGTGACAATAGCAGATGAAAGTATTGCATTAGGTGGTCTGTTGGGGTCTATTAAAAATAAGAAGGTAATGAATTGTAGTTTGATTTGAGGTGAGTAAAACCCCTCAGTTTTTATTGACCATGTTGAACTCAATGAAAAGCTAAAAATAGTGTTAGCAGTAATAATAATTATTGTATTTTTGTGCACAAAGCTAAGTTTAATTTAGAAAGGCTGAATTATTTGTGCAGTGTTTTCCTGGATCAACACTAGCACTTCCACCTTTTTATGTATTTGGGGTGGAGATTGCACCATAATTTGGTCAAGACTGGTTTTTGTACATTGCCATCTTGCTTATGATTAATTATTCTGACATACAGTCACTAGCTAAAAACCGTGATTGCATCAATGACAAAAATATATATTACATTTTTCATTGCTTTCAATGTCTGAATATATATTGTCAGCTTTTAAAAAAAAATGTAGTGCTAAATTGCACTGGTAAGTATTTTATTACTATTATTATTTATTATTACTTGTTTTCAAGTAAATTATTGGAAACTCTTAACTTGTAATTTACAAAAGCACATTGCTTTCCTGAATAATGCAATTCATACCATAATTTCATTACCATTTCTAAAATTCCCCTTATGTCCTTTCATGATTTTCTGTGAATGATAGCATTGTTCTGTCACTCACTTGAACTCGTAAACAGGAAAATATTTTCCAAATTCAGCATCATGTCAAGGCTATATTTAAGTCAGTAATTTGAAATCCTGCAACAGTATCTGTAGGATATGTTCTTTCTTAGGGATTTAAACACTGAAAATACTCTGAATCGCATCATCTCGTTTGTCAATTACTGTAGTATTCATCTCCCTTGTAATACACAGCATCTGGTTGTGCTTCTCTCTGAAACCCAGTTCTACTGCAAGGAGTTTGCAAGGCTGTTGATTGTATCATGTCATTCTTTTTTTTTTGTTCTGCGGGATCCCTCTTTGTTATTGAGTTCTATACAGGGCAGCAGACCTCCCTTCAAAGTCCTTCCCTGGTCTACTCCTGTCTTGCCTGTCATTAACTCAACCAGCAGTCTGCTCATACATAGAGTCCACCTCTAACCAGCCCCTCATGACTGCCTTTAAACCTTCACGGGAATGTCTTCAAGCTTCTCTCATAGAAAGAGAGTATCTTAAACCAGAGACAAGCTGGAGTCCAGCTTAAGGGTGATCTGGTTTTCTGCAGTGGAGTGCTGAGGGAAGATCTCTCTATCTGTTGTGTGGAGCAGCCCCACAATCATGTCATGTAGGTGGGTGGTTGTTTTCCGACTGCTCAGAGCACACAGGTGCTTTGGATTTCTTGTAACCTCACACAGTAACTTTTAAGGTACTTACCTTAATTTCATAGTTACAGTTAAAACTCTTCTCTCTTTTTAAAGGTGGGTGGTGTGTAGTTTGTTAGCCTTGAATTAGATCTTAGCCATAAGTAGAATTTTGAAGGATCTACCTTGAAACTGTTGACCAAATGCACGTGTCCCAGATTGTGTCAAGGGATCTGAAGTCACAAGCTGCAGTGTTAGTTATAGATGCTAAGGGCTTAAGTGCCTGAATGTTTTCTTACATAGAACGCAATTACTTTAGCAATACAAACAACTTCCAAATTGAAATTGAATTGCTTTTTTTCAAATAGTCAAGTTGATCAGGTGTGGAGAAAATAAACAAAGACATGACTGTGCTAGAAATTATGATTCTGTAAGGCCCAAGAAACACACAAGAACCAAACCCAGGAATTTTCTTTTTTTTTTTTTGAAGTCATAGAAAAAAAATCTGGTTCTTTATTATTTTTAGTGTGCATAAACTTCTACCAATTTATACAGGAACTGGTCATAAATTTAACATAGGTAAGTGTGTAGGACAGATGGAAGAAGAGAGAGAAAGGCAGAAATCTAGAGGAAATCTAGAGAAATGCAGAAATAGTCACATCTCTATGCCTGTGTAAATATATTGGCAAAGACAAGACATTCCAGCCAGTTCAAAACAG
>VWZG01009374.1:22924-171194 GCA_013396735.1 Grallaria varia | reverse complement strand
GGATAGAAATGCATCTGGAGATTTCTCTTGCGTCATGATGTCTGTATATTAATAGAATTCAGAGAAAAGAAGGCAAACATAATTTGCTAATTTCAGTGAATAGTTGTATTCAGCTTCCTACGGAGTAATCGCAGAAGGCATTTTTCATTGTAATGAGCATTCTGAATTCTTTATATCTTGGTTTTCTCTGTTTTCCATCAGAAATTAACTGTCTTAAATGTGTTTTTTAGCATTTTTGTCAATATTGTATTTATTTCTAGATCAATCAAGAAGTGATTGTAATGTACAGCTTGTAATGACCAGCTCAAGGAGGTGTTGGATTTGAAGGACTTTATTATGTAATGCAGAGTTGTGGTTTAATGTGTGATGATCTTTCCTAAAAGGGAAAAATCTTCTTTGGCATAAACATGTGCCAGAAAGTGTCAAATGGTAGCTCTCTGGTTTTAAGTTAGATAGATACATGTGTCAGAACTTGGTTTGTTAAAAAATAACAATTTCCTTGTTATGTCATGAATAAAGTGTACTCTGGAGAGCCAGCAGCTTTTTGTGATAAATGATCTTGGTTGTTGCCTTCTAGACTGTTCACAAGTTGCAGGTGGGGATTGCAATTTCTTTGCAATACTCAATAGAAGTGTCAAGGAAAATGAACTGACACATCTATGCTTAAATATAATACTAAAATACCTGTGGTTTTATATGTTTATTTCATAGCTCATGACTGTGACAATCTGTGTGTTATTATTCATATGACATTTTTTCTGACTGTGCTTACTTTCATAATTAGTTTGGAGTTACTGCACTTGGCACTGTGATGCCATCCCTCATCCGGCTGCAAATGGTTTTATTGCACTTTTATCTGGGATAAGCACAGAAAAAATGTTGTGTATATTCATATCTTATGCTTTACAAACAATGTTTTCTTTTAACGTGTTGTCGTGAAAGCATATTTTTGAATTGCGCTATGAAGAAAAGCCTCACTTTTGAGGTTTGGGTGACAGGAAAATGCTTGACTTAAAAAAAACTAGAGGCCAGGATAACTGCAGCAGTGTGGTGAGCCTGTGGAGCTGTTGTGTGTCTCTAATCAGGAAAAACAAAAGAAATGCAGCATCTTGTAATCAGAGGTGGAGCATGTGTCCCTGTTCCATCGCCCAGTGCAAGTCTCATGATGAGATAGGCGTTGAATTCTGTGACCCAGTTACTGTGTATGGGCAGGTTGGGCCCTGACTCCTACGTATGTGCTGAAATGCTGCAGTGATGCTGAGCTTCTGTGCAGACAGAAAAGAAATGG
This sequence comes from Grallaria varia, assembly GCA_013396735.1. Lineage (NCBI taxonomy): Eukaryota > Metazoa > Chordata > Aves > Passeriformes > Formicariidae > Grallaria > Grallaria varia. Next base: position 169,906 of record VWZG01009374.1, on the reverse strand, counting down.
AAAAATCTACAGCCTGTCTCTAAAATTGTGGGCAAAATTATTTCCCCTCAAAATTTTGTGAATGCTTGAACATTTGCTTCTTTTCTAGGAGTGATGTAATTCTAAATCTTCTGGGATATTTAGCTAATGTAATGAAAAGAGAAAAATGGGGAACATCGTAAAATGGCTTCCACATTAAAAGAGAATAAGAAGTAAATAAACTTATTTTTGTTTGGAATAGAGGTGCTGGAAGGAAGACATGAAAGATAATTATAAATAGTGGGAGGAGATTAATAGGAAACTGTTTATTCACTATTTCTGAGAATTTGGGGTACTGAACAAAATGCAAAAAATGCTTGACACGGCATAAGTTAGAGAACTTGTTTTCACAACATATTGTGAAGAGTCAAAAAATAGACTCAACAAGCAGGTTTACAAATCTGTCTGTATTAGTGGTGGTGGTCCAGTCAGTCTGACCCAAACAGATGCTGTGCTGCTGGTTGTTGGGGGAGGAAGTAGTTTTTACTTGTGTTATCTTCAGTGTGTATTAGGGACTCTGTGCTGGCTCTCCTGAAGATTGGATTCTGTACTATGTGGACCTTTACTGTGGCTAAGTGTTGAGTGGTTCAGGGTGTTTTCTTAGATACTGTTTTTATCCCTTATGTGAAGTTGCCTGAAGAGTAGGCAGCCAGTGTCAAGCCTTTGCCCGCAGTGGAAGAATATGGATAGGTGGGCTTGGGTCATCAAAAGTTTTAGGTTATCAACAGTTTGCTTTCATGCTGAGGACACACAGCTGACTTTCTGACTATTCATGTTACTCACAAATGTATCAAAAAGCAGAAAAACAGTGCGAGAAGTGGTGGCATTTCAGATGCATTCTGGAGTAGTAGAAACCTAAAATAAGTGACTGAAAATAAGTGCTAAATATCTATAATTTTATACTAAAATAGAAGTCAATTACTTTCTTAACTTCCTTTTCCAGAAAGTATCACATCAAATAGCCTAAGAACATTTCCACAATTGACATGGAATGGAAGAGTCTCTTATTCCTGGGTATCAATTTGTCCTGGTAGGACTGATGAGTAGGTCTGTAGAGTGTGCAAGCTGGCGACAAGGTTTTGTCCAGCCTTCCTACCATACACACCCTCTGCTGGGAATTGGGACAGGAGGAAAGACCAGTAATCATTGTTTTAATAAGCTGCAGTTCAGACTTGATGGTGGCTAATAAGTGCTGCCTAAACAGACAGTGTGGGTGTCTTACACTCACTAAAATAATATTTTAAGTATTGCTGTAATAAAATTTTCATTCCTACAGGGCAGTTATACCACCACCATTTGTGACAAAAAAGCTTGGCCCGAATGACAGCTGAGTCTCTCTGCACAATCAAATAAAACTACATAGATGAAAACATTTAGGAAGTGTAAGAAGTCTGATGAGTTCACTGAGTGAGGTGTACCTTTTTTAGTTCTCAACAGAACATTTTGTGGTGCTTCTATCAACTGCTAAAATAAAGCTTGTTGTATTGTTACCAGAATTATGTGAAATACGGAAGATTTGTTCAGCTGCTTCTCTAGGGCACTAAGCCTTCAAAATACTGCAATATTCTGATATGTTAAAGGCAAATTGAGCCAAAGAGTATTTCAGTGCCTGCAAGAAGTGAGCAGCAGTGAGAAGAAAGAAGGCAGAGACTAGTTTTAATAAATATTTGGATCTGTTTTGTAATAGTGTTTGTTCAGCACTTAAAATGTGTATTTGCTTTTGAGCGTACTCGAGGTTTTCCTACAATACAGACATTGCATTGACAGAAAATCCAGTTGTTCTTATTGAGTAGCCTGTCCTCAGTGCATTGTAGGAGTCTCTCATTGCAACTGTATTCTGAACTTCCTGATTCTGCAGAAGGGTTGTTGCGTTGGTGGGGAGACATTTGATTCATAATGAAATGACTGTCAGTACTGGATTCAGTTCTGTTTCAATTCTACTGAATGAAATAAAAACACACGAATGTTGTTGAATGTAGGAGCAAAAGGCATACAGTGATTATGTTCATACCAGGTATTTCTGTAATTGGCAAGTGTTATCTTCTTTTTCTGTGGTAAAGTGGCAAGATACTTGTTCTTTTCTGTGATGATTTTAGAGAATTATTTTAAACGATGCTTAGGGAAAATGCAGTACATGATACAATTATTTTAGGAATTGTTTGTCAGTGGATTTGTAGACTTCTCTGAGCCATATTTATATAAGTAGTCTGATCCTGTCTTTAGGTTGTAAACTGTTCCCTCTACTTATGAAACTAGAAGTGAGGTCTTTTTGTTTCTCCCACTGTTAAGTTTGAAAATATTTTCCGAATGTGGATAATTCCACTCTTCCCAGAGAGCCTGTCAATTTTTTTGCTTAACATCAGCAATTGACTGGAAAACAAAATGGTTTCATATACATCTTTGAAGCCAGGAGTGAACAAGTATGTTTCCTTCCTTTCTAGAGAATTTAGGCTTCCGCTGTCTGGTATTAAAATATGGAAATTACAGCTTGAATGGAAACTCAGAACAGGTCATGATTTTTGTCTCTCATTCACACACTGATAATTTAAAAAATAAAAGTCAAGTATTTCTCATTTAGGTCATGTGAACTTGCTGAACACAATAAGCCATTTTGGTCCCTAGAGGGTGCATGGTACGGTATTCCAAAAGTACTTATAACCCGGGGACTTCTTAGTTTCACTTCTGTGAAATTTCTGTTGTGAATTCCCATCCTGTGATGGGAATGGGGACCACAATAGGGTTCCTAGGGGAGGCTCTGCTCCTGTTTGTTACATGGTTCCATCTGGTGAATTAAAGAGCTGTTGAAATAATAGCAGAGTGCTCTGAAGTACCTGCAGTTTCTTAACATTTTCCTGCATGGTGTTTCCTTCGATGTGTAAATCCAGTGTTGCTCCCTCAGGTCATCATTAACTTGTTTGTGTATTTGGATTAACTAACTTGGCAGCCTCCCAGCACCTTCTGCAGATTAATAAGGGCAAGTTTCGCCTTGGTTTTTTGGGGGGTTTTTTTGTCCTTTCATAACTTCTTTGTGCTGATTGTCCATAACCATTTTTTTCTGAGCTGGTTTTTTTAAAGAAGACATGCAGTTTCTTGAAAGTGGGGAAAATATTGTGCACTGAAAAATAAGACAGCACGTTTATTGTGCCTAACAAACTTGGATATAGATTTTCCTCTGCCTCTGGTGTAAGGCTGATTTGTGTATTCTTTCTTGGAAAGGCAGTAAAAAAATTTGCATTTTCTCCTTCAGTTTGGAAATATTTTCCTTTTAAGTGCAAGGGAAGCTGTGGAGACTGAGGGATTTACACCAAAGTTTTGGAATATCTATTTATTATTTAGGAGCACACCAGGGAAATTTTGTCTTTTTATGTTTCAAATTATGCCACGTTTCACACCTTCTGCTAAGCTGGCTTTGCATCCATGGCCTGCCAAATATCAATGGGCTTAGAAGGCCTTAAGGATATAAAGCAGAGCCAGTAATGCCGGTTTTTGTGGGGTCCAAGTGCTGCTGGTCTCCATAGGTGGTGGCAAATGACTGCTGCTGGTTATTGTAAGCACCGGTGGCGAGGACTTGTGCAGGGTTTCAGAAGGCTCCAGTTCATTCAGCTCATGAGCTCTGTAGGTGCTGATTGTTTGTCATGATAATATATGTGGGTTTTGTATTAAGACTGCAGAAAACTGTTTCTTCACAACCAAATTTGAAAGAATATCCCTAGAATAGTTGTCAGGTGCTCTAAAATTGAGCAGTTCTAAGATTTGCATTTGTACCTTAATAAAGTTCATTTTGTATAAATGTTTTCATGGTCCTACGTGACACAACACGCTCTTGGAACAGATGTTTCAATCTTAGTTATTGTGAAGCTGTAAGGGTGTAGCAAGGACAGGTTGTCACAGCTCTTGCAAAAGGAAAAGGAAAGGTTGGCTGTGGTTGTGGCAGCGGAAACTGGAACAGAACTGCATCGTGTTCCTGCCTCAGCAACTGAGTTGTTCTGGTGAGTTTAATCACACTTTAATTAGTGTTTCTAGGTAATTAAAATCCTAAAGATGCTAAATAGACATACTTGAATTTGAGTTCCCAATGCGAGTCTTTGGAAGTTGGCTTCTCTCTGTTCTGCAGGGGCTTAAGTCCATCATGACTGTGCTGTTGTACATATAGGTCTTCATTAAAATGCCATTACATATTAGATGATCTCAAAAAGGGCAGAACAAATTAATCAGTGCCCCTGACCTAAGCCTATCTGTGCCATCTCTTTGAACTTGGGGTCAAGTACAGTGATGCTGTCTTGCAAGAATATTTTGAAAATGTATGAAAACTGTAAAACTACAGTGTAGTACAGAGAACTTATGTAAATCAAATTGTTTTGTAATAACCTGATTTTACAACAATTTATGTTAGTATTTACTTGAAAATACATTTCCAGATTCTTATCTTACTTGCCCTGGAATTCCTTGGCTTTTTCTTAGGATATTCCTTACATTTTTGTTTAAACATTTGGATAGCTTAACCTGAATTTTCTAATTTTTTTTGTACTTTTACTGATCAGAAGGGAAACTGTTACATTTTTAATATAATAATGTTTTTGCTCTTAATTTCTTTGCAAGTAGCCAGTAAGGCATTGTTGAAATGAAAGTATAAAGAAGGTCGTAAGTAATTTTATGTATCAATTAGAATTCAGGTATGCATTCCTATGACAACACTTACTAGTATATTTGCATATAGTTTCATTAAAAAAGGGAAATACTAATCTCCATGATAATTTAGAGGAATGCATCAAATTTGTTATCTTTTGAGAAAGTAGAACAAGCGGATCTTCCTCTCATGCTTACTTCTTAATTTGTATACAGGAGAATGAAAACATTCCTATGCTGAAGTTCCTACTTGGTCTCTTGGATTTTAGGCTAGTTAATGAATTGAACTACTTGAGTAATTTGAAATAAAAATATTCCTTTCCTGTGTAAAGGGGCTGTTAGTAATCCAGGGTGATACTTTAGAAAACTATGTCCATTGGGGCCTTTTTTAATTTATTCTGTTGTTAGACTTTGAAATTTAGATAATTATATTGTATATTTTTCTAGATTCTTGCAGTACTTAAAATAACAGATGTCTTTTTAAAATCCATTTATCTTTAGATTTTTTTTTTTTTTTTTACAATGAGAATTAACTTCTGATGTTTCAATATCTTTTGGTATACTGAGTGAGTGGAGCGGAAATGCAGAAGAAGTAGAAGGTCTTCCTGTCTTCAGAGCTGCATTTGGACGGGTTGCAGCACGTAAGGCAAATATGTAAGACAGTAAAGAGAAATGGGATGCTCATTGAGCATGGATTGTCCTATACAAGGAGTGAGATGAGGTGTATTTTGGGGAATGTGAAGACAGGTAGAATGATTAATTACAACTGTAAAATACGGACTTAGATGTTGGGTAACTCAGTGTTAACAGAGAACAACATAGATTGTTTCAAGGTGTACTTGCTAGATTTTTATAGAAGGGGCCTACTTCCACTTCCAAACTAGCTTTTATGGCGACACTACTAGGTATTGCATGTGTCTGTAGCTAAATTTGGAAGTGAACTTGGTAGCATATTCTCTGGTCATACTTGTTTGCACTTTGTTTTCAGGGATTCTTTTAGCTCTCAGTGAGGGTCAGGACAGGTTTTTTTTTTCCCCCATTAGCCTCATCCTCTTCTCCCTTGCACACATAAATACTTAATTTGGCAGACTGATCTAAACCCACAGGCAAAGGTTGGTTTTTTTGGGGTTGAATGATAAGACAAAAACAATGAAACATGCATAACTGCTTATCACAGACAGTCTTACTAAGCCTCGTCCAAGGAGTGCCTGGTCACAATAGCAGCGTGGCTGCTTTCTGCTGCATCAGGTACAGGAGGCCGTAGTTGGACTGGTCACTACTCATGTCAGGCTTCAGGAATCAAGCTGACCAGCTGGTGCTGGTGGGTTGTCAAAGTCCTTGGGTCTCAAAGAGCAAAGGGAGCAGAGTGGTGGCCAGTGTGGCTTAGCTCAGACTCAGCCTGTCTGCTTCTGTACCCGGTGTAGAACAGCATGTTTTGGTGCTTTTCCTGGTTATAAAAAACTTATTGAGTGCCTAATTGGTGTATTTTATCCCTTTATTCTGAGTTAAATCTACAACTAGAGGCTTTGTTATTTCTACAGGCACTTTCCCCCCTTCCTCTTTTTTTTTTAAGTTCCTCCTCATGCAACAGTAATATGTTTTTCAAATACTTGTGCATTTGCATATCAATAACTATTGCACAAACACCTGTGACATTACTAATAACTGATCTTTGACATACTGTAGATTTTATGGCTTTTGTATTAAAAGTGATAGTGTTTTCACAGGGTGTTTAGTGAGTTAGACATTCTGCAAACCCTGTTGTTCCTATTGGTGTTGCTGTGGGGAGGTTAGAGGCAGTGCATGCCCAGTGTGGTTATTCTATATTATTCAAGCATAGCAGTATGAAAGAGATTTTTTAAAAATCATCTGTTAACACTGTGATTTTTTGCACTGCTCCTAGTTCTGATTAATTTTTCAGTATGTTCGTAGTTCATGAGGTCCTGAAGGGATTTTGCATGTGGCCAGAAGAGGAGGGAGATTAACAACTTCTGTTCATCCTCATTTGTGACAATATGTAAGATACATATTCATCACAGAAGCACACTTTAGCAATCTTCAAAAACGCACTATTTGATTATTTACATGTACTTACTCATACATTTTATGTCTGATTAGCCTTTGGAAGGGAGGTCGGTTGTTTTGAATTTGGTTATTATCATTTATCTGTTTGTTTTTGTGTACACTCTCTGCTTGAAAGAGTGTGATGTGGCACTTAGAAAAAAAAGTTATTTAGTAAGCTGGGTTTGTATCTACAAACTGTGAAGTTATGAGTCTGTCTTATTCCTACTTGTTTTCACATTAGCAACCAGTGTGAAGAGTTTTCTTACTTCTGCCACCTTTCTCAGCTACGTAGTGGCACGGCAGAGGCAAGCATTATAAGAGAGACCTTGATGACCAGAGGACCTTGGAGAAGCACAGACTTGGACATCAAGAATGTCTTGACGAGCAACGTATTTAAAACAGAGTTATTTCAAAAGAAAATTCTTTCTTTTCCTTTCTTTCCTTTTTTTTTTTTAACCTATTCTTGGCATTTAAAAGAAGAGGAATTTCCTTTTGAAAAATTAATCTGAATCTCTAAGGTTTTGTTCAGTGTTAGGCAGTAAAAGCCCTATTTCCCTTTTATCTGACTAGTACTAATCAAACTCATTAGTCCATTTGCATAACAGCAAAGACCGCTGGACATGTGTTGTTCTCTGCGTTCAGTTGCTTTTTCCATTGGGCTGTTGGATGCAAGAATTTAGAGCACACTGAAAAGCTTTCAGAGAGCTTCTGTACTTCTGTACTTTCATTTCCTTGCCACTCCCTGGCTGCTGCTGGCTATATGACGTTCAGTCGAAAGGTGATATTTTGTTTTGTTTCATACTGGTGGGCTACATAGTGATGAAATATCTTCTGGTATCCACTTAATAACTTCTAGAGAATTAACTTCTAGGTTTTAGTGTTTGTTTAAGCTAGTTTATAATGTTATGAGTAACAATTACAATGTTTGAGAAAATTAAGTTACATGTCAAAGCCCCCTTAGTATTCTTTAATCTTACTGCTATACCTGAAATGAGCTGTGACAGTGATACTTTGGCAAATAATATACCATGAAAAATAGTTACACTCTAATATTTTCCAAAAAGCTGAAGCCTACCGATGAGTGAGAGAAGAGTAGTTATGAAACTGCATGAAATTTATACTACATAATTATATTGCTGTACTGTAAAAGCTGACAGTGATGTGAAATTTGGCAGCAAATATTACTGCTGCTTTTGCCCTGCTTTTGATCTTTATGACTTTTCTTCCTCTCCTCCTTCACCACCCTAGTTGAAGGTCATAGAAGATGCAGTGGGAAAATTCTGAGCAACATTTTTCTCTATCATGAGTCCAAATTTCCAGATTTTGTAGAAGAGACTGTTGCAGTTAGACTGACTTTGCCACTGATGAGTAGATTCTCTGTAAATCAATTCTGGTTTTAAGCACAGTGCATTAGTTCAAGAATATTAAAGTCGTCAAATTAGGAGTTACATAGACCAGATGGCTAATTGGTTGCTGGAATATGATGATGTTAGGTTTTATATTTCTGACTAAGCTGAGAGCTGTGTGGGAAATGCTAATACAGTCATCAGTAAGGAGCGGAAGAAATTTCCTCCATTTCCTCTGAAAAGAAATACAGAATGTTGTCACTTTTACCATATGGAAAATGAAACCGTATATCAAGGTAGATATGTATCAAAGCATTAGTTGGGAAACCTGGAAGACTGAGAATTTTGATCAAAATAGAAGAAAGGGGTGTGGACTGGGAAACGAGAGCTTGCCTAGAACTCAAACCCTTGAAAGAGGGAAATATGTGATTTCCTATAAACACCACAAATTGTCTTGTATTTTAGATATCTTTCCTCTTCAAATTGGCATATACTTTCTGGTGAGTTTTCACAGATTGATTTCTTTCAGTGGATGTAAATTTCTTGGACATTCTTTTTAAGACCGTTAGCAATAAAAGTAAGGGCTGGCTCAGTCTCGGACATTTTAACTGAAAGAGGAGCACAAGTTGTCTCCAGTGTTAAGGTGTGTTAGTTCAGTTGTAACCCAGGTGTTTTACCATGTATCTGTAGTTTGAAGAAAAATGACTTAGAAATTTGCCATGGTGAGATGTTTTAAATATCTTACCAATTTTATTCCATGAGTTTTCCCTCAACCTAGAAAATGTAACTGGTATCGCAGTGATGAATCTGGTATAATGAATGTGTTCTGATGGAGCACACGCTGTGAAAATTTGTGACTTTTTCTGTAGTCTGTTCTTATTTTGAGTAAATACTGCCTGCATGGTAAGGAACAAGACCACAAAATCCGTGAAATACTTGTCATTTATCCTGATTGGAAAAGGAGAAAAAGAAGTGCTTTATTAATAAAAATTCTGGATTGAAATGTTTTTAAAAACACCACCTTCATAAAAAGATGGACTGACAAAATGCAACACAGCAACATTCTGCAGTAATAAATTGCAAATATTTTAGTCAGACTTCTCCAGTTTCCTAACTTTCTTAAAAGTATCAAAATCCAGTTCCTTGTTTCTTGTAATTCTAGACAATATATATGTTCAACATACTTAAAGATGGAAAGAACACCCCTTGGCTGTTAGGAAATTCAGTGGGCTTATTACATGGTTTGCAGACAGTTACTTCAATAATACTGTTTATGTAATGTGAAAATGATAATTTTGACAAGGAGGGGAATTAAAGCTAATTTTAAGCAATTTTTTAATATATGTCAGTCACATATAATTAGAATTATTTATCTTAAAGTTTCATGGTAGAGTCTTCCTGTATATTTGCACTTTAAGCAACCATATACAGACCTGCATGTAGTGTGGGATTAGGAGAGCTGTTTTATTATTACCAAAGACAAGATTAAATCTGTGTTGATTTACGGAAAGTGCAGGAGCTCCCTCTCCTGGCTTAGAGCGCTGAAAGTTGTAAGTTTTTGGGAACGTTTTCAATTCATCACATTAAAAAATATCCTATTTTGAATACTTACCTGCAGAAATGCTTGTCTGGTATCTTGAAAAAATTAGATTCAACCCAAAATTTGGTTTTCACGCCCATTTGGATTCTGCTCCAAGTGCAAGTATCCATGTTTCTGCTGCCTGGTTCTGTACCTCCATCGGCAGCAGATGTCATCTGTCGGTGTGGTCGTGCTGGAATGGTCACGACGGTGATGGTTTATGCACTTGTAAGTTGCAATTCCAGTATGATCTCTTCATTTAAGTCCCACCTGTCACAAGTGTTAAGAGTACTGTGTGTCCTTGATGGTTACTTAATACAAAGCCCTATAAATCATCATAAGTTTAGAAAGAAGAAGTTGAAGACAAGTAAAGAAGCTTTACAGTTGATGTATGTATTGTGATTCCTTTCCTCCCTTCCTATCCATCTAGGGAGCAGTAGGAGAGAGGAGGCTTCCTTGCTGTTCGTGTTTATTCAATCCTCCTCCTTTCACAGCCTCATCAATCTTGCAAATCCTCAGAGAAAGTAGATGGTTCTATAAACTTAAATTTTGTAGGGTAGCACCTGAGCCTTTCATGCAACATCATTCTCTAGAAACCTTACCGGAAAAGGTGTCACTTGGAGACAGGTCTCTTACCCTAGCAGTTAAAAAACCCCAAACCAACAACCAAAAACCTCAGTGCGTTTCTGAATTCTGAGAATGCAGGATGATTAAAAAAAGTAAGTATCTAACTCTCACCTCTGTCAGTGTTGTACCTTTAAATCATCTATCAAAATAGGGGCTAAAAGTGCCATAACAACTGTTCAGTTCTATATCTTACCGTCTCAAAGATACTAATGCAAAGAACGCACATCATTAAGTACTTGAAGAGGCCGTAACTTTGCAGTGACTGCAATTTTTGTACAATGTATGTGTTTCCTGAAGTAGTGCCACTTAGCTGAACTCAGTTACCTTCCATCCCTCTATTTTTTGGACTTCCTAAGTATTTTAGCTTTTCAGTTTAAAAGGAAGATTGACCTCTGGGTACGCCCTCATGTAGGAGCATAAGGGAGTATATGACGTGTGTGGGAACAGTGCACATTCGTGTATTAACATCTCCAATGCTATTAGGGAATTTTCAATGATAACATCTCAAAGAAACTTTTTACTGTAGAATAATTTTGCATTACATCATCAGAACTCCTGTATTCACAATATTTTTCAGAGCATTAGATTTTTTTTAAAAAATGTTTATGCACTTTTATTTAGCTACACGTGCTGGCACAGGTATGCTTACTGTCTTGTATAGCACCTTTGTCATTTCCCAATAAACTTCAAAATATGTAAGTTGGAGTGGACCAATGAATAACAAAAAATGTCAAAGGTTCACTATCGAATTGCTTAGCTCTGATTTATACAGTTTCAGACAAGAAAAAAAAAAAAAAAGAAAAAATATTTTGGTATTTCTAGCAAATGCCAAAATAGAATCAATGCAGTATTGTTCACCTAGTTAAAATTCCAAAATCCAGGAAATGCAAACATTAAGTTTCCAACAGCAACATTAACTTGGACTCTTTGCATATCCTGTGTTTTCCTGGTATACATTAAGACTTGAAGCAATGTATTAAACTGTGAGTTGAACAAGAAAAACAGAAAAAAATTCTTCGTGTAGGTAACACTGCCAAGTTAAGTTCTGTTACCATTTGTGTTTATTGACCTTTCATAATTTTAAGTTATTTTCTTCATAAAGATTGACTATGATTTCTTTGGCCAAATGAAGTGAAATCTGAGTGCTCGTCTACACTGCAGTGTGAACTTGACATATGGTTTACCCCTTGCCTTAAATCTGACTCTTCTTCATCCGTCAGTATCTCAGATTTAAATTAAGTGGCTTTTAAACATAAAAATGTGACTTGAACCTCAGAGGCAGTCTGACTGCCGTGGAAATATAACTTAGACTATATTGATTGGCTAGACAGAACTTAGAATTAATTGATACTTTTTTGTTAATTAAATTTGTACGTAACTAAAATGTGCAGAGTGTCCATACTCATGGAGTAAATCAAGCTGAAAGCAAAGATGAACTGTGTCTCTTCTGAATTCTAATGTATAATTTTGTAAACTATATATATTACCAATTCCAAAATTTTCAGATAGTATTCCAGATGTTGCTGAGTGTTGTAACTCAGAAAACTCAGAACACAAGAAAGTCCTGTTGTGAGGGTGGTTCCAGCCTGGAGATAGTACAGAGCTGCAGGCAGACAAATCTTCCATCTGATCTGTTCCTCTTTATGACTGCTTGCATGTGCTATACTCTTAAGTCTTCTTGTGAACTCAGCTAATCCATGTCCTAGAAGAAAAGGAAGAGCCTTAAAGGAGATATTTGGAGAGTAGTAAAGCGAGGATTTGCAGGTCAGAAATAGATTTGGAAACTGACTCTAGATTTGGAAAGCAATGGTGTGAAAAACAGGGTCATTAGGGGTGCGGAGTGGTGGGGCAGGAGTGAAAATGGAGACAGGAGAAAGTTAAAACTGTAAGGGAAGTAAAAGTGAAGTGTTAGGAGATGGACGTTTTTGTAAAGACAGGGTGTAAAAGCAAGGTTGATTCGTGGAGGTTCATGAATTTGTGACCAGAATAGTGAGTACATAGCAGTGTCATCCAGGGAAAAGCTAAAGTAGTCATAGATGTGAAGCAAGAAACTGCAAGGTGGAGTTGGGACACTGGGGTCTGAGAGGGGGAAGCTTCACCCCTGGAAAGAGGGAAATGGGGAAAATGAAGATGATGAAAATAGAAATGGAAGTGTGTCCTTAATGACAAGTCATACAGTGGCTTTGATGCAATGGTGCTGCCAGAGCTTGCCAAGGAGGAAGAGGAGGAGGAGGGGAGGGTGTGCAGCAGGAAGAGAACTTTTCAGTGGCATTTGAGAGTTAGATGGAATTTCAGAATTCAGGAATGAAGAGAAGTCATGGGGAGCTTTCAGAGAGGAACAGAAAACTGCAAGAAGTGTCTGGTATGCTTGATGTACAAGCAGTGCAGAGACACTGCAATGTGTTACTGCCTGGCTCTTCACCTTTGTTTTCTTCTACAAACTTAGTATCACAGAGCAATTTGGCTTGTAAAACTTGTAAACTTCTGAAAGCCAGACACAGAGTTCCTCTGATTGGCTCTCTGTCCATGTGCCCTATTTTGCTTTTGCTGTGCACGTGTACGTGCAAGGAAGTTTTTTGTTACTTGCGCTCAAGATGCAACTAATAAAGTACCACTTAATCAAAAGGTTTCTTCAAAATTGAGCTAAGAACACACTTTTCAGATTGCTCATACTGAATTTTAAAACTTCACATTAAAGAAAGCAATCAGAAACTTATTAAAATGAAAACTATTTTAGTGAGGTTTTTTGATAAAAACATGTTAAGAAAGTGGGAATTATTCTGCTTTTGCTTTCAGAAAAAAATACTTGCTTAATTATTTGTTTATCTCTTCCCTTTGCCCATCTTCTCCTTCACCAAAAAAACAAATCATCATATTTTGACAGAAGTGTATTATGGAAAATTATTCTGAACAAAGGAAAAGTGTTTAGCAGATTAGTTGATCTGAAAGAGGAGGAGTGATCAAAATTTCTGTAATAAAATACGGAAGCATTGTAAACTTACCTGTGCCTTTTTGGCTGTAGATGTGTTCAAAATTTTGAATATGAAAAATAACATTCTCACTCTGGAGGAGATATTTCTGAGCTTGAAATAATACTTTGAATATTTATGTAATTCTGAGGATAATTTTTGGAAATGGCTGTTTAGCAGACCTGAGAAATGGTCCATACATGTTTTGTTGAGCCACAGGATTATGAAGTAAATAATGCTGCTGACACTGATATGTGGCTAAACTATTTAAATCAATTAAATATTTACTAGTTATTAAGCATAGCCTTGATCCTGGTTTTATTTCTATGACAGCTCTTCCATCACCTTTTGTAAATGTGGGATCAATCTGTATTATAATACTATTAAAATATTAATTATATTTCTGAAATTGGAGTTGCAGAGCCAATTGGTGCAAAACATTTGTAATTGTTAGGAAAGGCTGAGGTTGTTGAATGACTCATTGCAGCAGTTTTTCTGAACTCTCATTTATAGGAAAATTGTCGATTTTTTCAGTATTTTGAGGGTCAGTAAGGTTTATAATTTACTGTAGTTACTTACACTTTTCAAACAGACTATCAGGAAACCATGCCAGAACAAAACTATTTTTGCAGGTAATTAATGGAGAGGCTGAGGTACCTGCTGACAGCTATTTTCCAAGAAAAGGAATGGTTTGCAACTAGGAGAAAAGTGTTAAAAGTGTGCCCAAACCAGTAACTCAGACTGAAAGAGCAACCTTTGATCTGAGACATAGTTTAGGTCACACTTTAATGAATAGCTTTATTAAACCAGTATATTAAACTAATATTATTCTGTCAGTTGGTACATTTTATATGCAGAAAATTGGATCTGTCTAAGGGTATCTGACATCGACAACAGTGATGCTGTTTTAAATTAAACTGGTAGCTTTAGTGTATTTATTTAAAGGAATGTTTTCATGCATTTAAAGGAATGTGTTCAATTCCAACACTGACATTTAAAATCTGAGTCTGGACAGGGCCCATGTAGGGGGTTTTGTGTTAAAGACGGGGAAGGTGCAAGTTGCAAAAAGTCTTGCAGTATTGCTACTTACTGAAAATACTTCACTTGCAGCATGGCTATGTTTTCAGGCTGCAAGGAACTGTCTAAAATTTTTAAATTACAATATATAGTAATACATAAATCAGTAACTATAGTAATATTTTGTTTCTGTTTTTTCTATGTTAGATTGACTCATTGAAATAATGTACTTCACAATTGTATTTAGAGAAGGTTTAGACAAAGGTGTCATTTAGATAAACAGGTTTTATGCTATGGTCTCTCTGAATGAAGGAATATTATGGGGGAAACCAGACTGGAAAAGGAAAATTGCGATACCGATTTCACTATTGCTATTAGAGATTTTTAGCTAAGTGAGATTTTTCCATTGACATGGGATTACACTCTTCAGGAGAAAAAAGCTACTTATTGCTGAAGTTGTAAAGGAAGGAAATCTTATGCTGTGCTCTCTTTTCCCTCTCCTGCCTGTCTTCTGAGCCCTTTGAACAAACTCAGTCAAACATGACAGAAGAGACAATATCTCAGTGTGTTTTTGGAAATGTGCGGTCAGGTAGTGATTTGATTTGTGTGTTTTCTGTTAATGATCCAGTGAGGGAAGTGTCTATTGCAAGCTCATCCTTGAAGAGGAGGAGAATAGAATGATGAAGGTCCAAATATGTAGCCTAGACACCATAATCAGGATGACCACTCACTGGAAATAAGCCTTACTTTGTTCTGGTGTTGATCAAACTGCTGGAAATAACCACCACAGACTAATGGGGTATTCATTTCTGTCTTAAAGTCTTTCAGCACATGACTTCTTAAACAGCCTCTCTTTGTAGTAGTAGTCATAGATCTTGTCATTTAGATAGTCTTTTTATTTTCCTTCTGTAAAAATTTTCCTGTACGTAGAAACCAGAGAAATGTCTTTTCTGATGCATCAATGCTTCACAGTTAAATTTGAGCCATGGAAGTACAGGCATACTACAAGATATAATAAGATGATAGGTATTTTTTTTTCCAAACTGCATATTTGTTAAAGATAATGTATAAATGTCAAGCAGTTATTATGTTTTCAGTGGATGCTTAAGAGTGTCCAAATTCACATCTACTATTCTCAAAGTCTTTTAACAAAGTGAGTTTTTTTCTAACATCCCTGTGGTGTAAGCTAAACACAAGGGAGAACACTGATAGACCATTATACAGAAAAATATTGTGCCGAAGCCTTTAATTATTCTGATGGCTGAGGGTTGATAGGATGACAAGACCTAAAGAAGGTTACAGAAGGCAGCTGTTGGCCTTTTCAGTTTGGGGCAGTGCAGGTTCTCTGTGTTGGTGTATTAGTTAATAACATTTGGTAGTTGCCATAGATATTCCATTTTTTAATTGGACTCTACACACAGAATTTTTTTCACTCTTGATCTTCATTATACACATAGCTGAGCAAGTCAAAGGTAGCTTCTTGCTTCTGCAGCATCTTCAAAGTCCCATCATGTTTGTGCACCGTGTCCTCTGTGCAGTAATTCCAGTTCAAGATTTTATGAAGGTTCTTATTGCCAGCATGCATGTACTACTTGTCAGAGTGGCTGACCAGCTTTGGAAACCCGTCAGGAACCACAAGCAGGTTCCAGTAGCCTGTCGGAGACTGTGTGATTGAGGAGGTGAGAACTTCCTCAGCGGAGCGTAAGGATTTGATAGATCCCGTTACGTTACAACTTCCAAAAGAGTAGACCACCATTTTCTATTCAGATTTTGTCTACCAAAAGAGATTTACTTCTCCCAGTCTAGAAAACCTCCCTTGGCAATTTCCTGCGCTGACTAGGTTTTGGAGACTTGCGTACTACATGTCTGTAGTCATAGAATTACTTGAGGCCCCATAATGAACACAGGACTGAATGGCTGTCAAATTTCCTGTCTCCACATGAAATCTCTATCTTGAAGTTCAAATACCATTTGCAGGCATTCTGGTGTAGTTCTGGACATCAAGGTTGTAGTCCTTGTAATTGTAGCATCCTTTAGAAAAACATGTTGAATGCTTCTTGTCTCAAACAACCTGGGTTTGTGTGTCCCTTCCCCCACCCTGATTTGTAGCATCATTAGGTTCATACTTTTAATGTCTTTTTTATCTGTCGTAAATCAGTCCGAAGTCTTCAGCCTGCTTTTCAAATGTGAAGACAATCAATTTCTATTCATTAAAGCGGCAAAAATATTAAATAACTCATAAAATACACTGTCAGAAATAAGTATTACAGAATTTATTGAGGTTCGGGTGGGTACTCAAAGGTGGAACCAAGACTTCACATGTTCTGTCTCCGAATGCACAGTGCTTGTCATAAACACGAATTTGAATCAGCCTGCCTACCTCACCTTTTGCGGAAAAATGAACTTGACTAAAACTAAATGCACGCATGACTAATGGAGTTGCTCCTATTCAACAGCAATAGTGGATGCTAGAAAGAAGCTCCTAAAGCTGGAATCACATGGAAGGCCGTTCATCCTGGCGCTTCTCAGCTGCCTCCGGCCTGCTTGCCTTGTCTGATGGGCTCTGTAATTGACGACGTGGGTGATGGGGAACAAGTTTTATCCGCTCACCCCTTGGTTAGGGGTGTCTCTCACCTGTGGGGTGTGCAGAGAAATGGTTCCCTCGGAGGGTTCTGATTCTAGAATTCAGCTGGTTTGGAAGGTGCCCCAGCAAAGTGGGTCTGGCGTGGTGACCGCGCTCGTGTGGCGTGCGGAGTGTCGGGGGAGGCATTTCTGCGCTTTTTACAGGCATTTTGTTGTTTAATACCTGCCATTCGACCCGAATGCCATAGAAACAGAGCTACCTTTCATTACGCAAGTCAGCATAGGGAGAAATAATCAAAATCACGCATCGTCTTATTTGTTGTTAATCAACTCTTGTCGTTTCCGTTCCGACCGTGGCGCGCAGCGGCGGGCGNGAGCTGTGGAACAGAGGTACGGCTGGAATAACGACATTTCAAAAATAAGCCCCCTTTAAAGGCTGGTCGTAACAGTCCTGCTGGGTATTGTAAATGCCTCAGGTGCACTTGATACTGCTGTTACGTTCCTGGCCCTGGCTCCTAATTTTTATGGAAAGATGGATTGAACTTCAATTTAAGAATATTCGGTAATCCCTCTCAGGACATACTGTAACAGCTGGTATTTCTGTGTTGTAGCAAATCGATTCCATACAGCAGTCAGCAATGCCTATGGCTGGGCTCCGGCAAAAACTTCCAAAGCATTTTAAATAAAGTGAGCCAAAGAAAATAGCATCATCACTGCAAAAATGTAGCTTAATTTGCACGTTAGGAAAAAAAAAAAAATCCCCCTCCCATACCAGCGAAATATTAAGCATTTTACTGGTAAGGATTTCATCAGGTCATTTACTTTTCATTAATATATATTTAGGATCTGGGGGGAATAACTTTATGCTGTATGTAAGTTTCTTAAATAATGAGGAGGTTGATTTCTTTTCTTTTCTCCTGAATGATTTACTGTGAAATAAAGAAAAACAAAGAAACTGATGGAGCTTAAATACATTGCATGTATGTAGATCAACAAGATTTTCCACATTTTGCTGTGTGCTTTCTTTAAGGAACTGGAATTTTTGATTAACAGCACTTATAATGAGAATGCCTAATTTCTTTGGTGGGTTTTTGGGTTTTTTTAATAGATGAAAGTACTTTAAGCTGCATATAAATCGAAGATGTCCCATTAATAGTCAATAGTTTAGTTTTAACCAATTTCTTACACATGTGAAAAGTGGAAACCCCTCCACACTTCACGCGGCTGCCGCGGTGCGCTCGCACTGGGGACTGTCACTGAGCTGAGACAGGATTCTTCTTTATGTGTTAAACAGAAAACAAGCAGAATTAATGTAAAATGAGTATGTTCCTTCTTAATTGGTACAACGTGTCCTTGGCTGCAGAGTCTTTTTTTTTTTTTTTTTTCTTTTAAGCTGCACCCTGGCTAGCTTGGTAGCTTGGCATATAGATGTTTTACAACTTTCTCATAATAAGATGAGCTTTTCCTCTGAAATACTTTATTTCCTTATCCCTGTTTTAAATTTTAAGTTAATGGGTTTTGTGCTGATTTGATGAATTTCAAAATGTTTTTTTGGAAGCTGATGCTTTTTTACTGAAAATATACTTTTTTTCCTCACCACAGATTTTTAGTACTAAAAAAGCCCCCAAACTCTTAAACACTGTTATTAGACAGGTTTTAAAGTTCTTATTTGGTTCTTTTCATCATAGAAGAAGTTGTCTGGGGATGTATCTTCTGCCGTATTTGCCGTTTTAAAACACCCCCTGAGGTTCTCTGGGTAAATGCTTAGGGGACCAAAAAAAAAGGAAACTTAAAAAAAATTGCCAGACTGTTTAAACTGTAGGCGCTTGCCTGGGAATGAGTTAACAACTAACTTATATCTAATAATTGATTTAGAACTCACTAAACAAAATCTTGTGCATGGCCTTTAATATGTTGCAATACTTTTAGCAATGTGAGTGTTTTTTTGGTGAAAAACAGAATTTTGAATAGCTCACAGTGTTTACAGCACCTGTATATTACTCTTCCACAAGACTGTTGCCAAGTACAAATGTGTCCAAAATATGCATTTTCCGAGCCAAGATGACTTCAAAAGTCATTCTGATTAATATGAATGTGTTTTAAAAAAAAATCCACAAAAAACAAACCAGCAGCAGCAAAATGGTCTTCTATTTGTTTATTTTCTTTTGCTAAAGCAGAACTGTGCTGCTTTCTTTCTTCAAGGATCCTTTTTGTTTACTGAAATCTGGAGAAAACCCTTGTTTTCTCTTAGCTTCTACTTCCCGCTTTCCCTTCCTTTTCCCTGCAAACACATCAGCCTCTGCCCTGCTATTAGTAGACCTTTCCAGTCTTAACTCTGAATTTCTTCTCCCAAGTTTGTGTTTCAGTTTCATATTTTAACGTACTTGAATTTAAATGCATTCACTTATATTTGAGATTAGTTTTAACTTTTGTTGTATTTGCTCTGAATTTTCATCAAGAACTGGTTAAAAGAAAGACCCCATATTTACTGTCAGTAGGCCTATGCAATTATTAAAAAATATGTGTTAAAAAAATACTGACTTTGTAGTAATGAATCACAGAAAAATTCCTTACATAGTAATGGCACCATCAACTGTGCAAATCAAACTGCTGTTTACCTTAGAGAAGTGTTTGCACTAGTCCTGCTTTTTACAACTACAGTTAAAATTCAGATTACATTTTCAGGTTACAAATAAAAATTGCATGTCAGATCTTAAATGACCTGAAAACAATTGAAAGGAGGTTAAATAGAAACATTGAATAAATTACCATGCTACTAAGCAATTTTATTTTGTTGAGATAAGTAGCTGCAAAATTTGAGTGACTTCAATTATTCACTGTTAGAATAAAATTTCCCTAGACTTTATTTCCAGAATGCCTGGCAGCTGGAGTTAAAGAGTGTCATTTACATGAGAGAACTGTGATAAATTATTTTTAATGTAGAGTGGGATTATAGGCTAGACTGAAGAACACAAAACTTGTTTCACCTGAGGAAACAAAAATCTTAATAATCATAAATAAATGGAAAGCACTTTGTTTTCAGAGTCTTAAATAACAGCTTATTTCATGATAGTGATTGGATTTGGTTAGCTGCAGTAATTTACACTTTAACAATGTTCTAAATTGTGAAATTCTGTTTCTGTTCTTTCTAGGAGCAGCTGGGAGATAGCATAAATCTTTGTAGACAACTTGGCTGCAAGCAGTTAAACTGGAATTAACTTCTGCCTTCTGGCTGCAGTGCTAGTTTGAGGTTCCTGCGTGACACTCTGCAGACTAAATCATGCCAGCGTTATCAACTGGATCTGGAAGTGACACAGGTACGCAAAGCCAAGGAAGGCTGCATGCTTCCTCCAGTCCTTGTTTGTTAAGTCTATGGTCTCTATTTCAAGAAATCGTCAAATAAGAGAATTAATTATGTTCTCAACACATGCTTAATTTAAGACTTTAAACATAACCTTTTCTCCCTGAAATTCATTTAGATATATGAAACACCACAGGTAAAATAAATTAATTCTAGAAACTCCCACCACCACCTCGTTCCCCTCCGTACCCAACCCTCAAAACAGAACAACTCCAAACAATATTATATATGGATCTGAAGAATTTGGATTCACCTCTGAGCATGGTTCCTACAATGTTAACTTGAAAAAGAAGAAGGAAAAAAAAAGATGATGATATCATGCATGCCTTAATATTCGCAGCAGTCTAGACTATCCCCTCTGTGAGTTACAGTTATCAGTGGAGTTATTTCTGAACACAGACTGTTCAGTTTTGACAACTCTTTAACAAATTAGGAGTAGAAAAATACTGTCTCAAGCTCTGTTCCTTCCCTTGCCTTCCGTGTCAGAGCCCAGTTCCTGTCACTGACTGCAGGCAGTGGGAATGCAGCTATGTAGCTTTCCATAGTTTTCAACTTCTGTGCAATATTAGGTTATAGTCAAAGATTAAATCTCGTCTTGTTGTTATGCTGACATTCTCTCTCTCTGACATTATTTTTGTCCCTCTGTTAGGGACAACTGAAGTTAATAGTCCTGCTCAAGGGTGTTTGTTAAAATAGGTGATCCAGCTGAGGTTACAATACAGTACAAAGATACTTTCCATCCCCCACTTTCCACCCTTGTGCCATACAGTTTTAAGCACAAGAAGTAATAGCAGGATTAAAAAAATTAAGGGGAAAATATATGTATAAGGAACGGCATTTGACTCTTATTTTAAATAAGACTGTACAGTGCAGTGATTTTTTTCCCCCCACACCTCAGGTCCACATAAAATTTATGAAAATACTAATCTTTAGTGTTGGTGAGCATGTTTATTTGTTGCAATGGGGAGGGAGGGCTGTGTTTGCTTTTATTTGCTTTTTTGTTGCGTTATTTATCCCTCTTTAAGGGATTTGACTGACACCTTGCCAAATCCTACCTCTGCATAATTTTCTTTTTTCCCTCTTTCCCCATGGAGATAAGTGAGTTGAAGCTATTCAGTATGCTAAAGCTGTGTTTTGGAAAGATGTGTCATTGTCTGCTCTAGGGTGATTTTCCATCCTGTGTCTTTGCTTTCTTTATAATGCAACCTTTTGTGTCCTTTCAAAACTTGCCTTAGTTTTTTTTCAATTATTATTTGTTTATTGTTTAGAGAATGTTAATATGTCCAAAAGCAGTAGTCATGGACATCATCTCTGAATAAAGAAAGAAAAAGGCTCCAAAAAGTGGAAAGAAGTCCTAATTTTAAAATCATGTCTGTTAAAATGCCTCTAAAAGCATGTTTTACTGTGCTATTTAATCCACGTGATGCTGCAAATATATACCTTTATTAATTAAGATGTGTGGTAAAACTCAGGTATCTCCATTGTCCCATGAAGTCTATCATAAAATATGATCCACATCGTTAATATCTTGCTGTTAGATAGTGCTTGTTAAATCCATTTTTTTATCTGCTGCAAGTTGTAAATTGTTTTTCTAAATAAAAATGTGCACTTCGAGCGAGAAGAGAATTATTTTCTTATTTCATTTTCTTTACAATACTTCCTGATGGGGCTGATAGGAATTTAAGTATTTTTTTGAATGATTACATCCAACTGTGTTTTCTACCCTGGTTATGATAAAAGTGGTTTCTAATCGGAGTCCTTTTCTCCTGCTGTTACTCTCACTCTTGGAATAAAAAAAGGGAAACTTGAAAATTTTCCTGCCTCTCTTGTCCATTGGTAGGTAAGCTGTTTTTGCTCTTGCCCTCCCTACACAGATTGGTGTTGTGACATGACCATGAGGGGTCTGTCTGGGGCTCTGGGGAGTTGACAAGTCCCTTAGTGGGACCTTTAGGGTAGGGACACAACCTTGTTCAGTGTGCTTGCTAAGACTCTCTTTTATAGAAGCATTCGAACAAAATGCGGTCTAACCTATCCTTGTGCCTGTTAGATCCTGGGTGAAATAAAAGTTAATCTAGATGTAAAAACAAATAAAAGAGTTCACTTAAGACTACTAAACAGAAGTGGATCATCTGTGAATATTGAGAGTTGCCAAGTCACAGACCATTGGTCACTCAGTCACTAGTATTGGGAGCATTAATGATTTTTTAAATTTTTTTTTTAAAAAATGTGGTCTGAAGCAGCAGACCACTGTTAAAAGCAGGATAGTTTTCATGATGGGCCATATTTGATCAGACTAAATGTTGACCTGCTTGTGTCAATTTTGTTGCTTTTACTTCATCAACAGTCTTTATTAGGAGTGTCACCACATACTCGCAGCTGCTTCCTTCATATACTTACACTTGCTTTTGTGATACCATGGTTTAACCTGAATATTTTTCTGAACACAAACCATGCGTCTTGAATCTGTTTTGAGAGGCATTTGCCAGACTTTAAACCATGGTAAATCAAAATCATGGCTACACTATTTGCAATTTTTTGTTTAAAACAGTGTTTTACTTTCTATAGATTTATACAGTGACTTTTAAATTAATCTTATTCCTTACCAGACTGATGTGGCTTCATTAACTGTAAGACAGAGGTGAAAAGCTTATGTGCACATGCTTCATTCTCTTCCACTCTCCATTAGCCATATAGAAAACCAATTTTTATATAATAATAATTAAAGAACATTATTCATTGTTTATAACATCTCTGAGATTCTCCCTTGAGCTTTATAGTCCTGTCAGTGTCAGGTCAAGGTTGTCTTGTGAATGGAAGGCTGAGCTCGAGCCTGGGGCTGGATCTGAAGCTTTCAATAGTTTCTGTGTTGCAAAAGTCTGCTTGACCTCTGTGCGCAAGCCTATCAAATAGAGTTTGAAGACGGAGAAAGACGACCTGCATTTTTGCAGGTAAAGGAAGTCTGTGAGATCTGGCATTTGCTTGTCTGGTATATTTAGGGAGATTTAAGATTGCAGTTCTGGCTTCACAGTAGTAGATGGCAGCTTTGTTGCTGACTTTGGTGGAGCCAAGATGACATCATTATGCTTTAAGTGTTGTTTTAATGTGAAAAACATCATAAACTTGTTACAGATTTCTTTCCTCTCAACGCTGTATCAAGCTTGCTTTACTGACGAATTTAAAAATACTTTTCTGTTTGTCCTCAAAAACCAACGCACCAATGTGCAAAGCAGACTTTGTGTTTTTGATTTGTGTATTGTCAGCAGGAAAATCATATTTATGGGCCAAGTTTAGCCACCAAATAAAACTGTGTGAGATTGCTTATATACAGTGAAAGTCAGAAGCAGTTCTTGAATTTGAATATTGTAAATAATTGAAAGAGAGAATGTGCAGGGCTTACATTTGTTCCTTCTTGAGCACTTACAGGAGCAAGCACTGTGCCAGATAGTGGAGTATCTTCAGTATTCCAAGACTATAAAACTAACATAGTTTTTTTTTAATTTAAGAAACCAAACACATTTGCTACTAATCAAAATGTAAGTTCATGTGGCCTTCAAAATATTCCAGTTTTTGGTGTTTTCTTCTCTGTTTTGTAATAACACAAAGTATATATGTGAAATCTGTTCTAAATGTTAGGTATTTTTCCAATTTTTTTTTTTCTTTTTTACTAGTGTGTTCTGTGATTCTTTAAGAATAAACCTTGACTTCTGAAACTGCATGCTGCTGATGTGGGTGTACTCAGTACTGGTGGAAATACTTTGCTGAGATAGTACACTGATGTGATAGCACTACAGTCCATATGGATTACCTCCCAGTGGTGTGGGACCACTGCAAGCAATGCGAAGTTCAAAGATGATTTTGCAGTCATCTGAACATATAAAGATATTATCCTTGCTTTTATTGTTGTCATACAGTTGTCTTCCCTTTGTTTGCTACTATATTAATGCCTTTTAATCAGCTTGCCAGTTTCAACATGATCTTTTCTAAGCATGCTTGATAAGGAAAAGGATAAAATGGTAGAGAGATAAAATAGAAGCACTAATACTAAGAAGAAAAAGCTGAGTAGTTGGCTGAGCTGAGAGGGAGGACATCAGAGACATCTATAGGGAAAAAATCCACAAATTAATCTGAAGTGTAAAAATTTTTATTTTAACCTTTTAAACCAGATTTCAGGATGAGAAGAGAGATAGAAATTAGGGAGTTCTATTTTTACAGCATCTTAAAAAAATGTAGTGACATAAAATGGTAGCCAAAGGTCTGAGTTCATTGTTATGAGATGAGGAGAAAGGTAATTTAGGAGAGTGATGAAGGAAAGATTTCTGGGAGTAGCTCTTCCGTTGGAGGCTGCCAGGGTAAAGGCTTGCAGGGTGATTGAATCCTGCTCCAAACTGCCTTTGCTGCTCCACTGGTGTGCCGTGGTGGAAACAAAGCAGAGGGAAAGCCTTCGTTTGACTACTTCACACTGTTGCTTACGGCTTAGGCATAGGTGTGCTGCTGCAAGTGTGGAGTGTAAATACCTTTGGCTGCATCACCATTTCAAGGCTCCTTAAATTTCTCGCCATGTTGAAATGCGCAAATATGGCTAGATATTCATGAAAATGGATATGCTGGCAGAGGCAAAAACTACACTGAATTAATAAATAGAGCCAATATTTTATCCATGAGTTCTTGATTTCTCCCCATCTCCATCTGCCAGAGGCATTAAGTGGCTTTTCAGCTAACATTACTATGTAAGATTTGGGAAAGTATGAGGTGTAGGGCTAGCTTTAATTGTGATCTGATTTAATTTTTAAAAATATAACTTGCTGGTGTTGGAAAGGGTATTTATTTTGGTATCAGCATATTTAAACTTGTTCAAAGTGAAATGAAATTGCTCTAAACTGTTAAACTGTTCTGTTTTGTGTTAATATTTTATGTTATGCTAGACTGATTCATCAGTGTGGAATCAGAAAATGTGTGTTATTATGTTTACTGATGGTAAATTCTTTAAAACTGTTACAGTTCTTGGATGCAAATTTAAATTCAAATGATCTGGCAGGTGAAACAATTTTTACTCAGTTTTTTTTAATTTATTTTTGGTGAACAGTGTGTAGCTTTTTAGTGAATTTGAAAGTACAATAGTCTGTATTGTTTCTAACCAGAAGCTTAAATGTTTGACTATGTTGGACCAAAAGCTGTAATTACATAAATGGTTGGCCGTTCTAGTGATGCCAGGTGTCTTTTGCCAAGAGCACACTGCCATGCTGTCCCGCTCTGGTATATCTGTGCCAGCATCCAGGTTAACTAGCAGGGCCTACATATTGTGTGCATTTGGTGTCAGATGAAAGGTTCTGTGGCTTCTCAGCCCAACATCACGTCAAGTCTTGGCTGACTTAATAAAACTAAACCTGTTAATCTAAAGGCACTTTAGGGCTACTAAGAAGTAGCTGGAAGCTTCCCTGTGAGCTGTTAGCTGCCTGTTGTGGAATGCAGGGGTTCAAATACAATTTTTTTTTAATAATGCACTGGTTAAAATTAAAACAAAACCCAACACACAAAAGACACCTCAATACAACATATAAATTTTAAGGATAAACTATGAAATAATTATTTCAAATAGTTTAATTTCCTACACTTACTTTCAAGACAGAATGATGTAGAATCATGGAAAGGCTTGGGTTGGAAGGGACCTTAAAGACCATCTAGTTCCAACCCCTCTGCCATAGGCAGGGATACCTTCCACTAGACCAGGTTGCTCAATGCCCCATCCTGCTTGGCCTTGAACACTGCCAGGGATGGGGCATCCACAACTTCTCTGAACAACCTGTTCCCGTGCCTTACAGTAAAGAATTTCTTCCATCTAGCTAACCTATAATTTCCCCTCTTTCAGTTTGAACGCATTACTCCTTGTTCTATCACTGTAGTTCCTGATGAAGAATCCCTCTCCAGCTTCCTTGTAGACCCCCTTCACATACTGGAAGATTACTAGGAGGTCTTCATGCCATCTTCTCTCCAGGCAGAGAGAAGTGCTTGACTCTAAATTTTTGTACAATCCTATAATTCCTCTATGAACTTGTATATCAGGTGTCTTTGTCTGTACATACATGACTGATTGATGTAATTGCATAACTTGGTTTGAGTGTTAAACCTTTAACCTTAGTTGTACAGTGAATCACAACACTGAAATAATGTACTGGCTTGGTTTTGGGCATCAGAACTGCCTAGGATTATAAGACTGTTTCTTCTATTTTCAAGACTGTATCCTGTATTAGATAGATGATTAGCATGTACGTCAACCACGAAAGGTTGAGATACATGGTAATCAAGTGGCATTTTCATTAGTTTTAGGCCCAACTGAGTGGAAAATGATCTTGATTTCTGTTGTTAAAAGTCTTTATTCAGCCTTTCACAGGTGTTAGTATTGGTTGGTTTAGTATTCCTGGCTGCCCCTCCCCAGTGCCAAATCTCTTATAACCTTGCAAACTGTGCCTAAAGAGTTAAACAGGGTGAGTGTGCCTGGTGTCTTACTAGTGCTGGAATGAGTTCTTTTCTGACTGCCTGCCAGGTACTTGCTATTGCCTCCTCCAGTACTGATGAAGATCGAGATAGAAATACTAAAGACTCACCAAGCTGATATCTGTAGAAAGCACTTGGGAATTAGTTATTCAAGGTGTCATACTGTGCAGACTTCACTGGAGAAGCCAGGAGTTTTTTTGAAAAAAAGAATATGAAAACTTTGTATGAGTTTTTCACAAGCTGTTTGTTTATTTGTGCCTGATGGGTCACTTTAAATCAGTTTTATTTATTTATGCTATTCTTGCAGATAGTAGGTGAACTTTTGAAAACTCATGAAACTCGTTTTATGAACTTCGAAAGTATCCCTTTTGATGCAGTATTTAGTAACTGCATTTCTGAGGGGGTTTCGATTTTGAGGCAGCTTGATGAACTGTACAAGCAAGAACTTTGCAGCAACAGTCTTGCCCCATATGGATGCGAATAGAGATCAACTGTTTAACTCGCATCAGAATGTTAACGGTATGTGGTATGTTAAATCTGAAATGCACGTGTTGAGACAAATCCTAAAAGACCAATAACTGTTTCAAACAACTGTGGATTCTTTAGCTCCCCGAGCCAAGTTCCAAAACTGAAGACTTTTCCATTTTGAAGGAAATAATATTTTTAAAAGTGGTGGGCTTAAATGGTTGCTCATTTTCAACATTTTCTGTCATAACATTGTTTTAAGGTGGGCTAACAAATTTACTGTATCTTGGAGGAATTAAAAACTGTGTACAATTTTGAAGTTAAAATACTGTTGCCCTTAGTGAATATGTAATCTTGTTCTTTGGGGACACTTACAGCTAAATTCTTGTTTTCATTAGAAAAAATATACAACAGTGATATTTCTATTGATATGCCATCTGTAAGGATTTCAGCATTTTCCTGTTTTTGTGAATTAGCAAATAAATCAAAACAGATATTTTTACAAAGATGCCAGTCACTGGCATGTCATGATTATCCAGTTACTCAGTGTTCTGTAAGTTTGAAAATTAGGTGCTGGGTTTTTTGGGTTTGTTTGTTTGTTGTTTTGTTTTTGTGGTTTTTTTTGTTTTAGTTTTTGGTTTTTTTTTAAATAAACACTAAACTGCAAAATTAAAAAATCTACATGCTGCAATGAATTAACCGCTCTGGTTCTGCAAAGAAAAATTGTTAGTATTTAACTTTTTGCAGTGTCAGGAAGCCCATATATTCAGTGGAATTACTTAAGAGAACATAAAAAAAAGAACTTTAAATTTGAGCACATAGTGGTCTTTTTATAGCTGGAGTCTGATAGGATGGTGCAGTATGTCTATCCTAATATGTATGTGCACTGCATATGTTTTCATTTGAATCTATGAATAAATACTGATCTCAGATTTCAGAATTAAGTAATTTTCAATATTTGGTGTTAATGACTGATTTTATTATGCAACAGCAAGGATGTCAGAAGCAATGCTGTATGCTTGTGTGTAAGACAAGTGTTGTTTGAGCCTTTGTTAAACTATAAAGTGCAATTCAAATGTGAAAAAATGTCAGCTTGTTGTAAATGGCAGCAAATAGTGCTGATTATTTTACCTTTGACAAAGTGGAAAATTTAAAGGTTGGTGTGTCCAATTTTATTAATACAATAAATTTTTACAGTGTTGTTCTGGGCTTAGATATATGTTCTTTAGTGTTTAATATCCCTCAGTTGCTGTAAAAATTCTTGATTTGAAGTCTGGCATCATTGTTCGGAATGCTAATTCAGGAAATTAATTAGCATACGAAAGCAAATGCACATCCATTTATCTCCATTTCTTTCCTTACGCTAACCAAAACAAAGTTGGTGTTTTCGTGTAATATGCAAGAGTGATGGAACGCAGAGACCATATTTTTTATCATTTAGCACTAGTTTATAGCTTCCACAGACTTGTCCTAATAATGAAGCTATGAAGGATATGACAAGAATGGTGATATTAAATTTCTCTAGACTAACAGTAAATTTTTCCATTCTGATGTCAAGAATGTAGAGCATCTGGAATCTGCAGTGCGAGTGGTTCAGTACGGGAACAGTTTCATCAATTGCTTGGCCATTTATTCTCCTCCTAGGAACAAGCAGTCTTCTGTAGAATATAACACTACAAAGGAAGCAATTTTCTAAAACTGGAAAAATCCTTTATGTCCTGTTGTTTCTGTTTTCCATTGCTGCTTAGTCTTAAACCAGATTGCAGGTGCAAATCTAGTGTACACATTTTTAAATTGAAATTGCCATTATTCTACATTTTAGTCTTCAGATGGAATAAAACTAAATTGTATTAGTTAAGCTTAGAAAAAGCTGAAGATACTCTAAAGACAGGAACTGCTTAAGTGTGTTAAAAGAATAAATTAAAATTTATGTTTAACCTTTCTAAGCAGGGACAGTGCTGAGTTTTCAGACATAGCTGGATTTTCCCTTGAAATTACTTTAGTCAAAGCTGGCAGAGTGCTACAAACCTTATTCTGCAGCTGCTATTTTATCTTACTTGCCCATGCAACAAGTCCAAAAGCGTCAGAGTAGTTTCTCTATCCATGACAAACTGTTGTAAATTTTAGTTTTAGGTTGTGTGTGTGTATTTAGATTATCTATTTGTGTGTAGCTTATATGAACTATTTCTGTAGGCAAGGTTATCTAGTCAGTGGGATTTAATTCCCTATGTCACTGTTCTTGAATGAACAAAATTTTATGAAAAGTGTATTGTACCCCCAGTGTTAATTTACTACTTTTAAATTTCTTTATTCTTGAATCAGGTAATCAGGTTTAATAGACTTCGTAAATACCTTCAAACAACCCCTCCTCATTCCACACTTAGGACAGTTTCATAGTATTCCCTTGTGTAATGCTTGTCTCCTTTTAGTAAGATTTTCATGCTGTAGGCTTTTACTGAGTTCGCAGCAGTGTTAGCTGCTGTACCTAATTTATATAACATGAATAGAAATAGCAGCGTATTAGTGTCTAAAACCAGGAGCTTCCTCTTTTGTCTGGGATTGACTCCTATTGCTATCACTCAGTTATGTGACCATGTTTGATCTAGCAAGGGCTCTCTTTCGGTGATTTGGGAATGTCCAGGGATAATTGCATTGTGATCTGGTTTGGTTTTTTCCCCTCCAAACTGTAGGAATGACCAAACTTACTTCCCCTCTTATAATTGCACTGTTAATCTTTTTCTGTATGCCCAGGTCTTCTGGGACCTTTGAATAAGTCATCTGCTTTTAAAAATCAAAGTCAATGAGTTTTTTTCTTGTGTTAGTCATGTTTACTGAATTTTGACACCTAAAGTATTTTGATACTAGTAAATCTCACTGGGGCCATGATTCCTTTTAAATATAGATGCTGGTTAAACTTAGGCAAACTAGACTAAAAAAAATTTAAGCACCTAAGTAGAATAGCAACAGTATATCATAAAAACATTTTTTTGTCCCCAAGACATCTACAGCCTTGCCAACATCAGGTATTAAAAAAACAGGATTTTTTTTTCTTCTAATAATTTCTTATTAAAACAACTTTTAGATACTTTTTTTAAAAAGCTCATTGTTGTGTTTATTTAAATTGTAGGCATCTTTCAGAAAATGTGAGATTCATGCAAGTCATATGACTCAGGGAGGTAGGACTTGAAGATAAACATCAAATTGAGAGGAAGAGCACAGCCAAGGCCTAGCAGGCTGTGATAGCATTCAGCTCAGAGGTGCTGAGCTTACACGGCTTACACTGTGGCTTACAGTGAATATGTGCTTTTAATTTGCAAAACAATTAATCTTTTTCAAAGTTAAATTTTGTTTTTTAGAAGTGATCAAAAGTGTTCTGTGTGGCATCACTGCAGATGTCATAATTGCTACTGAAACAACTGAAAACAAAAATAAAATCTGGTGTTAACAGCCTGGCAGTACTAAAACCGGCAAGAAACTTGCCATTATTTCAGTGGCCTTTGTCTCTGGCTTCTAAAACCATCTGAGATGCTACTTAGAAGTTTTGCAGAAGATTTGAGGTTAGGCTGAAGCTTTCTCTGATGCGGAATTCAGATAATTTCTATTGCCGCATGGCGTCATCTCTGTAGAGTGAGACTTTACACGGCTGTGGGGAGCTACCACCCTTCAGGTGTTGGAAAGTTAAATGTGACAATTTACCAGATCTGGTAATTAAGATTAGACAAGTGTGTAGCTGCCTATGTAGTGGTTACCAGTTTACTGTAACTTGACAAATTATTTTGTCACTGTCCATATCAGAAAAGTACTTTCTTTTGTGTCCCATTTGTGGGCAAAGTCAGTTGCCAGCCACAATTTTCACTGTTTCTTCACACTCCAATAAACAACACACTTCATGTAATTGAGACACAAATGAAAAAACATTTTACTTGGAGGTGTGTGTAGAAGATCCGCATACTGTTTTTTTCCTTGTATAAAAATCTGAATGCCCATCTGAAAATGTTCGATTCTCTGGTACTGTGCACCACAGAAGGAACAAGAAGGAAGAACTAAAAAGGTAAACCCTTACAGGTACTACCACCTCCTTCTGTCATTATCTTTGGTTTGGAGGGAGGCTGTAGTTGAGTCAGGTGATCTGGAATTACACAAATGTAACTTCAGACATATTCTAGGTCTTTGAATTCAGTTCTCCCCAGGTAAATCCACTAAGTCCTCCTTCTGCCTGATTTTTGTTAAGTTCCTTGATTGAGTTGTGTTTTTAATTCCTGGCTACATAATGCTCAGTTTTACAAGGAGTCTGAAGAGCGAGAGCGTGGTGGTCTCTGGCGTGCTGCATTACATAGTCCTCGGCTTCCACTACTGCAGCTAAGATCAGTAGCCCCTGTCTCATTGTCTCCCTTCCCCAGGACACTTGCACAGGTTGGGTGCGTTGCGGTCGAAGCTGGAGTAGCGCACTGGGGACATGAACACCCATTTCCCTGGAAGGGTCAATTCAGGGCGATGTGAGTAAGTGAAGCCCACAGAAAGTTTTGAGCTGGATGTGGAAACCTTGATGTGTGTAAGCGCCTGCAGGGTTAGTCACTCCTGGAGTGCTGGCAGGCAGGGTTTTTCTCTGGGAGTTTTCTGAGTAAAACCAAATCTCATTATGGGCAGATTCAGTCTTGTCCTGTGTCACTAATAGCTAATCCATCAGGAAACATGAACTTTTTTTATTTTATTTTTCACTGGGGATTTGATTATCAAAGCTTTGAGGAGCAGCTTACAAGGATAGAGTAGTTTTATAGTTGTTTATATGTGGGATTCAAGCAGATCTGACAGATGAAAGAGAGCTTATTCTGTTATACCTCTTTTATTTGAAGGGAGTGGCTGAAGTTACTGTTTTGTTTCTTCTGAGTGGCAAACGTGAATAGTTTCTGAGCAGTTGTGCCACAATACATGCTTATGTTGTACCTTCTGTTCCATTTTCTAACAACCTTCAAGTTATTTTGAGGTAAACATATTTACAGTAACAGAAGCGGCCAAGTGTAAAGTAAGTTTTTAATTTCCTAAATCAAAGAAAAATAAATTTTTATTTTCTAAATGCAAATGTTTTTTAATCATAAATTGTATGATACAAATAACTATTTTTGCTAGGGTCTGAGGTTCTAGTTGTCTGGGAAGTTGGAGCCACTAGTCCCATTCAAACTTCTGTGGGTGTCAGCTCCCCCTCTGACTGCATCTTGCTAGGGAGAGTTCGATGGTCTTTTTTGATGTCTGCCAAAGTGTAGTGGTTTGAGTTGTATCTTCTTTTTGCAGTATTTCTGAAACAGAAACAAGAACAGATTTAAATAAAGGCAAGATTCTAAGAGAAATGAATGTGAACCACCAAGAAATGCTTGGGCCGCAAGAAGAATGTATCGGGAAAGAACTTTTTTTTTCCCCAGCATATTTTACTGAGAGGCAGTAAAGAGATGAAAATGTAAATAATCAGGTCCCAGAGGTGCTGTATGCAATATTGAAAGGGATATAAAGTGTCTGGAAAGGTTGTGGAATTATGTTTACTAATAAATATTCTGAATCATAATTTTTAGGGAAATAATAAGCATAATAACAATAGGTAACCTGTAATTTACAACAGTGTTCTTTTACCAGTAGAATATGTTGTAAATCTGTTCTTGTGATGAACAGCAGCACTTAGACTAAAAATAATAACAGGACCGTGTATCTTGGATCCCAGGAGGCTATTGGTGTTTTTGTAGACAGCAGACAGGAGAAAAAGGCATTCTGTCCTTTTTACCCCAAGTAATCCCACTGGAAAATTAAACATGTGCTATGAATTGATATCAACTCGTGCCAGGTTACCTCCCTACAGAGGACTGCTGCAAACACTGTTGCTACATTTCTTGGACAGAGCTTTGATGGCCTGTGTGCGCGATGGATATTTTATGCCGTATGCTACTGTAGAACAGTGTGCTACTGTCTGCCCCTTGGAGACCGCTGGTGAGGTGTGCCACAAATAACTGAGAACAGCACTTGCTTTAACCCTACGGAGAATCTCTAATACCTGCAAATTAAAAATGTTACTGAAATATTTCTGTGTCCCTGTGTGTCCTGGAAAACTGTGTTGGTTTTGTTTTTAAAGGTTTAATCCTGCAAAACAGAGAAGCTGCTTTTGTATTGATGTGGATCCCTACTGAACATGGGATTGAAAAAAAAAATTAAGCAATATATTAGCAAAAAATATTTAGAGAAACCACGAACCTTTTTTTAATGGACCACCCTATCCAGTTTCTGTTCTTTTAAGGAAGTTTTTCCTATTCATGACTCATTTCACTCTTTGGCTAACATTAAGGGAAATGGAATAACGATTAAGCAAAGGAATTTATGTTTTTTTCTGGGTTTGTCCTTTTTTCAAAACCTTTATGAATTTTCTGCATAACCTTGTGTAAATATATATGGATGTAGAAGCTTGACAACTCTGACAGGGTAAAAAGTACACTGCTAATGCTTGTTTCTTAGTAATTATTTTTAAATGTTCCTTTTGGTTCTACAAGTTAATGTTATGGTGGATACTCCAGACTCCCTATTCAGTTAAAATGACATGCTCCAGGCAGCCAATTACACAGAACTGTTAAGTGACATTAATGAGATCACCCCTAGATTACACTTTGTGTTTTATTTTCATTTTACAGGTCTGTATGAGCTGCTGGCTGCATTGCCAGCCCAGCTGCAGCCACATGTGGACAGCCAGGAAGACCTGACCTTCCTCTGGGATATGTTTGGTGAAAAAAGCCTTCATTCACTGGTGAAGGTAAACCACATTTAAGTCAGATTCTCTTTGAGAAGAGCATATGGAAAAATGTTTTGAGCGCCATCTAGTAAACCAGTGACCAAACTGTTGCTCAGTGAAAACAAAACAGCCTTGTTTTAACTCTGTTTCTGTTGGGGTGGAAGTTGTTAAATAAGATTCTACCAAAAATACATAGATGATTTCATTTAAGAGTGATGTTTTGGCAGTGTAATGCTAATGCAGCAAACATATGTTGTTTGCCCTTGTTTAGTTAAAAAAAAAAAAAGAGTACGAAATAGTAGCAGGAAATCTGAGACTTCTTTATGGTCAACATTCAAGACCTGGAGTTTAGCTTAAATAAATAAATGTTCACAGCAAAAATTAGAAGGAATATATTTTCTGAGGTCAAGTATGGCAAGAGTTCAGTAGCCACATTAATTTAAAATAATTTCCTTTAACAAAGTCAACTGAAATTCTAGTAAGCTATTTCTTTTATTGGCTTGCCTCCATTTAATATTGTGTTTTGCACATAAATATGCTGGCCTAAAGTACAACCTAAAATAAGTTTGGATGAATACTTGAATAAAGTATTGTGCTATGAAAATGATCAACAACAAGAAATCAAAGCATGCCATGGGAGTACACAGAGCTAGCCCAATAATGTTAAAATTGTTTATAGCAGAAAAATCAGGTTGTTAGAAATATTCCACTCCTGCAAAGTGGTAAGTATGGCTTCAGGTCCTAGTACAGAGCTAATTCAAGCTGGAAGGAAATTCTGAGGTCTCAAATGAGTAAGTAGATGGTAGTAACCTGTGCCATGAGTATATCCAGACTCACTTATAATTAGGCAGAATTTGTTATCCTTGTCAATTACTGATCTAGAGGAAGCTTAAAACTGGGATTATTTCTAAGAACGTTTGAAAGAATCACCTTCTTTTCTATCTCTTTCAGCTCTTTTGTTCTGGAAAAAGTTGTAATAATGTTGATACTTGGCCAACTACTTGTTGATATTTTTTTAAATAGCTGAGAATTTACTTATGAAAGTAAACACAAATACTCTCTGGCAGTTGATACACAAAACCAACAAACAGTCGAACAGTGCCTGGCAATGCTTGCCTAAAGAATTTGATCAAAGTTTCTGAAGTGCCGTGATTCCCAGACTCCTTGCTGCTTTGCTGCAGCTGTCTGTGCAGGTGGCGCAGAAGGTCATTGTAAGAGGAACACCGGTCATCTTTCTCATACAGGCTGACAATGGTGTGCATCTAAGCAAAAGGTTAGGTCAGTTGCTGAATCGGTTCTGAACTGGGAACTAAAGACGGCTGGCTAGAAAATGAGTGTGGATCTGTGAACCATTGACACTTCAATATTTGCTCTAATTTTTTATTGAGGCCAGACCTCTTCAAACTCCCTCACTCCCTTTTGCCCCTTATTCCGAAAGAAAGCAATGATTGCACAGCACTATGGTTTACTCACTTGGAGTAGCTCTCAGTTTGGAGCAGTTGGTTTTCCTTACCAGCTCTCCTGGTTGCATGCCCATGTTGTTTGTCATTGAAGGGTGGATTGGACTTTCTGACTTTAACAAAAAAGAAAAATGAGGAAGGGGATCAACGAATGGTCACTTTTTGCAATTACAATAAGAAGGCACTGAAATAGTCCAACCATATTTATTATTTATCTTGTACACTGCAGATCCAAGTATTAAACATATATGTAACTCTGTGGATGGTTCTTTTAATGTCCTATTAAGCCTCACACTATTGTAAAATAAATGTAATTCTTGAAATCTTGGAACTTTAGTGTTTACTAGTTGCACTTCTCTAATACATGATATTAATTTAATTTAAAAGTTTTTTAATTACAAGAGACTGTGAAGACCATCTGGTCTAACCTGAGTGCATGTCACAGGCTACCAAACTTCACGTGTTGATTTCTTTGGAGTTCATGTATGTAAAGTAGGATATAAGGAGCTTTCAAAAGGTTATCTAGTTCATACACCTGCCTCAAGATGGGCTTAACTGTATCTGAAACTCATGGTATTTGTTTGACCTTTAATGCATTTCTGGAAGGTTTATTCAGTATCCTATCAAGTTTCAGAGAAGGCACTCCATAGCCTTTTAGGAAGAGAGCTGTAAAGGCAGAAGAACAAACCCCATCTGCCATAGTTTCTCCCTGTTACAAGACTGCAGAAGTGCCAAGTCTTTCTTTCTGGGTTCTGGTGTCTTATTTGAAAGATTGTTTTTCCTAGCAATAACTTCTTAAAGTCAACTGTACTTGCAGAGACAAATGTTTTTAATTCCTCAGGCAGAGAATGATGACATATTTTGTAAGAAGAAAAAAAAAAAAGGAAAAAATAAGAGGAAAAAATGTGCGCTAGCTTTGAGCCAGGGATGTTGTGATCCCGGTATGTGTCAGTTTAGGAGGAAAATGAGTGTGGGTATACTACTAGTTAGACACTGATATTTCTCTGTTTTAACGCATTGCTTAATAAAAATCTACACTGATCTTCTTAACTTATTGTTTAATAATTTCAGATATTAGAGAAGAGCCTTTTTCCTACGTTATAAAATGCTCCAAATTGATTGAAAGACTTAAGTATAAAAGGAACTTTTCTACAGATATTCTAAGTTTTATGGGTATTTAATTGTTACAGTACTTTCTTTATGGTTCTACACTATAGCACATGGTTTGCTATTCTGGCTCTCTTAATATTGAAAAGAAAGAAAGAAGGAAAAAAAATGACCCGAACATTGTCTTGGGAGTTCTCTTCATTCAGTATTGTTGGACAGAAATCTCTTTGAGAACTTGGATCAGCCTGAGCTGTTCTAAGAAGTCAGAAATGGAAAAGTTGTATTAGATCATCCAGTCCATTCCCCTGCAAATACTGGATTGTTCCCTACAGTACATTCCTATTGTAGTAAGTAAAACCAGCAAACACTGATGCAACTGTTCTTGCTGTCCCTTTTCTCAGCAAAGGAATCTGTTGATTCGATTTTAGTTGACAAAATACAGAGAAGTGGGAACCCGCAACTCTTGCTGACAGTTTGGAAGGGAAGACTGGTTCTGGATAGTGTTTAAAATTTGTCTCTGCTTCCCTCAAATTGTTACTTCCTTGTCTTATTACATGACTCTCTCAAGTTCTACCAAAAATCTTCAGCCATCTCATTACTTTATATATAGCAGATTAATAGAATAGAAATATGAAGAAAAGATCCTTCAGGATAATTTTGAGCACTAACATAGCTGATACTTGAAATAGTATGCATGTGCTCAGCTTGGATATTTTTTAGAAAGGATAAATAAAGATCTGTTCTAACTACTCTTTTAGATTATTTTTAGAGGAGCTGCAAGAGTTTCCATGTGTGTTTGCTTGCTGTTAGTGCACCAGACACATTTTACTGTTTGTTTAGTTCCAGGATGAAGCTTCTGCTTCCACTGTCGCTTTAAACATTTCTGGTTGTGGGTGTAATGCTCAAGAATTGAATAAGCTTTTCTATTGGGCAGCTACTGAAGTATTTCATAACAAGTTGTAGTTTGTTGATTGTTTTTGGCCAACTCAGTACTGTATTTTGCCTTCTGAAAAAGTAGCCACAGCAAGTGGTGTTGCTCTTTCTCTGGATAGGGAAGAGCTTGTACATTCAAAAAGCTGTATGTGGCACTGGAAAAGAAAACTTCTGCTAAAGTAAGGAATGTTTGGTGAATCCAGTCTTAACTTTATTATAACTGTATTATATTTTGGTAACTGGTCCTTCAAAACCTTAATTTGTGCTAATTTTCTGTTAGTTTCACCTGGATATGACTTGACATGAAATTCTGAGAAAATATTTTCTATATGCTAGTGTTTGACCATGACAATTGCTAAAATCTTACTTAAAAAAAATAGTTGAGTATATCCTGGTAAAATTTCTTTGGCATGTAAATTGAATCATATGATTACACAGCTGAATTTTTACAGTCATTGTTGTATAAAAGCATTGGAAATTCTCAGTGTGAATACTCGGATTTTTTCAACATGTAATTGTAGATGCCTTCAGTATACTGTGGTTCCTTTGCTGGCAACGAGAAAAATAAAGATACTATTTACAAAACCAGAGTTGGCTAGGACAGAGCTGAAGGGATGGATTTGACACATCCGTAGTGATAAAATCAACTACTTGCAGATGATGTACTAGATCTTCAGTCTGGCCTAGTACAAATCTAGTTCAAAGGTGATTTTGTATGTACTTGTAGTTTTTACCCAGGGCTTTACACACAAACTCCATGAAACAAACCTGTTACTATGTAGGATGAAGTTTTGCATCTAAAATACAAATCAGAGAATCTCAGTAAGGTTTCCTGACTTGTTTTATGTTGGAGAATAGACTAACTCGTAACTGTCCAAATTTTCGCCTGAGGAGACCTATGCAGGTTATTTTGGTGTCCATGAGAGCTCATATGGTGCAGCTTCCCCTACCCTATGATGTGTCAGTTATTCTGTAGCCAACATCCAAATGTGCGCTGCCCCGGTCATGTGCATTCACATCCTGTGTCATGTGGCCAAATGATGAATGCTCCTCCCTGGGCACGAGCTCAAACATCCACACATTTGGATATTCTTCCCGTAAGAATGTAGAGGAAATGGGCTTCAGATTATGAGTCGTGTGTGACAACTGCTTTTTCTGACCTTATTGTTCTGTACGTTCGATGGGGATGACCCATAGATGGAAGGAGTGACATCTGAGTGTGTCAAAGCCCAGGAGAGTGACAGTGGCTAAGGAGGATGTATCAGATAGTGTAAGACCTGAGCACAAGAGATCAAGAATGAAGGTTGGAGATTGTACTGTGGTGGAGTTGACTTTCTGCATGGAAGCCCAGTGATGTTAATGCTTACGGCTTCTGCACTTCAAGTTTGGAACTGATACTGAAATATTTTTTGCAGGACATACAAAAGTTGCTTATTTACATTTTTTTGTTCTTCATGTATACTTCCTCTAGACCTAGTATTTATACAACCTTCATAATTTAATGTTCAAATTGTCTGTTTTATACAGGTCTTGAGAACTTTTTTTTTTTTTGTTAATTGTTTTCTTATACAGAATAGGAAGAGAGCAGTGTGTGTTTGTGAGGGGATTTTGGTGGCTACTG
Source organism: Grallaria varia (assembly GCA_013396735.1). NCBI lineage: Eukaryota > Metazoa > Chordata > Aves > Passeriformes > Formicariidae > Grallaria > Grallaria varia. The sequence continues at coordinate 130,875 of VWZG01009374.1, read as the reverse complement.
TATTTGCACCTGTTAAGAGAATGGTGAGAGTGGTTTCTGGTTTTGGAGTAGAGAAAACTAGCCACTTTAGAAGGAGCTCAGAGGAGCTGCATTACCCAAGAGCAACGAGCCTGGAAAATGCACTAGAAAACAAAGTGGGACTGGAGTTTGGTATCTAATCTCAGATCTAACAGGTTGAGAGGGTTGTGGTTTTGGGGGAAAGCATTGGAGAGTTGGAGATATGTATCGACCACCTTGGAGTGGGTGGAATTATTGAAACTGGTAGCTCATTCACTAAAATGTTGCTTTGATACTTGAAGTCCGTAAGGTCCTTTACTGCTGAGTTCTCCACTGTATTTGTTTTTAAAAAGCTATGGCCCCCCAGTAAAGGGAATAGGCTGCATTTCTGTAAATTCATAAAGAGGTCTGAAGTACTGTTTGCTTTGGAGATGGGAAGAAATGAAGGAAAAGAAAGGCACTGTGAGTAAGCATTTACCACCTGGACATCTGGAGGAGGAGGTATGAGTGTGGTGGTTGGCTGCCAGTAACAATTCATGGCCAATGAAAAATAATTGTTCTTCATGCTCTAGAGGAGAATCAAGCAAAGTTGCTTCTTACAGTCAGAGAAAGCATGCAAAGCCTCCTCACAGTAGAAGTAAAGAGATCACTCTTGTAATGCAGACTGCCCAAACAGTGCACAGATGTGGTCCATTGTGCTGGTTTGGAAACTTTTGCTATTTCTGGCAAGGTTAGAAGGAATTTACTATAGTTGAAGTCATTAATAATGATGAACTAGATATTAGGTGGCAGTTATTTGTCGTTCTTTAAATACAGATTGTCAGAGATCAAGAAAATCTTAATTTTTGTAAGGGTGTCCTTGTTCAGTGAATGTTGCTTGTTGAAACAGGTTTGGTCCAGTCTTACTTTAATACCTGTTGGTGAGACACACCATACACAATTTCCAGCCCTACAGAACTACCTAGCAGTAGGTAGTGGACAGTATGTGGGCAATATTAGGATACCGAATCTGCAAAGAAATACTAAAGCTGCATGGAAGAAATACACCACTTCTTTTTCTCATTGTCTGGAGAGGAAGCTTGACTTGATCTCCAGTTCATTTTTGAAGTTTCCTGCTTGGGTTGTAAGTACACAGTACATATGGAGGAAAGCTAGAATTTCAGTACTCTTCTCATCCAAAGTATTTGTAGGTAATAGTCTAATTCATACACCAAAATGTAAACTTGCCACATGCTTTCTGCTTACCTAAAGCTGAAAATTACTGGAAGAATAATGCTCTGTAAGAAAGTCTCTTGATGACTGACAGTGGTTTGTATTTGGAGTAATTACCAGTGAAGCAATGAGTCTTTTTGCTTCCATCAAAATTATTCCATTCAAAAAAAGTGTAATGCAAGGTGTTATTCCTTATGAAATGCCACATAAATTTAAAGTGTTACTTTTGAAGCCAAAGTGATTTTTATTTTTTTTTTTTTTTTTGAGACTGGCTCAATTGCCAGTAACTGAAATCTGCGAGTAAAGAGATCACTCTTAGCTGGAGGCAGTCAGCTGCCTTTAAACTTAATTTCCATGGGAACAGTGATCAGATTAATCAAAATAAGGTAATTGAACTTTTATAGAAAATAGTACAGGATCTTTACTTTATTCATGCTGATATTGTTTCCATGAAAACATTAGGAAAAAAGGTAACTAGCAGCCAGGCATTGAGTAAGTGATTGCTTCTCTTGTTGAGATTGGGGGCCTTTCTGGTTGCTCTGTGTATGTTGAACCCTTTGACTTGTTTCTGCTTTTATTGTATAAAAATGCAGTGTATCAGGTAACAACAGGGCAAAATAAGCAAAATAAAAATAGATTCCTGTTTGAAATCATAGCTAAATCCCCCAACCTTCCATGTATTATGACATGTAGCAGGTTTACTGTTTCTTCTCTGAGTAAAACAAAGTTGTTTTGCCATGTGTATTCACTCATACATACCTGTGCTTATTTTTGCCTTTAATAAAGTGAAAAAAATGCACTTTCAGTGTATTCAGGCATAGCTTTGGACGGTGTAACCTTGTTTGTAAGAAAATGCAAGTTAGGGCTAAATGGATGGAATAATGCAGTTGTGAAGTATTTGTTATAATTGTAAGCTAGTAGATAGTTTACTAGGAAACAGACAGGTGGTAGACATAAATAATCATTTTGTCCTTCTGTTTGAAGACTATTGAATGGGTTCTTCAGTGGTAAATACTTTTTTGTGATTTTTTCATATGTTTTTATTTTATACTTTTTGGTAGAAGTTTAACTGAATGTCTAGTGTTAACTTTGTCAGAAGTTTAGACATTCAGTGTCTCTCACATCTTGCAGCTTCTACATCAGAATTGCTAATGTGTTTAGTAATAGGCACTTGCAGTGTTTCACCTAGAGTTTTATGAGGAAGTCCTATTCCTGTCATCAACTCTTCCTTCAGATCACTTTGTTAAAAATAATAATAAAAAACCAATTCAAAGATCAGTTCCCAAAGTATCAATTAAATTATCTTGTTGACAATTTAGTCTCATAAATGCGGTAGAAATTGGGTTGATATCAGAAATCTCTAGAGGTGGGTATACCAACATACTTTTGAAATGAAAAATAAAGCAGATAAGCTTATTAAATCAGAGGTGTGAAGTATTGGTCTATGAGTATTACTTGAAACTTGTGAATAAATCAGTGCTTTGGAATGTGAAAAAGTTTTGGTTTAGGTTAAAGTCCAGACAGAGGCTTTCTTTTGGATCAGTGGTAATTGATTTAAAGTTTCTACTGGGAAACCTCCAAAGAGTAGCAGAAAACCAGCCAAAATGTACTGGTCATAAAAGAAGTAAATCAATCCTTCTAAGACAAATAGTTTGTAATTTCATTGTTACCAAGGGGGCGGTGTACCAGCCTGGTGACCAGACTGGTACAGCAGTTCAAAGAGAAGTCTTAGAACCCAAATCTCTGCTCATACCCAGATTTTTCTTGTTTCATGAAGCTTGTACAGTATTTATTTAACCAAAGTGATACATTTTTTGTCTATGATACTGAGACTAATCAAAGATCTCATAAGCTGCTCAGTAATAGTCTGATAAATCCAAGACATCCAAGGATAATGTAATTTTAAACTGTTTTTCTACAGTGTTCTTTTCCCTTGGACCAGAAATTCTGTGGCAGAACATGTGAGGGAGTGTTTAAAACAATTTTTTTTGTTACTGTCTTGGACTGTTTTCCTTTTAAGAGCAGAAAGTCATAACTACCCAAACCAGCCTTCTCAGTGCAAAAACATTGTAAGAGTTAAGAAGAATGGGATGTGATAGCAATAAAAACTTACTGAAGCGTGGAAACTGATACAATAAGATTTCGTAAAAATCTTCTTTTTAAGATTTGGCAAAAATGTCTGCCTGTGTTTCCTACCAACAGGTTTTGTTACTGCTTATGTTAACTTTCTTTCTTTTTTTTGAAATCTTGGTTGTTTGAGTTATCCAGCTAATCCTTGTGAAGTTCATTTGTAGTGTTCACTAATATGGGTTATATTACACATTCATCGTCTTTCCTCCTTTGTATGAATTGCAGGCATACACACACACACCGGTTTTACTCATCTTTTATTTTTCTGTTCCCTATTCCTTTCCTTTCTTCTGTGTCTTCCTAAGCAATTTAAAAAACACCCTCAACCTTTTTTTTCAGTTCTATTACCTCTCTTTTTTTCCTTTTTGGCGTTTGGAAAGAAGAGAACACCATAGTATGCTACATGTGCACTATTCCTTTAGACTTCTGCATGGCACTGTTTGTATTGCAGTGTTCTATTAACCACAGGTTGTTTTATTTCTCTAATAACCATTTCTGTGTATCTTTGTACAACTCAGTGCTATTATGATCTGGTTATTAAAATTATTAGAAATGCCTCTGCCCAGTATGAAGTACAAACGAGACCAGGTGCCAAAGTCAGTAGTATGGATTTTATTTAATGGTAAATGTGAGACAGAGAATGAGAGATAGAAAGAAATAGGAAAAGGAAAGGAGAGGAAGAAAGAAAGTGATTGAGATTAAAATAGAAAATGTATCACCACTCCATGTAACCCAGCAGTGTCCTGTCAGTCCAGTTCTTCAGTTCTTCTGGTCTTGGTGGTGAGGGTCCCACAAAACATAGAATCCAATGGATTAATATACGTTCAGGATATGCCAGGCACCTCCCCTGGGGCTGTGGGGGAGAGCTTTGCAGTCTCTTGTGACAGGCTCTGGGTTTGTTACTTCACATGGATCCTGTGCAGTCCTCTGGTGGCCAGGGCCTCAGAAATTAATCAGGGGAGGACTTCGGGGGTCTTTGATGGTTTATGATGTGAATGTCCCATGTATATGTGGTCTTCTGGGGTGGGGAGTGCAGGAGGTTACTCTTTTGGTTTGATGTGAAGAGGTTTTGCCATCACAGACCCAAAACTCTTCTGCCCCAACACCCACTGAGTGCCACTAGGGTGGATTCTTAACATAGTCTTCCCTGAACCTTGTTTACCTCTCCTCAGCCTTGAGATCATTAGACAGTAGTCCTATCTCAATTCCCAGTCACAGTCCAAATTCCAGTCAGGAGGCATTGGGACGGTGGTGCTTCTGTGGTTGAAGACAGGCGGTTGCTGCCTTGCAGTTTGACAAAAAGTCTTTCTGTGATTTTGACAATGTTTAAGACATTTGCAACGTTTCAGTCCATCACAAGTGTTCACTTTGCAGGCGTGGTGATGTCAGTGACCTTCACTTCAAACCTAAGTTACGTTGAGAGCTGCAGCTTGTAAGAGCTTAACATACCAGTGCTCTCCACCTGGTCCAGTCATGGCAGAATAACCATTGAGGTGCTGAGGAAACAAGACTTGAAAACATGCAAAGAATGAGGCTTAATTGAGCAGATCAAGGATGAGTACATTTTTACGGGCAATTGCTGTAACTTGGCCATGCCTTCAATGCAATAGCAAAACCTGAATGTACAGATCCACTTCGATGTACCATCTTCGGTATGGTGACATAGTCAGTTTCTATGCTACAAAAAAAGGGTTTCATGCTTTCTTGCTCCAGCTGAACCACTCTGAGGATCTATAGTGTAAAGAATCTTTCCTGTTCCTATAGTGACATTGAATGGTCAAAAATTACAGCTGTCTTGGATTTGTCATCAAAAAACACTGGAGCCTCAGTGGGCCTTTTAGGGTTCCACATGCATACCTTATGGTCCTCTACTTCGCAGCTGTCTTTCTTCCCTCTCCCTAAGAACAGTTTTTCCCATGTATTTCTGCAGGCTTCTTCTATTATCTACTAAATAAGTATTGGATTAATTCCTTGTCTTTTAGGAAAATTAAGACAGTAAGTGTATAAAGAGGAAATGTTTGTATGCTGTGTTAATGTGGCTCTGTAAATTCCTAGGGAAGACATTGCTTTCACCTGATTTGTGTGTATTTGCAACGTTACACTATTTCATTACATGGAAACTAGATGATACTCCATCAGTGCTGGAATTGTGGGTGTTGCAAGATTTACCAAGCGCAGCAAATACCAGAACGTGAGGATTTCTCTGTCTTGGCTGCAGAGGTCCAGTCTGGTGAGAGATGGATGTAGCACCTGCACCACCAGCCTACTGACCAGAAAGGCTACTACAGGCAAAGCAGTGCTTTAGCCCATGTAAGCACCAAAAGTAAAAACAGACAGCCTGATCTGGTCACATTTCTCCTCTCCAGCTGATCAAGGCGCTGCTGAAAACATACAGCCTTTTGCTCTCTAAATTTCTGAGCTGATCCTGAACCCTAGGCTGTTTACCCAGCCACTGGTCAAGGTATTGGTCTCCTCTTATTTGCTGGCTACTCCAGCTTAAAGGCTGTTAACAAAGTAAAAACATGGTTAAATTCATGGGGGAAATACACACTGTTTTCATGATTTTCTGGACTTCGTTCTCACACAGAGATATATACCTATCTATATTATTGATGAATAAAATAATAATCCATTTTGACTTCTGAATTCCATTACTTATTTTAATTTCATTATCTGCAATTCACACACTGTATAAATGCATCTTTATAACCCTCTTGATGCTTTTGCTGGTCAGCACTTCAGAACTGCTTGTTACAGAGAATGTTAATGCCAAGTAGGCACTTCGTGCTCTCTCCTTCAATTTTAAGTTGTTTTCCTCGGATTTCTGTCCTGCTGCCTTTCTCCTTCACTCTGCTTCATAGAACTCTAACATGATACCATTGCTCTTTAGAGGAGCATGTTTTTGAGCCTTGGAGCCACTGACTCTTTCCAGCCCGAGTGGCTCAGGAACAGTGTGGCCCTTCATGAAGAGCATGATATTTACTGATTGCTGAGCGTGGTGGGGAGGTAAACAGTCTTATTTTGTCCATTGGAAATCAGATGCGTATTATGTCTCTGTCTCTTTCTAACTTTTCTGGTTGACTTTAGCTAGAAATCACAACCTGCACAATGTAATTCCAATAATCTCAATTATTTTGATATTTAAGAGTTAAAAAGCACCCCAGTCCTGCCAGCTATAAATTCTAGGGGTTTTGTATGGGATAGCTAGAGTACTGCTTTACATTTACTATGGATATCATCTTCGTAAAGTATTTTCAATTTTAATGTGCTTTACATATTGTGTTTCATGGAAAAGAGCAGGTTTTTTTGAGATTTAGTGATTAAATAATCCAGTAATGACACTGCAGACATACACAACTTTAATCAGGATCAAACCATAAATCAGGGTGCAATTTTGAATTTCAACATTTCAAATATTCGAGGAAAAAGTAACCCATGATTGTCATTGTGTTAATTGACATCTGAAATACTAAGCTGATCATATTGAAATTTAGTATGTCATTAAAGGCTAACTACAAATCATACTATAGCACGTGCCAAGCAACAAAATGTTTGTAATTGTGTCCCTGTGCTCTTTCATCTGGAAACATCCACTTTCTACCAATTTCTAACTAATTGTAACTAATAATCTGACTAAGTTTTATTATTGTCTTCTCTCAAAGGGGAAGCAATATTTTCCTTATGTGCTATATTAGGTAACTGCTGAGGAAGACCTGTGTATGGTTTGATCATATATTCTGTCTTGCCTCTGCTCTCTCTGTGTTTTCTGAATATGTATATTGGTATTTAAACTTCCTAGAACTGAATTATTTTGTATTTATTTTTCTACTGCTAAGTGAATTTTTAGTTTTTGAAAGACCTTTAATTCCCTTTGTTTTATGTGCATTTATTTTTCTTTCATAACCATCTGTCATGGCTTCTATATGGGAATAACATCTTGGTTTTTACTTATTTCAGCTTTTCCACTGATTTTCTGAACATTTAATAATGTAGACAGGAGTGGCCTCTCACACACCTAAGGCTGGTCATCCAAAGATGGGTACAGTTAGAGTACTTCAGTGTATTTCAGTTGAGGGGACTCAAGGGATTTAAGCTGGGTCCTAGTTTGTAATTCCTTGTTCTGTCAAGGGTAAATTGACATTTTTGCACAATAGAAAAGGAAATTTGTTGTTTTGTCATTTTGTTAATGTTATAATGCATGGCATAAAAATGTAAAACAGAATATCCCTGGTATTATTTACATTTTTCTGGTTTCATATTTAAATGCAGTGTAAAGCAGGCTACATCGCACTGGCTAATGTTATGGTTGAATCCTATTTGAAAAAGGAAGCTGGAGTTGAGGGGCAGTTCTGAGTTGGAAAGTGTCAGGAAATCCTGTGGCATCCCAGTAATTTTGTGTTGCTGGTCTGTATTTTTATAGATTCTTACTTCTTGAAGAATAAAATTCCTAAACTTACCTCTATATTCTTTTCTTATAACAGTAGGAGTGCCAATGCAGCTCCCTTATCTTTGTTACTCGTGTCTCCACTGTCATTAGGCAGTTTCTCCTGTTTTCTACTAGCTTTCCAAAATTTAAAGATATGGCATGGCTGTAATTTTGTACACCTGTGCAAATACATTTGTGTTACCCCTTCCAATATAAAAATAAATTAATATGTTTGCTTTGATTTGAAGCTTCCTGTGAAATGGGTTTGCATGTTTAGGTGATTTAGTGCAAAACCTGAAGTGCAGTGGTCTGAAAAGGTACAGGGAAATGGCAGTAAATCTCCCCTAAATTACTGCAATTTTCTTCCATATTTTGTTGCTATTTTTTCATATTCCTCTTTATCCTACAACACACATTCCACTTCAGTGTTTACGTTTCTCCATCCTCTGCAGGGAAGGTTGAGAACTAGTTCTGTCCTTCAAGAGTATTGTAATTTTCTAGTGGAACTTATTTGGGACATTTTACCTCTAACACATCTCTCTATAAATAAAATTCAGATGCTGTCTTTGTGTCTTTTAATTTAAAAAGTCTTGCTATAAATCTTGTTTGTTGGTATTCATTGATTTATTGGAATCTTTTTGTTTTGATTTCCATGCAGTTTAAATTGTAGCCTGGCCCCTGGCTGCAGTGTGCACACTTCAGCAGCTTCTCTTCTTACTTTCTGTGCCTTCTGAAGTACTCACTGCAAGTCTTCCACTGCTGGGTTTTGTTGATCTTAATTTTCCCCCCGTACTTACGTATTTTCTCCACATTTTCCAATTTTTCTGAATTTTCAATTACTTTTGCTGTTATTCCCAGAAAAATACTCAAAGTGACCTTGTGTCTGTCCCTCATTGTCCAGGGTCCATTTGATATGTTGTGATCTGTTTTGAAAGCTGTGCTGTCAATCACCTCCTTTAGAAACAAGGGAAGACTTGAATGCAGAGCATGTCCTCATAGGCATTCCTTGCTTCCATGACCATGGTTTCATTAGAGAATGTTTAAGCAAATGTTTAATTTCGCAATGGCAACGTGTCCTAATACTCCTAAGCATGCGCTTAATTTTAGCGATAAATTGTTTCCTGTTTTGTTTTGCTTTGGGTTTTAACATGGCCTGTAAGCAGGCAGAGGAAGGAGGGAAAGGTGGTGTTTTTATCTCACTTGCCTGTTGGCAGAGGCTGGTAGAGATTTTGCCTGGTGCATTTAAGCACCCTCATGTGCTGCTGTGTTTAACTTGTCAATCTTTCTGGTATTTACATCATGTATGGGGAGTCTACCACTGATGGCTTTTGCATTTGAGATTCTTCAGCATTGTTTATTTGCATGACTTAAGTCCTCTACAGGTCTTAATGCAAAAGTGACTAAAAATCAGTTTCTAGACTTCCTATTTGAAAAAAAAAAAACAACGAGTAAGGTTAGTCCTTAGTATCCGTTTGTTGCATAGGTGACCTCTTTTTAAATTAATTACTTTGGACATTTCAATAGTATGGTTATTTTATTAGCAATTCAGGTTGGGATTGTGGCGCTTGGATGAAGTTTTATCAAAAGTTGTGTTTACAGCAGAATTCTGCTCTGATGATGGAGGCCATTAATAAAAGGGGTTTTTTTCATCACTTGGATGCTGCAGAGTAGCTTCTTCTAAAGAGTGGCAGATTTTTCTTGAAGCGTGTGATAGAGGAACAAACGAGTAAAAATAGTAAATAGTAATTAAATTGTAATTGTGTTTTGGATCTGTATGAATGCCTAAAGAGTAATTTTTTTCTTCCTATTAAATTTTTGTATGCATGGACATAGAGCTTTCTGTGTTAGTGTTTTTCTGAAAATGTAATGCACAGAGTTAAAAAATGAGGTTATGAATCAAAATTAGAGAGTTTGGAGTTACTTCTCTGGGTTTGGTTTGGGTTTTGTTTAACATCTGAAGTTTTACTACTTACCAGGCCTGTGCTGTATCATAACATGTTGCTTAGGATACAGAAAAACCAGAACGGTGACCTGCATATTTCTTATATTGCATACAATGTACTGGCCCCACTAGATGGTGCTAATTGATAAACGTATGTCTGTGTATATTTATATAAGTATGCATTTAATTTTAACTCAAAGCATAGATGTCCCTGTCTGTGATTTAAGTTTGGAGTTTGAATGGGTTAATTCTGTAACATTGAGCTGTACAGGTGTGGTCACTTCAGTATTATTAGGAACTCAGGGAACCTGAACTGAATTGGATCTTGGACTCACTTTGTCCAAGTTAGGATGTAAGGATGATGTTTACTGTACTGAGCAGGAATAAACCAAACTCTTCATGATTTCAAGTTATCAGTCTCTGCTTGAATAGCAAAACTGAAAAAGCATAATTCTATGGCAAAATTTCTTAGTTTGTATGTAGCAAAGCTAGGTGTCTGTTTTCTTTAATTAATGTTTAATTGGCATTTCTGTAAAATCCTAGTTATGTAAAAATTGAGCTTGCTGAATAAACAACTGACAATTAAATAGGCAGTTTAGATGTCATTCAGGTTAGACTTGTGTTGGGAAAGTTCTTTCATTTGGATTTACATTGTTAGCAGAGCAGTGGAAATTGGTTGCTTTTGGAAAAGATGTCTGGAAATTAGGTTTATAATGGTGTAAAAATAAAAACAGTTCAGATTTGTGATGAGTGTTTAAAAACAGTATCAGAAGAAATGAAGTTTACAAAGCAAAATGTTCACAAGTAAAACATATTTGTGGGCCAATTCGAATGTTTTGATGTTTATATGTTTGTGTTTTCTCAAAGAACAAATGAGCCATTTATTGAAACAAGTATTAAATTTAGGCGCATATTTGATTTTGTTTCTAGCATCTAAATGGAATCTTAAACTCACTTAATAGACTTCAAGGAAGTCTATTAGCAGTGAATTGGAGACTACCTGGTCTTACTGCACAGTGTTTCTATACGTTCATAGCAGATTTCCAAAGACAACTCTCATCTTTCAGTTCTGTCTCACTTCAAAGTTTCTTCTTTAGCTGTATTTATTTGACAAGGCAGGACTATACAGTTGTTACTTTGAAACAGCTCTTATTACCTTCTTAGTTGAAAAAGTGCTATTTTAATTTAATTTTTTTTTTAAGTGCTATCTACATATTCTTTGCAAGTTACCTCTTCAGTTCTCTAGTTTGGACTTTGGGAATAATTTAACATGAATGGGTATTAGTATTGGCACAGAAAGTATTTTAAATTTATTTTTGAGTTCACTTTATGTCTTCTTGCTTTACTAATCAACATACTAGCATAAAGAAGTTGGAAATAGTGNTAAAGATCTTTAAATTTAAAGTACCAAACCCCAAAGGGAGAAATACTTTTGTTATATAAAGCAATAACATTATACTTGTACTGTTTAAAAAATGTTTGCCATAAAGCTAAAGAAACTTTTATATTTCTTAAGATCTGACCAATATTTTATTAATTCTTTAGACTATTTTTTACAAATAATAATTAAAATTAGTCATACATTTTGCAAGTATTTGTTGCATTACTTAAAGTCAGGTGATACCTAAAAAGGAAGTTTCAACAGAGTAATTAAGTGAAAAAATTTCCTTAAAGAAAGAAAAAAGCCCCCAAAGTTTATTGTTGGAATGTGGGATTGAAATACTAGATATATATTTTTTTTCTGATAATTTTAAGTTCATTAGTGTCTTGAATTAAATTTTTTTCCTCAAGTTTTGTATTTAGAATCATATAAACAACAGCTGTTTGATCATTGCAGTAATGATTATTTCCATCTCTGTTTCATTTCAACTGTGCAACTTTACAGTGTGTTCTTTCCCAAAACTGCAGGGCTTCAGTGGAGGTTAGAATTCATTTTTTGCTTGCATTAAGTATTCTTTAAGTAAAAGTGTATTGTAAAAGAACTTAGAAATAAACATTTCCTGGTATAATTTGCATATAAACAAATACTGCAATTGGTTATAAGCATCTCACTGTCAGTAATTGGAATGCCAAAAAAACTAAGCTTTCAGTATTTTTTTTCTAAGGAGATCTCATTTTAGTAGTATTGGTTTGAAAAGTAAATACGTTTTGTATGCATGATAAGTCCTTGTATTCCTTTTTTTTTTGAGAAAAAATATGCTTAATTGCTTTGATATGTGCTTTGAAATCTTTGGATAAAACATGATGTTATCATCCTGAGTATTGTCACCATTTTAATTTGCAGTCTTTATATATGACTGACAGTTTTATTGTATGCATGTTCAGTGTGCTGGGTCTGCAGGACTGCACAGAATTTCCTGAGAGTTGAATCAGGATTTTTCATTAAAGATCTGGTTTGTTATGTTGTGAATTATGAACCCTTATTATTGTCTAAAGGAGAGGAAGAGACAGAAATACTCACTTCTGTGAGCCCACCTCAAATTGTGTCTTTCATTTAAATGTGAATGCTTTGTTTTGAGAGGGGGACAACAAAGTGGGACAGTATAGGCAGAAGGTTTTAAAGCCATAAATTGGAAGGAGCAGTTTGTGACCTGGAATCCTGAGTTCAGTACGCTCTTACGGAATTTTTTCCTCAGACTTTTGCCAAATTTAAGATCTGTTTACACAGGTCAGTGTGTGCTTTTGAAGAGAATTGCTGTACTTTTACCAGATTCTGACTGGTACTATTCGGACTGGTATATGATGAGTAGTAAACCATATTTTGGTTTACTTGAAAATGTATTTATGAATGGTAGTTTATTGAAACTGTAGGGATCTTTCTGCCTTCACGGACTGCAGTTTGAAGACTGCTGATTTCAAGGAAAAAAAAGTGTCATGTTGTGCTGTTCTTTCTGTTCAAGGACTTCATGTCCTTAGCTCACACAAGAGAGTGGCTTCATTTAAATTTGGAAGTGTTCTGATGCTCCTTCCTTTGGAAATGGGGTTAAAAGTACAGAAAAACAATTTTGAAAATACTGTATACAGTAGCCATGTAGACTGTTTGGCTCTAGAGTGTCAGGGAAATTTATTTTGGAGCAAGTGCAACTTGTTTGGCTTTGGTTTGAACTTCCTCTGTCTATCTAGGGACCCTCTTCCTATAAGCAAAGTCATCAAAACCTTTGCTTATTACTAACAAAGAAAGGGTCCATTTGAATGAAGTCTGTGAAATCTTGTATAATAGGACCTTTATTTTTTTGTATAAGGAACAATGATTCAAAGTGATTTTTTTTTTTTACAGAAAAATAAACATTTTAAGAAACTCTACATGAATAACTGGGTTTGTAGCCAGTATTTAATCTGTTTTGCTTAACATTGCAAAAATAAAATAGCTAATGCGCTGGTCTCATTACCGTATTACCTCCTTTTAGCAACAAAAGGAATGGTAGGGAGAACCTCCATCCTTTATTGGGTGTGGGGGGAAAACATAGTGACAAAGAACAAGCTAAAGGTTAAGGTACTTAATGCCTTCTTTGTCTCGGTCTTTAATAGTAAGACCAGTTGTTTGGGTACCCGGCCCCTGAGCTGGAAGACAACGATGAGGAGCAGAATGAAGCCCCCATAATCCAGGAGGAAATTATGAGTGACCTTCTACACCACTTGGACACACACAAGTCTATGGGGCCAGGGAGGATCCACCCAAGAGTTACTGAGGGAGCTGGGGGAAGTGCTCACAAAACCCCTTGCCAGCAGCCCTGGCTAACTGGAGAGCTCCCAGTTGACTGGAGGTCAGCAAATGTGACACCCATCTACAAGAGGAATTGGAAGGAGGATCCAAGGAACTACAGGCCTGTCAGCCTGACCTTGGTGCCAGGGAAGGTCATGGAGCTGATTGTCTTAAGTGCCATCACACAGCACATACAGGACAATCAGGGGATCAGATCCAGACAGCTTGTGTTTGTGAAGGGCAGGTCCTGCTTGACCAGCCCAGTCTCCTCCTGTGACAAGGCAATCCACACCGGGGATGAGGAAAAGGCTGTGGATGTATATTCCTGGACCTTGACACAGTTTCCCTCAACATTCTCCTGGAGAAACTGGCTTGACCGGGGTGATCTTTGCTGAGCAGAAAATTGTCCGGATAGCTGAGCCCAGGGAGTGTTGGTGAATGGAGCTGGTGGCCGCTGGTGTTCCTCAGGGATCAGTGTTGGGGCCAGTTCTGTTTAGTATCTTTATCAATAGTCTGGACAAGGGGATCGAGGGCACACTCGGTCAGTTTGCAGACACACAAAGTGGAGTGTGAGTATTGATCTGCTGAGGGGCAGGAAGGCTCTGCAGAGGGATCTGGACAGGCTGGATCGATGGGCTGAGGCCAGTGGTACAAGGTTCAAGAAGGGAAAGTGCTGGCTCCAGCCCTTGGTTCACAACAACCCCAGGCAGCACTCCAGGCTGGGAGACGAGTGGTTGGTAAACTGCCCTGTGGAAAAGGATCTGGGAGTGCTGGTCGACACTGGCTGAACATGAGGGGGAGTGTGCCCAGGTGGCCAAGCAGGCCAGTGGCATCCTGGCCTGTATCAGCAGGAACTGGGCAGGGCTTGTCCCTTTGTTCTCAGCACTGGTGAGGCCTCACCTCAAATCCTGTGTTCAGTTCTGGACCCCTCACTTCAAGAAGGACATTGAGGTGCTGGATTGTGTCCAGAGAAAGGCAGTGGAGCTGGTGAAGGGTCTGGTGCACAAGTCTGATGAGAGGAGCAGCTGAGGGAGCTGGGGTTGTTCAGCCTGGAGAAAAGGAGGCTCAAGGGAGACATCATTGTTCTCTACAACTACCTGACAGAAGGTTGTAGCAAGGTGGGGTTGGTCTCTTCTCCCAAGTGACAAGTGATTGGACGAGGGGAGATTACCTCAGGTTGCACCAGGAGAGGTTTAGATTGGATTTTAGGAAAAATTTCTTCACTGTAAGGAAGCGTTGGAGCAGGCTGTACAGGAAAGCGGTAGTATCACAATCCCTGGAGGTATTTAAAAGATGCGTAGATGTGCTACTTAAGGACATGGTTTGGTGGCAGACTGGGTTTAGTGCTGGGTTAATGGTTTAATGGCTCTCTTTCCTTTTAAGCTAAAGAGAAGTCGTGGTATATGAGTATACTGGGGGCATTTAATTTTCTGTTGTATGCTTTGGTGACATTAGCACAAGGACAGGCCGTTCTGAGATTAGAACTATTATAAGACATAGATCTGAGATACAGATCTACAGGCACATCCCGCTGTTCATGAAGGACACGTTTGTTAACGATGTCAATAGTAGGTACTTAACAGATCTGAAGTATTTTTTCCACTAAAAACAAAGGTATTGGGGAGGTGGAATGTAAGTACACAGAAGTAGAATATATGGGACAGAGAAAAAAGGACATGATCACCTGTTGTGTCAGTTGCTCATTTAATGTCTGGGGTGGTTTTCTTATACAGAAAGAGTAGAAGAGATGCTTTGTCATTTTACAATATATGTCAAGAGATGGGTCCTTACAGATCTGAGACTTTGATTGTGTCTCTCTAGGACAAAATCAAATCTGAATATTCCCTCATGACCTCGTGAGATTAGTCTCAGAGCTTCTTCATCTGTGAGACTGCCTTAAGTAAACTCGTGAGCGCAGGTATTCTTCCTGCATGTTCCTGAAGCATTGCATTTTCTCCTTTATCATCATAATCTTCCTTAGATAACTCCTTGCTCATCAAGGTCAATCAAGAGTGAAGGACAGGCAAGTGAGGTAATGAGGCACAGTGTTAAATGACTGACTAAACCACCGATTTAAAAAAAAAAATCCACAGAGAATAGGATTTTACCATACAACTTACTGCAATATGCACAGGCATTTTTTCTATCCTGCAATTTCTGGCTAGGCAATAGGAACTAGTTACTTGACTGGAATGACTAATAATTCGCATGACAGGCATTTTTAGCAAGGCTCATTTTTGTCTTTGATTTTGCCAGTTGAGAAAAGATGTCTTCTTTCCCAAGATTCCTTTTTTTCATTTCTAGAACACTATGCTGCTTTTATTGGCTATAACAGTCTAATTCACAATAATCACATGATATTTGCCATCACTGTTAGTAGGTGCTTCTGCTATTACACACTCTGTCACACATATAAGTGTTCCATAATCAAGTTCTTGCTGAATCAAATTTCAAGCAGCAAGTGCTTGCTGAGAGTGGGAGTTGAAGCTGTGGTGGCCTCTCTAAGCATCTCTGCTGATTTGCACTGATAGCACCTGATTTAAAATAACTTTATACATCTGTTGATAACACACCATTGTATAATTTGTACAAAGCATAACCTGACAAGGAAAATACCCTTAAATGTGATCTCACCACATCTTATAACGTAGAAAATTACTGTAATTGTGCATACAGATCTGAAAATTTATTTTTGAAAATGCAATGTGATTAGAGATTTCTGAAGATCAGTTTTGAATATAGGTCATTGTGATTGCTGGGTAAAGGACACTTTTTAAGTGTCATCCATCACATGCTAGACTCGTAGCAACCTTATCTTTGAGGGCTGAACAGATGCTAGTGTAGATTTAGATCAAACATAAGGAAGAAATTTTTTATGATGCGGGTGGTGAGATACTGAAACAAAAAAGTTGCGCATGCCCCATACCTGTAGGTGTTCAGTGTCAGTTTGGTTGAGACTCTGAGCAATCTGATATAGTGAAAGATGCCCTGCCCATGTCAAAGGATGTAGACTAAATGATCTTCGAAGGTTAAACCATTCTGTGATTCTGTCTTTGTAGTTCGGTTTGCATTCTTTTAATGCAGCTGCAGAGATTTTGATAACCTCAGAGCACTTTGGTCCTGATATGCACGTTCTGTTGTTGGCTCTTTTCAAATAATGGAGTTCAAGTATACATATGACCCGTAAAGAGTGTTGAAAGTTGCTTTTGTTTCCTATGTTTTGCTGTTGCGCAAAAATAAACTGACATTTTTTGGAACTTTTGGACATTGGTAACAGGCTTCTTTCCTATGATACATGTAGTGTTCCCTGCTGCATTCACATGAGAGGGTTTAATCTTCAGTGGATATGATGTTTTAAGCTGACAGAAAGTCCATTAAATTTAGTCTTGGGTCTTGTTTCATTGCTTTGAATGAGTTGTTTACTAAAAGGGGTGCTAAATGAACTAGTTACCAAGTTTTGTCAGGGCTAGAAACTCTTCCTTTTTCAAACCCTATTAACATCTCCAGTTATAACCCTCCTCCACTCCTCAAAAAGAAAACAGCCTGTAGCAGCAGATGAGGTAAGACTCAAGTTAAGGAGTCTGCATTTTTGGGTTTTCCTCAAAGAATTCAGATGCCTTGTTGGTTATTCCCTCGTTCTAGGTGTTTGAGAGGGGTAGAAACAAGTGCTGCAAAAGGAGTCACCACCACCAGCTGACTGATGCCCATACAGTCCCCAGATAGCTGCTTTGGAAAAACATGACATTATGTGGTGTGAAATATCCCTTCAGTCAGTTGGGGTCAGCTGTGCCAGCTGTGCCCCCTCCAGACTCTTGGCCGCCCCCAGTCTATTCCCTGTGGGGGACAGAGCAGGAACAGAGGTGGCCTTGATAGTGCACAAGCACTGCTCAACTATAGCTAAAGCCTTGCTCTGTCACCAGCTCGGTTTGGGTCGTGGATCTACAGCACAGCACCTTACAGGCTGTGAAGAAAATTAACTCAGTCACAGCCAAGCCCATTACAACAGTTTATACCAGACAGCCTGCAGACTTTCTGATTTTTTTTTTTTTTTTTTTTTTTTTAGTGATTTTATGCTATACTTATGCAAGTTTTTAGTTCTTCTGGTAAGGTTATCTGACCTTGTTCTGTATAATTCCTGACTACTGACTTTTAACTATTTAGGTAGAAATATTTCCATGCCATTAGCTTGTTTTTGAATTGTTGCAAACTTCATGCTTTTTGGAGCAAAGGCTAAAAAGAGTATTGCTCATCTGTTGTGCTGAAACTTTCTGCTATGGAAAATTGAGCCAGAATTGAGATCACTGAATATCTGTGTTTATACTGTCAGGGGCTTGCTTTTATACTTGTAACATTCTCTCAGAGGCCTTTCTGTGCTGTGCAGTCACTTAATTTCTATTTGAGGCAATTTAATGTTACTGTGGGGTTTGAAATGCTCATTGCAAACTTTGAGTAGCTAGCTATGATTATTAATTTCTCTTTTGTTTGTCTTTTCTAAAATACCTAATGCTCATTTCTTAACAGTATTCTGTGTCTCTGTAACTGCAATTGAAGTTAATTGGTGTGAATAGAATGTGATTTAAAGGACGTATGTGTTCTAAGAAAGTCAGTCTTCAAGATACTGTATTAGCTATTTGTTGCTCTGTTTTCCTACACCGTGTGTTTATCATGCTGTAGTACTGCAGAGTTGTTAGTGTATTTAAGTTCATTAGTGTACCAAAGATACGTAAGGTAGGAAGATTCAGGAACAAAAGGGTAGTTTTGCATTCAGTCTGTTTTTGTGCTGTGTAAATAGGCTTGAAGACACCCACTGAGTGATGAAGATAAAGCAGAGTCGGCTAATTTTTCCGTTCCTTTCATCTGATGCTTTAGGGTTCTGGAAGAAGAAACGGAGGGAATTAAACAATCTAGTAATTAAAATTCTACATCAAGCAAAATATGCATTCTCTTTCAACAGATGATAGTATGCAGTTATTGTTTCTGAATGTTTTTAATGGTTGTTTTGTTTCATTGTAGTCCATAATTTCTTTTTTTCCTTCTAAGTTATTTGTTTTACTGTGACTCAAAGTTGTTGGTCAATTTAGACAGTGAACTCACAGTCTAGATCCCAGACTTAAGGGCATGCCATTAGAGATCAAATGAAAACCCTGATTCTCATCTTGAAATCTCACTGTGTAAATATTGGGACTACTCCAAGTGTGTCTTTTACAGTCATGAGTGCCTTGGAATGATTTCTCTTGCTTCAGATATTATAGATGCAGAACACAAATTGCAGATTAAGGCAAAACCAGCACGCACTCCCTCAGCAGTTTCTCTTTTGCTTTCTTTTTCCATTCTCTTAATCTGTTAAGGCTTCTTAATGTATACATGCACCTCTTTGTAGTAGCAGCACTTTGTAGTGGTGCCACTAGTGGAATTAATTACTTTTTTGCAAATGTACATGAACCCAAAACTTTTGTGGACAATTAACAGCTTCTCCATCTATGAGAGTCTTCCATTATGCATCCACATAAGTGACTAAGCCAATAAATACAGAAGCTGCATAGCTTTGTCAGTGCTCTCATTTCAGACTGATTTGTTGATATATTATGAAGAATATAATGAAGAGAGCTGTTAGAGGAGATGGATTCCTTTCTGCTGAAATTAAACAAGCAGATTACCTGCTTGTGGGTATTCAGCGAAGGCTAGTCCAGAGTAAACCCCCAGAAATGTGTATGGTGTGGTGATTAGGTCTTCAGTGCCAATTCTTCTGTTGCATTAAACAGTCATGATGTTGCATATTTTCATGCATGCATGTAATTAGATGAATTTTGCAGGTGCCTTATCTTTATGCTGAGTGGTATCTCATCCCATAAAATAAAATCCAAGTAAGGGAATGTTTTTATAGCTAATAAGTGTGTATAAGCATCTGATGTTTTCTGAAAGGTGATTCACTCTGATCCAGTATTACAATCTGCCCTAGAATGATGGTCAGTGCAAATTTCTCACAAGAACCTCTTCAGCACTGCTATCAGGAAGGTCTCATTGCCATAAAAAAACTCTTATCCCGAGGTGTTGACATGTCTGAATGACTGGTTGACTGTTGACAGCTGGTGACACCCCTGTGGCAGAATATTTTCACATATGTGTGTGGTGGTTCTTGTGTTTTATGTGTTAGAATGGCTCACTGATGGGCCAGTGGTTTTTGGGTTACAAGTGTTTTCATATTGTATTCTTACATGCATTTATTCTTTACCTATGCCAACTGTTGTATCAAAAAGACTTAAGTTTGTCTCCTGTTAACTCTTTGACACCTTATTCCTCTCCTGCTCTTAATTGTTGTTGCAAACTGTTTTGATTTGGGTCTTTTCTGGCTTTTTCTACGTCTTGTTCTCTCCGCCATGAATACCTTTCACATATGCTTTTCAAACACGGCCTATGGGTGAGCTCTACGTCTTGCAGTGTAATATGTCTTTATAGTGTTAATCATCAAGTTTACTTTCTTTGCGAGTTCCTTCTAAAATTTAGATTGATCAATCCATGTAACAAGTAAAATAATCTGGGGAAAAGAAGGGAATATTCTTTTAACCTATTCTATATGTGAAACTTTAGGTTTAGTGCTTCCTCAAACAATTGAGAGGTGTGTCATTGAGTGCATACCCACAGAGTAGCCTATTCATGTTAATATAGGCCTGTGGGCAGTAAGGTAATTCCATGTGACTTAAATGTGTTGATTGTCAATTTAGAAAGTAGAAAAAAGAAAGTGGAAGCAAGAAAGCTGAAAAAATACTCCTGAGATGGAAAAGAGGGGAAGAGAGGACAGGAAGACAAAACCAATATGATGATAGAGAAGCAGGGTTAGGAATGGAGACTGTTGTAAAAAATGAAAGAAAAAGTCTGAGTGTTCTGTTTATGTCTTAAAATTAGTTCTCTTAAGTAGGCTTCATCTCTGTTTTGGAATTTTATTTTGCTATGATGTACAGAAGAGTTGAAATTCCAGTAATTTTTTTCTGCATCTTTAGTATAGTTCATTGGCATTGATGTGAAATTATTTTTTTCACAACAGTTACAGGGAACTCTAATTTCAGTTTGCTGACACTTTCAGTATCTCCTTTAAAAACATTATGTTCTTATGTATGAAGCCGTAGGTATGTCAAGAAGTGAAAGACTATATTTATTCAAGTTCAGAAAAAAGATACAGCTGACACATTGCATTTCTTGGGTGGCATCATCTTATGATGAAAGTAGTCCATTTTGGAGCCCCTTTGGAGGTTTCCAGAAACTTTATAAGTGGAGATCTTCTTAAAAGATTGCTAGTACTTGAACTGTAATACCAGTACAAATTACCCTTTCTGAAGCCATGTGTGTAGTTTGTAAGTGTGTAGTATTGTTCTGTAGAGTCTTTTCCTCAGAAAAGTCCTGCTTACAAGAGCCTAATAATTACTATTAGAATTATACTTGTTTTGCAGTGATTCCTTCCCAGAAGGAGCTGGGGTGTTTGAAACTGATGGTATTATTCTGGGTACATGCCTATCCCACTCCTCTGTTTTATTTTCAGCCATATGATATTAGAACTATACATGGAAATTAAGAAATCAGAAAGGAAAAATTAAGCTTATTTTTTAGGACTCTCTGCTTAGTATTTTTGTTTTTCTGACTTAGAAAGCTCCTTGTGGGTTTTGAAATAGTCCTTACTGAGGACACTTCTCTGCTTTATTATAGAAAGCTTAATTCAGTCTCTCTGGGAAAATCCAGAAACAATTTCTCTTGCTTACAAATGTGCCAAAAATTTTATACATTTGCAAATGATTATTCTTTCCTCTTGGGGCATAATTTCAGAGGAGATGGTCAGTTTCTGCAGAACCTCATAAATCTTCCTGAAGTACCCTACAGTGAAAAGAATAGGTAGTCATAAAAAAATAATCAAAAAAACAAATGCCCAACAACTTAATCATCTGTTCAGCAGAACAGCTTTTTATGTTTTATTTACAATATATAATTCTTGCTTTAACAGACTTTGCCTCATCTGTCAAGAGATTTTCAGCATTCAAGCTTCACATGTAAATGTCAGAAGAACTTAAAACAGATGTACTGTATTTCGTATTTTTAAGCATGATACATTCCTATATTTTCCATAAGCTGTATACGTTTCTAGTAGAGAGAAGGCAGTTGTATTAAAGTTACTGGACATCTGGTATAGCTGCAGAATATAAGCTGAAGTCACCTTTTGTATTAAATGGAATTCTTTAGAATGAAGCTCAAACAAGTGGTTGCAAATATGACATGTTTTATCTTGAACAGGTGAATTCTCTCTATTTTACTGTTTCGAATCCTCTCTCATGCTTCTCTCAGTGTGTTTCAGGATGATTTTCGTTTGTCACAATTTAATTTCATTGAGTGAAGTTTGTAAACAACCACCTAGTCTTGTTTTGCTTTTCATTTCTGTGGCTTCTTCACCTATTCATTTTCATCAATGCAGTCACTTCATCTAGATATTTAAATTTCAAATTCTACTTTGTGTAAGAATTGCACTGGAAATGCAGTGCTAGGTACGCATGTACTAGCATGATTTACGAATTTCAGATTTGGGAAAATAATTCGTTGAAAGACAGTGTGTGTAGAGGTTGCCAAAGCATATGGCTGTGTGCACAGTAGTTTTTCGAAGGTCATCGTCATAAATGCAGTCATTCATCACCCTGAAGTCTGGGAAATTCCGAGGCTACCAGGTGAGCTCTCAAGTGTGCTGTCTTCCTTGAAAGGCAACAGAGATGACCTAGTTCCCAGTGACAAGGGAGAAGCAAGTGTTGTATGCATCTTCAAAAAAGGCCTAAAAATACAATGGGGGGAACTAGAGGCCAGT
The DNA here is from genome assembly GCA_013396735.1 of Grallaria varia. Lineage (NCBI taxonomy): Eukaryota > Metazoa > Chordata > Aves > Passeriformes > Formicariidae > Grallaria > Grallaria varia. Next base: position 108,629 of record VWZG01009374.1, on the reverse strand, counting down.
CAGCAGAACTGTGATCTGTGGGGAAAATTACAGAACATGACATCTTGAGGGTGGGAAGAAGTTGCCTGAAAATGCCTTTTTGCCTCATTGAAATTTTTGCTTTATCAGAGGAATTGCACCAAATCTCCCATCTTACTGCGTTCAGGAAGCTATTATGTGTAAGTGCTGCATACATTATGAATATATTAGTTATCCAGAAAGTAAAGGTGGGCAGTAACTCTAGGAGAGCAGTAGGAAGTAGCATTTTTATGATGCGTGCAATAATTTTATATTGATATGAAAGGTAATCCTTGTATTTTGCCTGGATTGCATCTTTGTGCACACAAACCAGTGGTTTTTAATTTCCTTAGGTAAATCCTTTAAATTACAAATATGTACAAGACAGATACTGTCATATAATCATCTGATACAAAAAATATATTCAACTAACAAACAAGGCAAAATACTATCAAATAAAATCAGATATTTGGGTGAAAAAACCCACTATATTGCATCTCAAATGGGAGTGTGCTGAGGTTGTAGTCTTTTTTACCATAGATGATATAATGTTTATACCTAGAGTCACTCATTGGGCTAGTACAGTAAATGAATTAAACTTCCAACCTGATGTAGCAAAAGCCAATGTCTAGAATTGTCCAGTAACTGTTACATTTTCCTACTTACTTGATTTGCTTCTGGGTTCTGCTTCAGATTTGGTTAGGTGGCAACTCCCTACAAACTCCTCCATAATCAAATAAAATCTTAATGGTTTTCCTTACATGCTTAACTGGATTCCAGTATCCACTCTTAGGAAAACAGAAATTTTGTTTTCAGTCGTTTGCTGGTTATAGGCAGTGCCAATAACTAGGTAAAGTTACATTGTGCCACCTCTTAAAACTCTATTTGTTGTTGCATGATTTACAATCATGTAAAACTTTTTAAAAAACGGGGTATGTAAGAATGTCTCAGTATTTTTTAGTTTGGTTCATTTTTTCCTTTTTTTAATTTCATTGGAAGAGATACAGGTTTTCCAGGATAGAACACAGAACCAGCATCATCAGCAGTGGGGCTTCTCTTTTCTTTGAGAAATAGGAGGTAGTATAGGCAACTGCTTCTGACCTCGGAGCTGATGGAAGCTCAGTCTGGATAAAATCAAGATATTGACTGAAGCAATCAAAAGATTATGGATTTGTGACTTTTTGATTAACTGTGCCTTTTAGTTATTCAAGTTCACAGTCTAAGTAAATCACAAATTTCTGCTAAAATCAGGGAGCTGCAGCTCCTTGTTTTGTTTAGTTTCTGTGCTTTGTGAGCAAGAAATACAATGTTTTCCAGTCATTTTTACTTCTGTGACATCCCGTATGGATTAGTCTGAGTAATTGCTGAGTAAACAATGTCTACATTAGCTATGTAAAATTAATACTGAAGTTCTGGAGACAATAGGGCTTTGCATGTAGTTTCCAGATGAGAACAAATTATTTTACAACTTAGCTATTAAGTGACTATGGTGTCTTCTCACTTCACCGTGATGTTTCAGAACTTCAGCATCCTGTAACCAGCGACATACTGAAATAATCCTATCAAGATTGCAGAAATGATGAAGGGGTCTATCAAGACTTAGATCTTCCTATGCTATATTGTATTAACAGAGTATCACATAGCCTGTACTTTGAAGAACATGTGGTCGATATGAGGAAAAGCAGAGGTGGACTTAGAGTTATGAAGCACAGCAAAAGTCAGGAAAAATGGCAAGCACAGGTTATCTTACTATCGGTGTAGTTCTAGGAGTGAAGTTTAAATTGAAAAGAACAGTCTGGGGAGAAGGTGGAAAGAATCCTGGGCAGTGAGACGAGTGAGTGCTGCTGGGGGTAAAAATAAGCAGAGAAAAGCAAATGTGGAAGAAGGGGAAGGGTGGAGGGAACAGTTGGTGCAAAAGAGATGCAATCCGATCAACTCTGAATATTTTTCAGTGTGCAAAGAGTGGTTTGGTTGCTCCTTAAGGCTGTCCTCGCTGCCTTGCATCTGTCTTGCTTCTCTCCAGCTGTGTGCTGTGGAAGGCTAGGCTATCACTGGAGATCCTGTTCCCCAAGACATGGCAGAGTCCCTGGCCAAGTTCTGTGCCCTGCAGCCTCTGCCAGACCTTTTTTTCCCCCCCTTGCCAAGCACAGTCCCTGATATAGCTCCTTCTGCAACTCCTCCAGCCATCTGGAGTTCATGGCTCCTTCAGAGCAGCAGAACTAAAGTAGAAATCTAAGAAAGGGGTGTGTTTGCATCAGTTCAGACTACTGTTGTTTTCTTTTTTTAAATGTTACTTAATATTTGTATATCTGTGTGTGTTTGGGAAAAAATGTAAATAAAGTTGAATGTTTAATATAATCCTTTATGCCATTCTGAAATTACTTTCAAGAAACTTGTTAGAAGGTTTAAAGTATTTTGGGTCTTTAAAGCATTCATACTGGAAAAAAAAATCTAAATTTTGAAATGCATAACTTGCAGAGGAGGGAACAGGCTGACTATTTAAATGATGGTGTATTCTTTCCTATTTTGAAAGAACCAAAGCGCAGTACATTTTTAATGTTGATAACTCCCCATTAAAAACTTTAAATGCTCCTAAATGACTTTAATTCATGGAAGGACTGCCTCTTTCTTTCAGATGTGTTAGAATTCATATTAGCACTACATTGCCCTTGTTTCTGAATTATTTTAATGATGGCAACTGCTCCACCAAGCTGTCTGTCAAGATGTGGGTGGCAGGCTATTATTTCACTTCGTAAATCATAATTTACAGGGTTTTTTATATCCATCTTGGGGATAAACACTTTATGCTTTGTGTTTTCAGCAGCAATATAAAATGTAATTGATACTTGAAGCAGTATGTTAGAAATATGGACACAGAAAGCCAAGAGAGAAAAAAATCACAAATGTTTAGTTTTTCTGTGGGTTGGTCTACATACTGAGCATTTTTTCCATCTGATTTCATATTCTTAGCACTTCAACAGAGGATGATGATGAATTGCATTTACATGATTGCTGCCTGTAGGTTACTATAAGGATGTTTCTTTAGTTACAGACACTCAACAGATCCGTTGCCTCAATGGGGTTATTTTGTACCATTTCTTATGCTGCTAAATAAACTTATTGCTTTCTGCTATTGTCTTCCAGATTCATGAAAAGCTGCATTATTATGAAAAACAGAACCCAGTGCCCATACTGCATGGTGCAGCAGCCTTGGCAGATGATGTAAGTGTCCCCTGCTGAGATCACTGGTACCAAGTCTCCCAAAATACTGTCTGCAAGCAGAACTCATAGTGCAAACATATGAATGTAATCCGCTGAGCTGAAATCATAAGAAGCTGCAAATGTTTCCAAAGGTTCTGTCATCACCGGGCTTGTTGCTGATATTACTTTGATTTTTATTCACTTGCATGTTATTGAAACATTGCATCTAGATAGCCTCTTGCTCTGCTTCAGTAACTACGTAATAAAAATTACAGATTGGAACTCTGCTGAGAGGGGGAAAGCTGTTCAACTATTTTTGAGAAAGTTGCAGACAAGAGGAATACTTTGAAAAAATAAAGACAAATGAGATAGCAGCACTGCTGACGGAACATGAGAAACAACAGATAATATTAAAGAAATGAAGCATATGAAATGCCTAGGATGGAGGCTTGTTAAAAAAATACAAAGCTATATAACAAAAAGTACAGTAGTGATTTATCGATATTGGAGCTTTCCAAATTACCTTCATAACCAAAAAATAAATGGTAAAAGTGGTCAGCATTGATGGAGTAGTTAATTTCCTGTTACTATAATTTTTATTTTAGAGAAAAAAAATCAACCTGCCATTTCTTGCTATTTGGTTAATTCTAGGATTCAAATGAATTGTGAACACACCTGTATAAACTATGACTGAACCTGAGGCAGGCCAGAATAGAGAAATGCTTAATAAACTGTGGTTTAGGTGAAATCCAGAAATCTTTGTTGCACTTGATGATGTCAGGTTGTGTTTTGGAAAAGGCAATATGAATTAGGAACCATTTCAAATACAGCATGTTTGAAACTTCACATACTTTATACATGTTCTAAATATCTCTTCATATAATTAATAACTTTTGATTCTTAAATTTTACAAATGGTTAAATGCTGTGAATTGAGAATGGTAACATTTTAATGAAAAACTAAATTAAACATATTTGAAGACTATTGAAAAAAGGGTATAAGGTAATTTAATCGTGTTTCAGTAGGAGGAGAGCTATATCCTGTAACGTACCAACTACAATAATACATTAGCTTTGACATCAGGCATATATTAGTAATATTTTTTTAACCTTCGAATGGCTTTGAATAATGTTGATAGTAATTTTGAAAATTAGAAAGCTGGTTGAAATTCTCTTCATTAAATTCTTGCTGACATATTAATAATCCTTGCAGATATTTATGTTATGGAGCTCTGGTCTAAAATACTTAATAAGAATAATTTCTTATTTTTGGATGCAAAACTTAGTTCTTGATATTTTCAGAAATGCTGAGCAATCTCATTCTTTGTTCAGCCCCATTTAAAATGTGTAGTTTTGGAAATCCCCAAGTTAAAATACTCTGTCACTGCTCAGTTGAGAGAGGTTGGGAGTTTTAGCTCCATAAATATATTGCTGTGTATATATGGTAGTATTTTTGAAATGTACATGTGTTGGGACATGATTGTCTCTAGATATCTGCCTACTTTTAAGGCACAGCTTCGTTTTAAAGACACTCTTGCTGGTTCTTCATTGCTTGTGTGTAGCAGAACAGCTGGCTTTACATGCACTGTCCCACAGGGTGGGGATGTCCTATGGCGACTGAAGTCAGGCTACCACACTGCAGCGTTTTACGTGTTTTGATAGTTATCAGCAAACTTTGAATAAGCACATTTACATGCAGTGGGCTTTATAATTCCAAAACTCATGAAGTTTCAGGATTAAAGTGCTATGTAATTTTTGGCATGTTTGTCTGACTAGATGTCAGCTTCAGGGATTTAAGAGCATGTTTGTGTTATAAAACACACTTCCATTTTAATAGGTTTTAAATTAATTTTTTGCCTTCCTAGTAATAATAACAGTTCTGTAGCTAAAGTAGGAGATACTCTTATTAGCAAGTGGATATTTCCTGTTTGATTTAAAACCCAAATTTGAGATGCTGCAATCATAAATAAAACTGTTTCATGTGTTGTGTTATATTTTAAAATATATTTTAGAAGAACAATTGTGGTGAGGCTTTTCTAAACATTTTCATATTCCTAGTTGCCATACCTTATCTCTCCTTACTCCCAGGGACTTTTAGGCTGAATCTCCTATCAGAGAATTTGTTTGCCTCTTTTTTTGACTTGGGGCTCTTAATTCCATGCAAATGATGTAGACTTTGCTGGCAGTTTAGGTATACACAGCAAACAAGGCCTCTAGGTTATTAGAAAGACTGTTCTGGCAAAGTAAGTTTCAGAACTTTCTCCAGAGAGACCAGGCCATGATGCTCTCCATGTCACCAGCCTCACTCCGTATCTTCCCCGCTCTGTAATGGCAGCTCTTCATAAACAACTTGGTGAGATGTTATGGTTCCTTCCACAGAGTTGTAGAGGTGGATCTCTTACTCTGTCAATCTTTGTCTTTCTCCTCCTCTTTTATGACAAGGTGTTACATTTGCCTTAAGACTTTTATGGAAATATTTCAAAAAATCAGATAGGTTATATGAGGAAAAACAAATTTATAACAACTTTATCTCTGAAAAAATGATTTTCTAAACTATGGACAGTGCATTTACATGGCCAATGCTAATCAGAGACTAAAATATCTGCTAAAGCAGAAGCAAAATATTCTCTTTGTGTCTTACTGTTCTAAACCTTATGTGCCTGGATTTGCATTTGCACCACCAAAGCAAATGCCAGTTCTGCTGAAGTTAATAGATGCTTGTGCACAATTCATCTGAGAAAAATGCTGAAGCACTCATTCCTACTGAGTAGTTACGAGTCTTTATCAGAGAAACATGAATGGATTTTATTCTCTAGTGATGAGTAGTACAAGGTAAAGAATGAAAAGAGAACCAAGACCTGTGTCATATATGTGCTGTTATTGCTATCACACAGTATTTTCAGCTTTGCAGAACTTTTCCATAGAACATGCAGAGTAGATTGCAGTCAGATTACCTCAATACTTGGCTTAATGTCTAAAATAGTTCATTGTGACCTTTCCTACAGAGATTGTTTTCTGATCTCTTAGTATTGCAACACAAATATTGTTAATATTAGCACTGATATACTTGGTGGATATTTTAGCTATCAATTATATTTAAAAAGGCTTTGGAACTGTAGGTATAAAATTTTTGTTTCAGTCCTGTTACCCTTGTATTAATTAGAAGGTTAGAGAAAAAATTTTCAAACCTTGTCTGATGTCTATAATTGCTTCTAGATTTGTCTATTAGGTATATTTATGCAACATATATGTCTACCCATTTATCTTGAAAATTTATACAAAATGAAAGTACAAATTTAAAATTAGGCTAGACAAATAAAATTACTTGCTGCAAATAGCCAATCTTTCTTTAAGACATTTTTATGATACTGATTTAATGCAAAGAAAATAAGTGATTATCTGAAATCACATTTTGGATTATGAGCCATGTAGCTTCAGAATTTTAAACTGAAGTTCATGGTTGTGAAATGTATTTTAGCTTTCCCTTCTCCTGGAAAACAGTTTGAGTCTGAAATCCTGCAGTATAATATGCCTCTTGAGTCCAAATTAGTTGAGAATGTCGTGATAAGAAAAACCCAAGACATGAGCCAAATAGGCATGGGATTAAATGTTAAACTGCTGCTGTGTTGTTCACCAGGCCACAATTTCATAGTATAACCAAACATAAATTACTGATCTTGTTGTTAGGACGTAGTTTGTGCATTTTAAGGGCTTGAATTGCTGATGACCTGTTATAAACTATATTATGATTAACCCGTTTCGTATTTAACAAGCTCCTTCCAGTGTATGTGTAAACATAATGAAAGGCTCAGATTGCCTGCACTGTAGGGGCACTTCGCTTTCTTATCCCAGGCCTAAACAGCACAGCTACTGTGGGTTTTTGGAAGCAGTGTGGATTTCACCACCTCATTGAAAACTGTTTTTTATAGACAGTGTCAGAGTTTGATCCAGTCATTTTTACAAGCAGTTCTTTGTCTGCACGCAAAGGACCATTCACTTAAATGAAGTGCTGGGATTTGCCCCCATTGCTATAAATCAGAATGTGATCTGGCTGCACCCTTGCCAGAAATGATTACTTGTGTTAAACTGAGCCAAAAGGCCTGGCTTAAATCTGGTCCACTGAGGGCCAGAAACAGAAGCACAGTGATTGATGGTGTTTTCCTTCATGCTGGCTTCTGTTTGAACATGCTGGAAAGCAATAACCTTGAACAAGATAGATTCTGGGTTGTCACTGATGCACTGGGTAAAACAATGCTTTGCTAATGGTCTTTGTGTGGATTCCATCTCCCACCCAGCTGGCTGAGGAGCTGCAGAGCAAACCGCTGAGCAGTGAGATCAGAGAGCTGTTGAAACTCCTTGCAAAACCCAATCTCAAGGTGAGGATGTCCACCTGCAAAGTGATTTCTGTATGGGTGTGCCCTTCGGCTGTCTGAGGGTTTGTCTGGCTTTAATGAGTGAGCGTGTGCGCTTGTAAGAAGATATGTAACACTAATCAGAAATAGCTGTTATGAAGAAACATATTTAGTGTTACCTGTTATTATGCTCTTGCTCACAAAAGGAATTAATTGTAAGGTCATCACTTTCTTGCAAAGGATATTCCTAAAAGTAGATATTTGATTTTTTTTTTTTCCTTTGGCTAGCTTTCGTTGCATGTGCTTCATATATTTGTTACAATTGTGCTTTTAATTAAAGGCTTTCAGTCATACCATTGATTTAATTGCATCATGCATAAGTAGTGCAACCTGGTACTTGGGACAAAATTCCTGTTGGGTAATATTTTTAAATAAATTTAATTTTGAAAACTTTTTGCAAAATTCCTGGGGTTTCTGTGGTGCTTTCGAGGAACTTGATACCTTTTATCTGACAGTAGACTATAGAACCTTTGAATAGAGGGTGGTAGGAGGTTGTGCCGTTCAAAGCAAGATCAACACTGAGTTCCAGGCAGGTTGTTCAGGGCTTTCTCCTATCAGGTCTTGGAAATGCCTGGGAACAGACATTCCACAAATGCTCCGTGCAGCCTCTTCCAATTCCTAATTATCCTCCTATTGAAAACTGCTTCCATATATCCAGTCAGAACCTCCCCTGTGTATCATGGTTGATGCACAGTATCACATTATTTTTGAATTGTTCAGAGAAGGAAGACCTTAGTGTTCTAGACGCATATTGCAATGGTAATTAAATGCACCAGTTGATAAGTTTCGATGAAAACTGCGGAGTGGAAAGGAGCCTTTTTTAATACAGTTGCCTTTTTATATTACCTGTAAAACACTGATCTCAAAACCTGAGACACTATGATGTCTTCAAAGTGCTACAAAATTTTAAAGACCCATTATGCCTACTTTTTAAAGATTTTTGCCCTTTTGGCTTTTCATAGTTTATAAAGTGATGATCTGTTTCTCTCTGAAGGGGTAAGCAATGCCAAGAGGATTTGTTGGTGCGTCAAATTGCAGAGATTCTAAGCTTCACTGTAGGTATTTCTTTAGTGACTGTCCATGTGTGCTTCATGCTTCTGAAGCTTTGGTGGTTTGAGTCTGAAGACAATCATTTGCGACAGCTGCATCTCTTCCTCTCCCATTCTTGCTTTCCCTCACTCAATCTTGCTGTCTGTTCTTTGGTAGTGGTGAAACGCAATGTGATAATCTTAGTAGGATTTCAGGGAAACAAGTGCCTTCCCCTCAGCGTGGTTAATGTGACTGAAGAACTGCAGTAACTTTGCAAATGTCTTTTTTGGCTTCTGGGGAAGGTGACCAGCTGCAGGGTACCAAGCCCTTTGCATGGCCAGACTGCCTAATGCTGCACAAGGCACAGATGTTTCCCTGCCTTGCATGGCTTGCAGGTGGGCGTGTGAGGTGGGGGAAAGAACTGACAGTATGCAAGATATTTTTCCCTGTCCATTATCTTCTCCACATGGCAAACGTGCCTTGGAGAGAAGGTAAATTATCAGTGCTCCCTCCTTCCTCACCTTGACCAGTTGAGTGTACTGCATTCAGTCAGAGGCCATAGTTGAGATTCTGCTGTTGATTTCCTCTGCTCTCTCTAGGGCAGAAAAGGGAAAGAAGAAAGCTTCTGGCTCTCAGTACTTCCTCCCCGAGATGCCCTCAGTCTGCTCAGTTGTATCCAAACTTACGCCATACATTACATAAGTTTTTTTAGCCCTTCACTATTAGGTTGATGGCCAGAGAGGGTTTCTTTGTTTATTTTGTTCTAGATTCCTGGGATTCCTGTCTAGAACAGCTCTTTTTCACACATCTGAAATTACTTGGGATAGATGATCCATCTTTTCCAACGATGTTCCATAGACATTATCGAACAACAAATATGGCTTAATTTGGGATTGACTTGAGATGGCTGTACATTATTCTGGGGGAGAAACTTTCCTCTCCTAACCTGGTTTATAATTGCAGTGTTAGGTGGAGCCAGGAGAGCTTCCACTTTCCTACAGCTCTGCTCTAATGTTTATGGCATAGTGAAGGGTGTTTAGGATTAGTTCACTGCACTACGTCACTGCCTCCACAGGTCTGATAGTGTAAAGGGACAGGTCTAGCAAATTTGCAGGTTTGGTTAACGAGCCAAGAAAGGCTGGGAGAGGTTTCCAACAACTCTCTGATTAGATAAATATTTCTATATTTTTATTCTGTTCTACAAAATGCCTTTGCTGAATATATTGCTGAGTGTTTGCATCTGATGAGTAAAGCTTTGACAAGTTTGTGTGGTGCGGTTTTTCATCCACAGAGAAGTGTTTTAAAGAAATTAGTTTCTCTGGGGCAGTTATATTTGTCAGACCTGAGATTTTCAAAATGTCTGAAAATAATTTCAGGGTTTTGTCAGGTGCATTTTCTTTGGGAAAAAAAAAAAAAGGGTATTTCTAGTCTTCTAAAAACTGTGTGCAGTATCCAGTTACACTGAGTGGGTTTTTTTCCTGTTCTCAAATGTGGCATCAGTTACTGTAATTACATGAACTAATAGTGGTTGTGGTTTATCTTTTCTGATTAAAACAGGACTCTGGAAGTAGAACAGAGCATGTAGCTCTGGGAAATCAAGTGGATTTGTTTAACTGCGTGTTAGACATTTCATTTGTGTTCTAGATTTAAAATATAATTGTGAAACCCCACGGACTCAGGCCAGCCACACTTATTAATTTCCAGCACTGCATAAGGACTTAAAAGTTCACATTCTGTAATCTTACTTTACCTTGTTAAAGATACCAAGAAATAGAGCAGTATTTCCACACCTTAGCACCCAAATCCAGTTGTATACAGTATTTTATTTTTAAGCAGACCAGAAATTAACTCTTTGAAACGAAATCATAGAATATGCGGAGTTGGAAGGGACCCACAAGGATCATATAAGTGCAGCTCCCAGCCCTGCACAGGGAACCCTGTGTGCAAAGATTACGTGCAGGTACCCTCAGATACCGAGCAGTGGGAAGATTTAGGAAAATTTATTTCTGAAAGCTGAGAACACTAATTTTGTAGCAGTGAGCACTGGGCATGAAAAAGATGTGCCGGTTTTTCTTCTGCAGACCCCTTTAATGGCTTGCCTGGCCCCATCTTGTGGGATCTCCAAGGTTATCTGTAAGAATTTTATATTTTCAGGGGGTTAAACTCTCTGTAAGGCACGAGAAGAAAAAAACACTGAACTGTCTTTTGGGAAGATGTGCTTTTCCAGGCAGCAAACCTTTCTTGAAAATAAAAACCTTTCTTGAAAATAAACCCTTGCCTCCTTGGATTGAATCTTCTGGAAACATTCTCCAATAGTTACACAGCCCAAGAGTCACAGCAAGTGCCTGAGTGTGTTGTCCTAATGCTTTTTGAACTTGGTTTGACTTGGTGCTCTGACCACTTCCATGGGGATCCTGTCCCAGTGCCCAACCACCCACTGGGTGAAGGACCTTTTCCTAGTACGTAGCCTAACCCTCCTCTGACACAATTCAGGCCATTCTCTCAGGTCCTGTCACTGGTCACCACAGAGAAGAGACCAGTGTCTGCCCCTCTGCTTGCCTTCATGAAGAAGCTGTGACTGCAATGAGGTCTCCCCTCAGTCTTTTTTTTTTCCAGGCTACCCAAGCTAAGGGACCTCAGTTGCTCCTCATAGGGCTTCCACTCTAGACCTTTCACCATCCTTGTGGCCCTCCTTTGGACACTCTCTAATAGCTCAGTATGTTTCGTATATTGTGGTGCTCCAAACTGCACACAATATTGAAGGTGAGGCTGCCGCAGAGCAGAGTAGGACAATCCCCTCCCTTGTCTGGCTGGCAATGCTTTGCCTGATGCCCCCCAGGACACAGTTGGCCCTCCTGGCTGCCAGGGCACTGCTGACACATTTTTGACATGCTGTCAACCAGCAACAGCAACAGCATTCGCTGACTGTTTCTGTGTTGCAGTGGAACAGGCTGTGGAAAATCCATGGGCTGGCAGCATCTCCAGGTCTTCCCCTCTCCTGCTCAGGTCTCATAAGGCAGACAAAAGCTCGATGCACCTGTACACATCCTGCTGAGTGCAGACCCTGCCTGCTGGCCTTTCTTCTGATGGATGTTTACTTTTTAATCTTTTCCATTAGTTCAGCATAGGCGATGGTGCTCTAAATTTATGGCTTATTAGATAGTCTGTGTAATGCTACCACCGTTTCCATTTTAAGTGTCTGTTACAACCTTGCAAGAACGAGGAGCAGAGGGAGGACTGTGTTGCTCAGTGGAAGGCTTTGTTCTGTAATTCAAGTTAGTGGGCTGTATTTGAAGATGGTAATTCCTGGTCTGTGTGGGAGTGGGTATTGCACCCATTCCTGGGTTCTCCCTCAGTTCGTGGAGTGACTTCATAAAACTTCTGTAATTCTGGAGGTATACTATCCATTAGGGTTTTTTAAACCCCTATTTCTGGCTTACTTTGTTTATTTTGTGAAGGAACCATTTAGAAGATGGTTTCTGTTTTCAACATTTGTATTTTACATTCCAATTTTGTTGATGGATTTACACTTACATTGGAACTGTAAGATTTCATACATTTCAGTGAAACACAATGAGGAACTCACGTAATATGGTGTTTTCTGTGTGTAAAAGAAAATAAAAAATGTCCCTTAGCTTTCTTGTTTAATGACAACATTAAAGTTAGTCAATGTATGTTGTAAATACATAACACAGGAAGCTTGACATGGCACTAAATATTTCTCTTAGAAGAGGCTTAATTGTTTTTACATTTTTTGTAACACAAAGACTAGAATACGTAGTGGGGTTATACATGAGAAAATGATGTTTCTAATTTAAGAGAAGACTCTCCTGTGAATGCATAAATAAGTATTCTCAGCTCTAAGGGTTTATAATTTGGAGAAATTAAAGGAATTTATGTGACAGCGGTAGGAATGTCTGCGAAGAGGGGAGTTGTACAGAATTTAGAAAACAAAGACAAAAATTTTAAAAATTATGATGCATCAGTTAAGCACCAGTGCAATTGAGAAAGATGTCTTCATAGCAATTAGGCTTTTTATGACTCTATGTTGCTGTTGACTGAGAACACTACCCTTTTTTTTCCTGATATATTAGCTACATTATCTTGAGACAATGTATTTTTCATTGTTACACTATATAAGCATAAAATATATATAAAAGAGAGTTTAATTCTTGATATTTAATGAACATGTCACAGTCAAGTTAGCAAAATGGTCTTATCTGTCAGTAGGGATGGAAAAGGGAAGAGGCGAAGCAGTTACTGGAGTTACTCTGTCAGTAATGGGGCAGAACTCCAATGAGGAGCACTGTGAGAAAGGAGATGGATATATGACAGATGATCAAGCTAAGAATGAAAGACTTTAAAGCTTCTAATTCTCTTCCAATTTTAATAAAAAACTGTCTTGAATAGTAGGTTTCGATTCCTTTTCTGACAAGCTGGAAGATGATGTGTTCTTTTGGGGACAGTGCCATAGCACAAGAGCATAATTGTTATTTATTTTTAAAATTATTTGAAAAATTGAAGCCAATAACTGTAGGAATTAACATTTTAGGCACTTGTTTTATTGATGTGGCTGTAAACAAAAAAGACTATAAAAGAATGAGCTGTCTTTTAGTCCAGTGAACAATTATACTAACTTTTAAACAGGCTTGGGATATGTTATTCAGATCTGGTTTACTCTTAACTTTGTGTTTATAACAACAGTTACACTGATCATTACATACTGAAATATGCAATTTACCATTTGAAGTTAATCTCTATTAGGGTAAATTTACTGTGTTTTACATTAATATAAAAGGTGTCCTTTGTGGTCATTGGTGTAATGGGCAGAACAATAATTATTTCAGAAGCTAATGCCACTGTGCTAAAACTGTTCTGAAGGATGTTTATACCTTTTATGACCCAGAGGAAATTAAGCCTTTCCAGTGCCTGTTTCGATGGAGTTTGTCTTCTGTTTATGTGTGCTGAAAGGTTTGCCAGCTGCTAGTCTAAAACAGGTACCTAAGCAAGGGCACCAGGGAGGAATGTGAATGAGTTTGGTGCCTCATGGTGCACCAGAATGTAAAGCATTTGCATCACTTTGGGCACTGTGCCTGTAGCCATAGACGGAACAAGAGGTGCGCATACAGTATTTTTCTTGTCTTCTCTTTCATTACCATAGAATGAACAGAATTTTGGAAGTAACTTTAAGATAACTTGCAGAGTGAAGGGAAAACTGCACTTAGTTGATTGGGAATGTTGCTGTTCAGAAAAAAATACAGATTCTATGTTGTCAGTTTTTTTTTTTTTTAATTGCTTTCAAATGTCAAAGATGTGTACACCAGAGAACTGTAAATAGGATTTATGCTTGCTGATTTATTTGCAGTTCATTTGAGGTACACTTGACTTTCAGTTGCACAAAATAATTTACATTTGAAAATATTTTCATCTAATTTAATTTCCTTGGCTTTCCTTCAGAATAGAACTGTGAGTTAAAGAAAACTAAAACTGCAGATAATGAAGCCAGGACACTTTGTTCTTCATATAATGCTTCCTATGTTTTATTAGGTTTCTTTAAACAAAGAAATAGTGCTTCTTTAAACTTGAAGCATACCTTTAATGTTGTCTTGTCCTGTTCTCTTTTTCTTATATTTACTGGGAAGTTTGTAAATTCTAGCCTTTATTTCATAAACAACTGCTGGTACCATTATCCCTGCCATCTGAGGCTTACTGGGTTTGCACAGTGGCCTAATAGACTGTTCAGATCAAAGTGCTACTTGTTCTGTTAAAAAAACAAACATTTTAAGCTTTATCAGCAGAGTCTTCTAAAATTGCCCTACAGTCACTGGCAAAAATCAACAATATAAATTACTGTCCAGGAGACTGCAGGCTTTTTTCTACAAGAACATCCAAAGCACTGAAAGAAAATATTATGCTATAATAATATAAAACAAAATCCATTTTTGCTTTGAAAAGTTCATGAAGCATTTCATGTAGCATGTAATTAAAAAAAAAACCCCAACCTAATCTAAACTTTGTCTTCTTTCCTGCATTTCCTTTGTATTTAGACCTGCTGAGGATTTTCCGTCAGGGTTTTTTCATTAAACTAGGTGTTTTCTGCAAAGTCAACATTTTCCACTGAAAATTGTTGGGATTTGCCTACAACTGTTCAGGTTTTGCATCTGGAGAACTCAAATACAAATTTCAGCACAGTTAACATCTGAGCTGCATTTAGGCTGCTACTGCATCTTAGGCACCTGGAGGACCTTTTGGCCCTGCCCTGTTAGAGACCTGTCTTCCCAGATGCACCAATGTTTTCTACTTTTGCACATGTCCTGAGAGTCTATATCTGTTTAGGAAGCATTATTTCCCATGTTTTATAACTATTTACTCATCAGTGGTCTGTGAGTCTTATTGGTATGACTAGTTATAGGAATTGTGCTCTTACATTAAGAGATTTTACTAAACAAAATACTTTTAATATGGTGAGCTGGAGTATTTTGTACTTCAACAAAATACAAAACCAAAAATATAATAGCAAATTAATCCTTTTAAAAACAGCAAGAGAAGCCTTGATTTTTTACATCTGTCAGGCAAAGAAAATCAGAAAGCAGTTGTGGCGCTACCACTTACTGGGGTAGGAACAGACAGAGCATACATAAAACAATATACAGTATCTCATAAGCATAGGTATAAAATGGTATAGAGCAGTGGAAAGAATACTGCATGAATATATATAAATAACAATCATCATGTTTCTCTGGAAATGCTCTCAGGTCTGTCTCATGATAACTCAGCTGATGTCCAATGGAGAGCTTGTCTGTCAATCTTCGAAGTATGGATATGAGAGTGCTCACTAGCAGCCAACATATAGTAAACAAAGTGGTAGATATCATAAACAGAAGTGAAGCCAGGCAGGTCAGCAGCAGAAAATACAAAATTTGAAAAGTACATCAAGGTTCTTTAGTTATATATACTGACTCTGTGACTCCATGGCTTTCCCACATGTGAGTACCAATTGTCACCCACCTAAGAATGTTGAATTGCATACATGTAACTGTAGCATTCAGATACAGCTCATCAAATTTGGCAACATTGCTAAAGCTGGTGATTTAGGAGAAGGAAAAAATCACTCCAGATAAGGTCACATCCTTTTCAAGTAGCAATTCCATTCAGAAAAAGATGTGTGAAAATGGAGCAACTGCATAATGTGAAACAAGTAGTCCCTTTTTTACGTCCTATTTTTATGCTGCTTTTTTCCTTCAGTGGTGTTTTTCCTTTGCAATTGATAGACTCTATTGTATTTGAACTCTCTGTTCAAAGTCTCCTCTTTTCTGCTTCATTTTTAGTTAGATTCCCATGTAGTATGAGTACTTTGTAGCTGAATGTAAGACCTCCTCATCATAGATTAATATGTTATTATTTTCTGGAGGAACTAATTTTATCCAGATTCTTTTAACCTTATGCATCAATAGATTTTTTATCTTTTAAGGATTTTAGACATCATACTGATGCCAGAGGCTGGATCATTCCTAAAGGCACTTTTTCAGAAAAGGCAACTGCAACCTCGGGTTTTAGTTTTCTTTAGTTTGTATTTCCATATGATCTCTTTGGGGTGTCTCAAGGGGTTTTCAGCCAAGAAAAGGCACATGCCACCACTGTAGACACTTAATATTCTTGCAAAGCTGCCACTTCTTCAAAAAAGGCATTGATTAAGTATTGCCAAGATACTGAAGGAGTGCTCCTGTCTCGGCATTTTCCACTCTGAAAACCATCTATTTGTGCTCTTGGAAGTTACTTAAACAGAGTTTAAAGCTTCAGGGACACTTTAGCTACATGAATCATGTTGCGAATGTGAAGTAGACTGTTCAAATTCTTTACTATTGATTTAAAATCAAAGTTTTTTCTGCTTTTATCCACAACTGAGAAAAAACACAGGGCTGTCATCTGGAAGAATATTAACACCTTTACCAGATGACACAGATAGACGGACTGCATGTTTCTGTGAACACTGAGAACAGTTTGAATTTGGAAGTATCTCCAGGGGCTGTGAACACTGAGCCAGAGGAAGTGGGAGTCTGAAGATGCAGAAAGTTCATTTTTCTGTTTGCTGTTGCTGTCTGGCTACCAGCTGCAGGTAAACCCATCAGTTTAGACTGGTGAATCTGAAATCAAGAAACAGCATTTTTGGGCAAGGAAATTACCCTTTTGTGAAAGGAAGTTCATATAGTCATGAAGAAAGTCCGCTGCAGTAAAGAGGAAAAAGTAATATGTACTGAATATTGATCCAACTGAGATGTTGCTATGCTAAGAACATTAGTCTACAGTAGATATTAAGAACTCAAAACCACACGTGTACAGTATGTATTTTAAATGTTTTGAATCACTGCTCTGACCCAGCTGTGTCAAAGTTAGATTGGAAGAGAAAGGGATTTAATTGCCAGCTGGACAAGCTTGAACAGAGGGCAACCTTGGTTTAACTACAGATGGGACAGTTGCAAGCATGGAATGTTATTTTCTCTTTTGTACATATGTAACTGCTGTTTTCTCATACAACATATCATCTCTAGGTATTTTATAAAGAATATGTAGGAAAAATATCATTTGGAGGATGGAAAGAAGTAAATTAACCCAGATTGTTTACCTATTAATTAGTACACCCATTGGTTTTCTGATTACGAACAGTAAATTATGCTTAATTTAAAGGACCATATTTCATTTTTTCTTACCATCACTGTCAAAGTTTTTTTGCTTATGTTGATTGAATAGCATAAGTGATCCTCAGTAGCAAAAGCAAACTGATTTAACTGATTTCTTTAGCGTTATGTACTCCGTGTATTTGACTTGGAAATTTTATATAGAACAGAAAGTTAATAGATTAATGCAGCATCAGAAGGAATAATACTACTTCTCTGCTAGATATGTGATTACTGTAGCTTGTATGTTCCCTCACTAGTTCTACTGCACCTCCCAAAATATTGTTTGCCTCTGGCCCTTGCAGCAGCAGCACAGCTGAGTTTCTACTGCCTGTAGTTTTATTGCTTGCTTCTGCTTCTACATTATATTTCATGCTTTAGACAGGGTAGAGAATTCAGCTGATGTGGTTGTTCTTACCTGTCAGTTGAGATGCCTGTTCTCACCTGCCTTCTTGTTACCTTGTTAGCCCATATTTTGCATCGGGATTAGGATTGCACATACTGCCTTAGCAGACAGTGTTGGTGGTCAAGAGACTCCGTGTGCTCCTGATTTTTAATGGCTGTTTGACCACCCATTTGCTGGGGAATAGAATTAGTGGTAATGGAATTCATTAGTACATCAATGTAAAGTCTATTTCATGTACTCAAGATAGTAGGTTTAAAGACTAATTCTCCTATAGAAGGTTGTTCCCCCATCACTTATGTAAATTCTTATCTTCCTTTTTCCCTGTGAATTTTGTGCTGCTTACTAGTTTTTCTTAAATGTACAGCTTGATTTTGAAACCATGTATTTTTATCCTTTTCTTCTCCAAACTGTTCCCAAGTCAAACTGATTTTCTGTGCCTGGAGTCTGTACACCGTCACCATAATGCGTCAGCTTTCTGCTGAGTTATTCTTCTGCTTTCTAAATTCTTACACATTTGGCTTTTATGACTCCTGTGCACCTCCTTCCATTCTGATGTTCTTGATGGTCTTTCCTTCAGTGGGTTCAGTCTCCTCCCAGCTCCTTCAGCTTTTCTTCTTTAATACCTATTGCTAGATGACTTTACTCACAGGATTTTAATTTTATGTAAGTTACTCATAAACTAAACTTCCCAGTCTTGAAACATTTTCTCAAGCAGCTTTTTCATCTTGTCTTTTTTAGTTTCTTCTGTAATCTTATCTCAAAGGAAAACATTATGGCTAGAGCTCTCTGGAGGATGAGCTCTGCCAGGTGAGTTCAGGGGCATGCTGTTGTGGCTGCTGCTGAAGTTACTTTTCTCCTCCCGTGAAACTTCTCTGTGCCAGCCTCAGTGTCAGTTACTGGCACCATGGCAAAGCAAAGAGGTGGGAAAATGTCTCTGTCTCACCTGATGGAGCTCAAGCTGAACTGCCAGAGGAAGTGACTGATGCTAATGATCCAAGCTGTGGGCTGGGACAGCAAAGTCATGGGCCATTTTGTTCTGTTCTGCTGACTGTGCTGTCAGGGCAGTGATCTGCTCCACAGGCGAGGTGGCCAGCTGCTGGGTTGGCAGTGCCGCAGTCTGCTGCAGCTGTTGGCTTTCAGGAAGGTTGGTTTGAGTCCCTACAAGTTTTCTGTCTATGACTATTCACTATTTAAATTTCTAATCTTGTTTTTTTACAAATACTATTAAGAAAGAGGCTGCTTTTGTTTCTTTGCCTGTTCTGTCTTGCTTCCTTAACTTAGTATTTTCTAAAATGTTTTTCTAAACTACTAAATGCAAAATACCTGTTAAAGGCAAACCTTAAATGGAGATTTTTTTTTTTTTAAATAATGAGAATTAAAAAAAACACAAGGAGCTGTGTTCATGAATCAGGGGTTACTTGGTGTATTTTTACTCTTATGGATCTCAGAAGCAAAAAATCGTCTAAAATTTGTCATTGTTTTAGAGGAGCAAAAATGTAGTCAGTGTAGGTAAGTAATATACATTTTTCAAAATGTATAACTGTTTTCATTAATAACAATCTCAATTTAAATAAACATTGAAAGTTTCAAGAGAGTTTAGAAAAAAGAACTTAGAATGTTTCCAATGTCAGATTTTTTTGTATAAGTTGATAGTGTAAAATTTCAATTTATAAACTGTGAAATGATCAGCAATAGTTTTAATATGTAAAGTACAGCACTAATTATTAGACATTTCAGAGGTTTGATGAAAGTATTCATTTCCAGCTAGATCATGTCTAAGAATTTAGCTGAACATCAATATTTATATTTAGGTAGTGCAGGAGTTTGAATCATACCTTCTTTCAGGTTCTAAATATGGATCATGTTTACATTAGTGAATCATAAGCATAGAACTTAGAGCTGAAATAAAATTCTTTTCTCCAGCGGTGCTTAAATATACATGACCCAAATCTTGGATCCTGTGTGCATAATTCCAAAGAGCTGTGTATTTGAAAACAAAACGAAAATATTTAAAAAAAAAAAAATTGACCTGCATTTCTTGCAGTTTTCTTGAGAGAGGTAGAAAATTAGTATCATGGAAATAAATAAGTTGATCACTTCTTATGTACAAAAAAAGAACATTGCTACCTTTATATTGCCTTATGCGTTTACTGCACAATTATTCTGCGTAATTTTTGGTGATCCTAGGATCCAAGTTTTATTTCTTGGCACTTGTAATTTGTTTGCTTTTTAAAGTCCCGACCTTTTCTGTACAAGTTTAGTCTGATACATAGGGTTTTTTTGGACTAAGTGCACGTTATATTAATTGAAGGATACACAGATGCTGCTAAAGAAATGTCCCTTTGCTTTGTGAATACAGTTGTTTCTTCATGTATTCTAAACATACGGAAGTGCTCTTAAGGACAGGTTCTGATTACTTCTGGTTGAATACATTAAGTGAGATTAAAATGGCTTTATAAATTTTGTTTGCAAGTCAGTTATTGCCCAAAATCTGTGCTGAGGACTATTTCAGGCGCAACTACAGTGGACAGAGAGTAGTGTATTAAAAGAAGCAGTGATGGAAGACAAGCAGGAAAGAAATCTTAGCATGTTCAATGTACAGCATGAACAAGTTTGTGATGGCAGAAACTCTTCTGAAAGCCTGACTGAGAAAAGGCACATTGTTTCTGACATTCTTGCTCTTCCCCAAAATATGTATTTTTGCACTGGACTTTGGGGAAAAGATTTTGTATTGAAAACTGTAGTACATCGTGGTTTAATATGTTCTTTGGGAGAGGAAGGGGATGGGTTGATAAGTTCCAGTTGCTGTGAGTGAAGAAGAGGACCATAAATACCAGACATTGATTGGCATTGGTTTATAATGCTTGGGATGCACCATTTTTCTCCATACAGGGTCCAGGGACCTAACCAGGTGGTCAGAGCAGAATGTGTCTTATTAACACTGGTGGCATAATTCAGTGTAGTGGTGGACAGAACTTCTTTTGCGAATTTCATTGTCAAGGGTAGATTCTTTTGCACATGTTTTAAGTGGCTACCTTTTACTCTGGGAATGATGCTTTAGATTATTTTCATCTGTTTTCTCTATGTGCCTGATTGTTTTTAAACTGCAATATAGAACCTCATTAAATTGAACCAGTCCATGAATGTGCCCTAGCTTTATGTGGAAAAACGTAATTGCAGAGGACTAGTTTTAGAAGTCTTAACTGTAAGGAGGCTGAAGTAAAAGCAAACATCACTATTGTTTTAGTGTATCTTTGATATTTCACATACATCTTAAGATGACTGCATGTGATTGCATGGCTTTTACATATGTAATGCTTCACAATAAGCATTTCCAGGAGGATCCATAATTGCTAGCCTGAGGTTTTTAGCTCAGATCGAAAGTAAAACTCTTCTTTGGTTGATGGGACATGGTAATTTCTGATGGTAAGTAGTACAAATTCATAACTGTGTATTCGGAAGTAAAACAGAAATAATTAGTGTGTTGAAGTATTTTTATCAAATTGTACAATATGCATAAAAATTAGTGAAACAATAGCAATTTATCATGAGACAGGCCCAGTCTTCCTCTGTGTTTATTTTGCTGAAGCCCTAACTTTAGATTTAAACTTCAGAATTTCAGGATTGCCATATGCTCTTTGCCTTCAGCTTTTGGCATAATAGCTTGTAGCATTGGACATTGTTTTCTGTTGTTACTGTCTCCTCTACGCAGAAAAAAAAATCCTGGAGTTGCATAATGAAAGTGTCATGCTTTTAAAAAATATTTACATTATCCTTGAGAACATAAGGTTTTTGATCATTTGTGCACTCAGTGAAACCGCCTGTGCATATTGCTAAGTAGCGAGTAAACTGACATCAGAGAAATGTATCCGTTTTCTTTTCTTTATTAAGGATTTTTTTCTTAATCATGATTTTAATTGTTATAATAGATTAGTTATTACAGTTATTGATATGATGCCTTCTAATGTCATTCATGCCAACACCACCAATGTGTTCTGCTTTATCCTAAACATTAAAAGATCTTCCAAAATGCTTTATGTTACTGATGTGAAGGTTATCAGTTTGCAAATTACTTCTGCTGTTCAAACTACAACTTTCATAATATTGCCTCCTGGGTAAAGAATATTCAAGTATTTAGAGGCAACTATTTGGAAACAGAAGCCACTGAAAGCAGTAGATAGAATTATATGTATGGCTGTTGCCATTATTTCTGGTACAACGAGCAGTTTTCTCTACAAAAGCAAAAGCATTACTTAACCATTTTTCGTCAGGTTAAAATGTACTACAAATAATGAAGACTTTTCAAAACAGAAAATAACTTTAAGAGTTCTGTATCTAGAAGAAGCTGTGAATTTTATATTATCACTGAGATTTCTTTTTTTAGCATTAGGAAAATGGGGTTTGTAATTTCCTTTGCCCTTCAAGATTTTTTATTTTCTGAAAGTTCATAAATTATTTTATTTTTGTCAGTCTCTGTTAAGCTTTTCTTTGAAAAATCTATTGTCCAAACTGTGCTTCAACAGGAGAAACAATAGAGAAAGAAAGGAGGCAAGACATGCAACAGGTGGTTGATAAGCACCTGCCTAAACCAAATTGTTTTCAGCAGAATCTTCCTCAATATCCATCATGAGTTCCATAATAAATTAAAAATTCCCAAGATAATTTGAGGCTCTTATGAAAGGGAGCTAGTGTAAAAGGGATCCAGTAACCACATCGGCTTCCAGAGCTCCTGTGAAGTTAATGGTTGGGCATCAGCCTCATGTCATGCATCTTGTGCTTGAACAGAAGTCCTGGATAGGACTGCCTACTGTATCAAAGAAACTTTTTAATTTAGGACAAGCATAATTATTTTCTTACTTCTGCAGACTTAGGTTTCCTCATCCTCATAGTTCTTGTAATTATGAGCTAGTGTGCAAAGCACATGGTAGTTTTGTGTATGAAGAGTGTTCTCCATCCACAATTTGCTACTTGCATACATTGCATGTATGGAAACATACATCTTATGGAGTTGTTTCATCAGTTTGAAATACATTAAAATTGTATACTAGAGTTGTATAAATAATATCCTCTGTGTTGCCTTCCCTAAACTTTTCAGATGCCAAATAATATACTGACTATTAATGTTTCCAGGCTTTGCTCTCTGTACATGACACTGTTGCTCAAAAGAACTATGATCCTGTCTTGCCCCCCATGCCTGATGATATTGATGAAGATGAAGATTCAGTTAAAATAATCAGGCTCGTCAAAAACCGGGAGCCATTGGTAGGTAACCCTGTCTTTTGGTTTGGTGTTTTGTGTTTCTGTGCAGGGTGGGAAGTGCTCGGATTATGAATGTGAATGGGTGACATTAACATTGAAATATGGATAGACAGTCATCAAACGTGATTATTCACTTGTGACTTCCATTTGCAGTCATTATTAGTAAAGCATATGAAAGAATAATATTTTTGTTCATTCATGGTGTTTAAGCATTATATATGTGGGCCGGTCTGCGCATTTGGATCAATAACATATTCATCTTTTATCTTGAATTTGAATCATGAACTTACTTTAAAATGGGAGACGGAGAATGATTCCCCAAAGAAATCTTGACCTGTGTTGTGAACTGTGCCTGTTAGCATTCATGTAAAAAAAGCGTGACCTTTCAATACTCTGCAAAGAAAGCATAAAGCCGTATTTTAAAATACTTGAATTGAAATCTGGACAAATTTAAGATGTCTGTTGTTGTACTTTGCATTATGAATATGAGAAAGTTAATATCTTCATGGGGATATCTGGAAAAATGAAAGGACTAAACCTAGGTTGTATTACAAGAATATTAAAATGCTTTACTGATTTGGTTATTTTTATTTGCTGTATAGTGGGAGTCATCTTGTATAAAATTTAACGATATTCTTTTTCTCCTCCGAACCAGTGAGAGCTTTGTTTTATGTTATACTGGATATTTGTTTTAATGGATAGCAATCCTGCAGAAAGATCTGCAAAGTTACTTTGAGAAAGTCATCATTTTGTACTTGAGATGACAGTGGGAGAGCAATGCCTCTGTTCGACATACAGGAGTAGCTTGTCCCACAGTAGATATCTTACTGTCACTGTAAATCTTGAAGGATTTCTGGCATCAGTAAACAAATGAATTTTTATATTGACTGACTGTAGGTGACTGTGGGCATAGTTACAGGTTTGACCATATGGAGAGCTTTTACTGTTTTAACATGCTAAATACGTTTTCCCAAAATATTTAAATCACAGCTTTAAGCTTTATATTTTTTCATCCAAGAAATTATTTGAGGAAAGAAACAAACTTGCTTTAGTATTTAGTATCAGAAAGATTATTCATTCTGAAAGGTGTGTAGAAATTTGAACATACAGTATTAAATGAGATCTAATTGAGCAGGTTATTTTTAGTATTGATGAAAACGCTTTTTTTTCCTAATTTGTCAGAAAAGGTTAATAAAATCTTAATTTACATAGTTTCATATTACAAACATGATTTGTTACTAAGGCTTTTGAGTAAAATACTTTGTTAGTAGTGTCTCAAAATGGATTGGGCAATAATAATTTTTAAAACAAAAAGGAGAGATCTTCTGAAAATGTATATGAAATATATACATTGTATATTGGCTTTTTACATTTTAAGTTCTCTTAAAGGGATGCATAGAGTTGCCTAAGCTAAGGTCATCCTTGAACTGCTCAAATTCCACTCTTGCCCCCGTTCACTCTGGTGGGACACAGCTCTTCCAGATACCTGTGTGTCTCTTTAACCCCAGCTGGCAGCTCAGCCCCGCACAGCCGCTCTCTCCCTTTCCCCAGTGGGATGGGGGAGAGAACTGGAAGGATGAATGTGAGAAAACTCGTGGGTTGAGATAGACAGTTTAATAAGTAAGGCAAAAACTTCATGGGCAAGCAAATTGAAGTAAGGAATTCATTCACCACTTGCCGTGGGCGGGCCGGTGTTCAGCCATCCCCAGCAGAGCAGGGCCTCATTACCTGTAACCATTTCTTGGAAAGAAAAACAGCATCACTCCAAACATCCTTCCTTTCTATTTCTTCCCCCAGTTTTATTGCTGAGCATGACAGCATGTGGTGTAGGATATCCCTCTGATCAGATGGGTTTGGCTATCCCAGATATGTCCCCTCTCAACTCCTTCTACATTGTGCACCCTCAGCCTACTCTCTGGTGGGCTGAGGAGCAGGAAAGGCCTTGACACTGTGCAAGCACTACTCAGCAACAGCTAAATCATCCCTGTGTTACCAGTACTGTTTTATCACAAATCTAAAACGCAGCACCATATGAGCCACCATGAAGAAAATTAACCCTGTGCCAGCCAAGACCAGTATGGTCTCCTAAGAGATGCATCCACACTTAGCACAACTCTTGTGCTAAGGAGGTATCAGGGTGTCAGAGAAGGTTTTTTAGTTCTCTTACTAGACACTACAAGTACATATTTTGTGAACTGTATTACAACTGAAAATAGTTTCCTGCAAAACACTACACTAAACAATAAACAAACCCTACAATAAAGAGTGAGTTCCAAACATTCATTTCTTAAGGTTAAGACTTTTTTGTTTATTTACCCAGGCAAAACCAGCCTTATAATGGAATCTGTCACAGACTTGTTACTAGGAGGAGGCAAAGGGTGTCAGCTAATTAGAGCTTACAACTACCTGAGAGTGGGGAGCTCCCAGGGACAGTGAAGTCAAACTCCTCAGAAGTGAAAGATGCTAAAACACTGGGCAGTGGCCACAAGTTGCAGCCCTGGGAGGTTTAAATGAAGGATTAACATAAGATCTCATTATGTGGGAAGTTCAGCACTGGTGCAGACTAAACAAACATGAATCTCCAACCTTTATCATAAGGCAATGGCTGACCTGGTCTGGCGTTGACAGTAGTCCTGCCTTGAGCAGGAGATTGGCCTGATTGACTTCCTAAAGCTATCCTTTCATCAACATTTGTTGTATTTTATCTGTATGAGAAAGGTGTATTCATGATCTTTCCAAATCCTCAGCCTATCTTGATGTTTTATTTTTGTTTGAGAAGAGTCTTGTGGTGAGTTTTGTTAGTTGATCTCCAGGAAGAGTTCAAAGAACAGTGTATATTGTCCTCCTTCTCTTCCATAGCTCACCTTCAATCCATTTTAACATTATCCATGTTCATGTCAAAGATTAATTTTTTTGTGGTAGATTTGTAATGACTTACGATTACACCATCTCCACAATACACAACAGACCTATTCTTTGTGTCTTTGTCTTCTTTAGATTTTTTCCCCCTTAGGTGAGAGTGAGAAGAAACATGGATAGTAATTCAGATAAGGTTTTACAAATATAGCATGGCAGAATAAATAGACGTGTTTGCACTATATTAGATTTATGCTTCCCAAAGTTATTTTACCAAAGAAAGAGTATGCCATAATCTGTGTTTACTAAGTGAATTACAATTTCATTTTCTGTTTATTTCTATGTCTTCTTAGTGGCTTCTCCTTCAGAGCTTGTTCTGAAGTCTTGGACATAAAACACTCTCTAGTTCACATTATCTATTCATTAGTCTCCAATCGAAAGGTCTACTTCCACTTGCAGCATTATATGTGTAATTTACCGCTAGAAGCAACTGAGCTTGTGATTGGAGGTACCATATGATATTGTTACTGGGGCAGAGATTGCCTGGTTTCTTGACTTGAAGATACTGAGCTCTTTGAACTTTCCTTTCCTCTCAGACACAATCTTCTACTCTATTTGTACCCAAGCAGTAGAGATTGTTTTCCTGCAAAGCCATGAGCTTTAAGTCAGTTGCACACCCAGGACGTTCTGAATTGCATTTGCTTTGGATGACTTTCAGCAGTACTGACTGTGAAGCAAATTAGTCACTCTCTTAACTTCTTTGAAATATATCTAGTGACCATTTTTATATAAAACTGCACCACATTTCCTCTTGTACTTGTTCGTGCTTTTCTCTGAGTTAAGCACCTCACTGGTGTTCTGAGCCAGTGTTAATCATACATGAACGAAGCCTGAGTTCCCAGGAGTCATCATTTCAAAAGAGAGGGAAACACATGGTTAGTGGGAGGCCCTTCTGTTTGCCAGATTTCATCAGTTCAGAAGTCAGTGCTGAACTTTCCCCCAGTGTTTTGGAAGAGATGTTTTAAACTTGTTAATCCTTCCACAGTATTTGATTGGGTCTTTTTTTTATTTGCTTTATTAGGAAATGCTGTTCTAGCAGTGTCTCCCTTAAGTGAGGTGAAATTTTGTTACGGGGTTTTATTTTGACAAAGAAATTTGGATCATCTCTGAACCTTACACAACAGGAAGCAGAAACATCTCTTTTTAGAGACAATCCAAAATTCACCTGATTGTAATTAGGCTTTTTATCAACTAGCTTGGAGGGTTCTTACTTATGCCTACCTCTCCAAGGTTTCTTCAGCCACAGCCCTGTTCCTGGTTAGCATTCCTGATATCTGAGATGTACAACCACACTACCAGGAGTTCAGTTCCTCCCTCTCACTACTTCCAGCTCCCAAATGATACTCCGGATTTGTTACAGCTGTTACTCTGAATAGGATGCTTCTTCAAATTAAGGTGGTTGCTTCTTTGTCTCACAGATTAATTTCACATAAATTTACCCATTTGAAAACTAATCTTTATGCCATGCCATGTCTAAGAGAAAAATAGGCAGCTCCAGAGAATGGACCATGCCATCTTTTTAAGATGCCTGACTTAATGAAAGGAGGATTCATTCTCCAGAGCTGCTAATTAGTTTTCATTAAGTATAGGAATAGCTGGTGGGATTAATTTGGGTGTAGGGTCAGCTTTAGTGTACATAGTCTGTGTGTAAGTGGGCATCAACTTTTAAATAACTCTGTAAGGTAGGTAACTGATATTTGCATTTTCAATAGAGAATGAATTAAAATAAGTCTTATTGAAGCACTTAATTTGCAATCAACGTCTGCATGTGCTTTTGTTTAACAGAAAGGTATGCAACAATATTATTGATGTAATATTTTGAAATTTTCAAATGTTTCCAAATTCTCTTATTAGTAATTTATTTTACAGGCAAATATTTCTTTCTTTAAAAGTAAAGACTTACAGTGTTTATCTTCTGGAACCAGCAGATAAATGGATGAACTAATAAAGCTCACTTCTGTGAAACCCTGGGCGGTGCTTGCCAATCAGTGGTACTACACTAAAAATGAAAGAAAATAAAAAAAAAGACAACCTAAAAGCAGTGAGAGAGCCTTGCTGAGGGAGCTTGTATTATTTTTAGTGCTTTTACATGGTATACCTTTAAGCATTTTCTTGGTCTGATCACCATATGGCTCCCAAACTCCTTATTTTTCTCTTTAGAAGTATTTTAAACTGCGGTATGCTATTACATCTGTATATGTCTCATTTAGGGTAACTTACACTTTTGGCTCACAGCACTGAAAATATTTTCCAGCTCTCAAGGTCCAGTCTAACCTTCTTCCATTTTTAAAGCTCTAAATGAGGAGCTGCACTGCACATGTAACTGAAAGAACTGAAGCTGAACATCTTATAAGTAGAATTTCTTGCCAGATTATATATACCTCATAGTTTAAGCAGGGCTGGCAGCATTAAAAGAGAAGCTGCTTTTTCAGAGAATCAACTCTTCAAGTTTTCAAAAAAAAAAAAAATCTACTTGTGTTTGATGATTTCTCTTTAAGACTTCTAAATTGAGAGGGAAGTGGAATGTAAGGAACCTCTTTTTTAATTTGGGTACTACAGGTACAGCAAAATACATAAACCCAAATAGTGTTTTTCATGGACCTGCCAGCTCATTTTGGGTTTGCCATAGAGAAGTTACTGACAGTGAGCAAACTTGGGTTAAATAATTTCACTGTAATTTTGAACTTGATTTTGTCTTTTGTTTAAAAATTCCAATTTACCTGTTATCTTCACCAGGCTATCTTTCAGATTAGTTAATCTGTGCTAGGAAAATTAATTTTGTGCCAGTAGTGATCATCGCATAAAACATGAAGTGACTGTTCCATTTGGACAAGAGCCTTTTTGTAACTTCCAGATGCTGTCTGGGTCAATACTGTGGTCTTCAACTGCACACAGGTTTTTTTCCTAGGGTCTGTCTAAAAAACCCAGTGAAATGAAGAACCACTTTCCAGACGTCAGCACTGGGCTGGGATAGTGGGGTGAGCACAGTGGAGGGCTGCCAGTCATTGCTGGCCTTCTGCTTTTGGTGGCATTTATTAGTGTTGACTTCTGGGTAAAAGGCACAAAGCCTTTCTGATCAAGACTTTTCCCTGAATTGCTAGGAGAGCCTCTGTTTTATACAAACAATGTAATGGAAATGTCCTGTATTTATATTTGCTTCTAACATCATAATGCTGCTTTTTTTCTTTTTGATGAATATATTAAAAAAAAAAGAAGAAAAAGCTTTTTACTGAAACAGATAGAACTTTTTTCAGGGATTAATAGTAAACTTCAAATCAGTAGCTGTTGCTGCAAGGTCAGAACTTAATATTGAGATATAAGGTAGAAGGGGGTTAATGCTTTGTTCTATATATTTTTAATGATATGGAATTCTTGCATGGAAGTCTAGTCATGTGTTTTTGAAGTGAGATTAACTGCAGCTAAATCTCTACTTGTGAAACTCTCAGACTAATTTGAAGCTGTAATGCAAACCTGCATACTGATATTATTACATAATGAACAATACATAAGAATAAGGCTGGCCACTTGCGAAATTACTTTGCTTATGGATACAATTTCATACTACCGAATGTAAGATGTAAAATGAAGTGCACAAATACAGTACATCAATTTGCTGTGGAGTGCTGACTACTGTTAAAGTTTCAGCTAGAATGAATATTGTGGGGTGACTTTTAATTTTTCTCTATTTGCAGGAAATGCAACTTACATATAAAAAGTACAAATTAATCTCCCATTTTTTGTCTTCATGACTTGTACTGTATTTCCATCTCTGAGAAAGAGGGAAAGGGAAACAAGTTCCCTTGCAGTCTGTAAAATTGTTACTTCTAGAGGAATCTCAGCCCTGTTATTCATTTGTATGTTATTCAGCTTTATGTTCCTGAAAGGCTTAAAAATTGCAGTAGTGATAGACATGATGTTCATGTTTAATCTAAACAAATACAGAACAGTAGCTACTTTAATTGCACAATGGGTTTTACCTCGGTGCCTTGGGCTGTGTTTGTATAATGTAAGAAAACAGTCATGACCAACTCAGGAAATGTTCCCCTCCTCTGCATTTCTGTCCTATGAGTATTCCAGGTGAGCTCCAGCATACAGGGGCATTTCTCAAATTCATATGTGTTTATTGATAACAATGTTAAGCAAAATGATGATCAGTGAGTGCACAGGCAGTTCTGAGCATAAAGTGCAACAGCTATGGATACACTTTTTGTACTTGCAGTATGTAATGTGGCCTATTTTAATGGAGGAATTTATCAGTTTTCAGCAGTAATTTAGTGCAATTTTAGCAGCAGACTCAAGTGAGGTATGCTGCACTAAACATTAAGTTGAAAAGCAAATTTTTTCCATAATTTTTTTTAAAGTTGTATACTCACAGAATGCATGAGTTACTTCTGAATGGAAGACGCATTTTGAGAGGATAGTAATAGAACAACTTATTTTGTGTAGTATTTTCATGAGCAAGTATCATTTCTGACTTATTCACACATTAATACAATGTCAACTTTTTGCAGTTTTGCATAGCAAATATTTTTTTAGTGTAGTATATTAAAACTATGGCAAGATTAACTAAACTGTTTTGGTTTTTTTTCCGCCCAAGGGAGCTACTATTAAGAGGGATGAACATACTGGTGCAATTGTGGTGGCCAGGATAATGCGTGGAGGAGCTGCAGATAGAAGTGGTAAGGTGTTGCTGCTTGATGCTAGCCATTGAAGTTCTAGAACTCTGAACAAGATGAGATAAAATGGCATATTTTGTAGAAATTAAATACATCAATTAAATGACGGAAGTATTTGGGCTCCGAACACTTTTGCAGCGTGATATTTCAGTACTGGTATTCATGCTGCTTTTTCCCTCCCGCAATTCAGTTCCAACTAGGTTTCTTTGAATTAGCAGATACAGAGGGATTTCTTAGATATATCATGTTTTGTTTCCAGTTGAAGACAGCCACTTAGAAATCATAGAATCACAGAATATGCTGAGTTGGAAGGGACCCATCAGGATCATCAAATCCAGCTCCTGTCCCTGTACCACACACCCCAAGAATCACAGTTATCTGGGATATGCCCAGATTACAACCTGCTGATGGAGAAACTTGGGGTGCTCATGTTCTTTTGTATTAGGACATCCACTTGGAGTTTCAGCTTGTAGTTCTCAAGATAAAAGCGCATCCTTGACTGCCATTGTTTCGTTTGGGATGGTCAGTGCCTGCAAGAACTTCAGCAAGAAGTCCTGAATTATAGACTAAAGTGGCTCTTTTCACTGAAAAGAATCTAGGACAGCTGCTTTTTACTCTTAAATGGGGTAATGGAGTAAATCTAGATAGACAGATATATATTGGTAAATTAGCAAGCATTTGTGCCACAATTTAGCACTCACAGCCTAAGTGATCTTTGCAGTACTTGCTGTTGTGTAGCAGTAAGAAAGTAGTATGTGAGGAAAAATCACTGGCACAGACATTTTTCTAACGTCTGCATAAACATTCAGAAAAGTTGTAGAGAAATAGTACTAATTTTTAAGAGGAAGACCTGGAGATGTATAAACCAACCATCTCAAATTTACCTGCGAGGACAGTAGCTGTTGTTATGTTTGCCATATATTCCTGGTTTTAAGTTAGAGCTTAAAGTGTATGAACAAGAGAGAAACAAACTGAATGTTAATGGCAGATTTTGTATAATGCATTGCTACAGTTTCACAACTCCTCTTTTTCTTCTGTAGGTCTTATTCACGTTGGTGATGAACTGAGGGAAGTCAATGGTATTCCTGTAGATGATAAAAAACCTGAAGAAATAATACACATTTTGGTAAATACCAAACATCTTAAAATAATTTAGGAGAGTTAAGAAGAAGTAATTAGACTTATGATTTCTACCATATTTCTTAGGAAAAAAGTGTATTCTAATATAATATCTCTTCTTCCAGTGCTATCATTTACAAACCTCTATTTCCTTAGAGTGATTTTCCACTCGTTACACATATATGCCATTATAGATTACTTGTAAGGAGTTAAAGACAGTAACGTGACTATAAATATGTTGCAGAATGTTGCCGACTTCAGTGTATAATCTACAGTTTTTAAGGTCCACCATGATCTGTTGACTTCAAATATTTTAAATGTATGCATTAATATGCATTTACTCCATGTGACAGTTAATTAGTAATACATGTACTAGGTAGACTATATAACTGGTATATTGAGATTTTATTTGACATGGATTTGCAGTATATAGCCATATATATTATTCTGTTTACACTTCTCTGAACTGCACAGTCTGTAAAGCTGGTCTTGTTACTCACTTATGAAACACTATTGCAAATTAAATCATTTAGACTTTTTCAGAAATAATTTTTACATCAGAGAAACTGATGAGGGTCACAACAACTCTTTTATTCATGCTGTAGGCATTTCTGTATACATAAATACCTTGCTGTCCTGAATGGAGTAACTGTCTCACAGTTTCGGTTCAGTAAGCAAGATGATTAATTTCAAGTGTTAGCCTGCTGATATTCATACTTGCTATATGGTTTTATGTTCCCTACAGAACAGTATTTTCCTGCAAAAATTAATATTTAAAAATGTCTAGAAACACAATACCACTAGAAAAGGTGTGAACAATTTCCCATTTACCTCTTCGAGGTTCAGTATAAACATCAAAAGCTAGTTAGAGCTTGTTTCAAAAGTAACAAAATTATTGATTCCAGTCCTACGGCGGGTGAAATAAGAACTTGGCTGCTGCTTGTCAAACAGTGAGCTCTTGGAGCGCAGGCACGCCGGCAGAAGTATGTCTCGCTCGGCAGTGGACAGGCCTGTTTCCATTTTGCTTAAATCGTTGGCTGTCTGTTGCACTCGGCGAGTTTTATGAAACTTGTCGGCTGCATGCAATAGTAGCAGAGCCTCCAACTGATTAGCACTTCCTTCAATAGCAAAGTGTCACTGAGGCAGTGGGAATATATTGTGGTTAATAAGTAAAATGCAGCCAGACACACTTTAAGTGGGATATAGGAAAGATGAATGAATGAGGTGGTTGATGATGGCTAACTTGTTTTAAGATTTATAGTGGAGGGGTTTTTTTCCATTTAGTACACGTAGCATATTCAAATATGTTTTTCTTTTCTAGTTTCTTAAAGTTGCCAAGAGAATAAATCCCCCCCAATAGCTCTTCATGGTAAATATGGCACAAGCCTGTTCGAATTTTTCTATCTTCTTTTTTTTTTCTTTTTTTGAAAAATGAAATGTTAGTTTGATTTTTCCAGGGATGTCCAAACTGTGCCAGGAGTCCAGCACTTGCTTCTAATATGCATACATTTTAGCTATAGTATTTTCTTCTGCTGTCAGTGCAGAAGTGAGACCTATGAACCATGCAGGTCCCAGTTTTTAACAGTCCATCTCTGCCCACCGGTGAAGCAAATAAAGCCAAGCATTTCAAGTGGGTATATTGATCTTTGTAATAAAAGCTTTGGTTTAGTGAAGCTGTCAAACTCCATGAATTGTGCTTGTGAGGGGAGAGATTGATTATATATTTTTAAAATTCCTTTGAATTTCTTTATCTTTTAAGTTTTCTTTGAAATGTACAGCATAATTATCAGTGCATTTTCTTTTCAAATGTATACCAGGCTCAGTCTCAAGGAGCAATTACATTTAAAATTATACCCAGCGTGAAGGAAGAAATGCCAATGAAGGAAGGCAAGGTAAGCAAGGCTATTTCAGAAGTTGTTGCAGTTAGGCTGAGGATTGGATGACAGAGACAAGAATGGGGTTTATGCCTCTGGACTCACTTTTTGTAATGTGACAATGTGTAGCACTGTACATTTCATTAGGTACTTGCTGAATTTATGAGTGGGTGTAACATGGTTCTTAAGCCCAAACTCTACAGCTGTGGAGTTGACATAGATATTCTTCTGTCTTTTGCAAGGACTTGGCTTGCTTCTATTTGCTCTTTTTCTTCCACTGACCACTAGGCAGGAGACACTGGGTAGCATCTTGGTTCAAAAGTACCTTCTCCTCTGTTCCCCACATGGGCACACTATGCACCTACAAAGTCCTGCTTGCCTTGACTCACAGAGCGTCTAATGTTCCCCTATGAACTTCTAATGTTAAACATCCATAAGGAGGTTTTAGAGCAGTAAATGTTTACATTATTTCAGTTTAATGGTTTTGAATAGTATAAGCAGAAAAAGGAGATACCTTTGGCTTACATTTAATATTTTGATTCTAAAGATAAAAATCGGTTTGTTTCAGATGTTTATCAGAGCCTTATTTGACTATGATCCTAATGAGGATAAAGCAATTCCTTGTAAAGAAGCTGGACTTGCTTTCAGAAAAGGAGATATCCTTCAGATCATGAGCCAGGATGATGCAACCTGGTGGCAGGCCAAACACGAAGGTGATGCCAATCCCAGAGCAGGCTTGATTCCTTCAAAGCATTTCCAGGAGAGGTGAGCAACTGAGAATCATAATTTCATTATTTTTTGTGAGAATAGACTTATTTGCTGAGTTGTTAAGTTAACATAGCTGGCATGTGTAATGCTCATAGATTACATGGGTATGATAAACGTGCATTTGCAGCAAGACAAGTGAACTTGGAAACATGCTGAAATGCTTTGGATTTCCTTATTTCTCTGGCTAGAATTAATAATGACAAAAACTGATAGGATAACACTGATCCAGACTGAAAGAAAAAACATATGGAAAATAGTACATCAGTATCTGCATTCACTCTGATGTACTATGCAGGAATAAGAACTGCAGCAGGTTTTGGAGAGCTTACAAAAATTTGAGGCTGAAGGTTTCATTTTTTTAGATTGTGAATAGAATACGTAGTTTTAAGTTAATTGCATACAAAATCTTATTGATATTTTGAAAAAGTCTCATGATGTTAAGTGTTTATTAATCCCAAACTTACAGTGAAAACTGCGGTGTTTGTGTCTTTCCCCCACCACCTCCCATTTTATAGGAGATTTGCACTAAGACGACCAGAAGTGCAGATTCAGCCACTGAAAATTTCCAACAGAAAATCATGTAAGTCTGTTAACCTGGAATAGAATAATACTCCAGATCTCTAACTTTATCAAATAGCAGTTTGTTTCAGCCCTGTGACTACAGGGTGCATTTCTCCTGGGCACGAAAGCTTGTTGATCACGTCGTATCAGTAGGAAAATAAATACAAATGCTGAAATTGAAAGCTTTAAAACAGCTAACAATTTTTTCCCAGCCCTCTGACTTGGTTTTGAAGCTCTGAACCTAATGAATATTTTGATACATATAATTTCAAAGGTTAATGAGTGTTCTTTTCCTGTTGCAGTACTGCAGAATTGGCTCAACAGTTTATGTAATTTGGACTGCATCAACACAGTGAAATTTATATTGAGTGTAAGATAAAAGATCTGATAGTCTGTCCTTCAGTCCCCCATATAGTTGGTGATTTTTTGTGTCCTGTGAAGCAGTACAGTTTTTAAAAGTTGGGACATTCAGTTCGTTGATACACATTCACAGAATCACTTCTTACTATTTTTTCAAGAAATTCATTCTTGATAGTCTCTGCTTTTAGGTACAGTAGTTGCACAGTGTAAGAAAAATAAGGTCTAAGAAAGTGTATACATCAAAACAAATATTTCCTCTTCACTGGAATTTACTCAACATCTGTTTTAAGTATTATTGCATATTTCACTTGACCTGTTATTTCTTTCAGTTGTACAGACTCATAACAAAGTAAGCAATATAAGAAACTGTTGCACTTCAGTAGGATCTAAATCTTAGATACAAACATGTTTGTGAGTTCAACTAGAAGTTTTCAGAAAGTGGCCTAAAATTTTCAACAACCTTGCATTCTCTAACACTGAAACAAAAAGTATGGATACTATGGCAAACAGCGGATGCTGGCACACTAAGTGCAAAACTAAATGCTTTTAACTTTAAAACTCCTCAACAAGGTTTCTATTGCAATTTTCCTAACTACTTGCTAGAGCTGCTGTGTTCTGAAGCTTGACAATTACTGTTATTTTTCTAATAATCTGCATTTTCTATCTTTCATTCCATTTTACTGCTTGATTGTGTGCCCTAATGCTACTGTTAACTCCAAAGGCTTTGTAATTACAGTAACAGATTTTATGATTGCACTTCAGCTTTTCTAATATACGTAGATCTTAGAAACAAAGAGGAGATCCTCCAGAGTGTAGTAAATCTGTTGTTTTTCTAGGTTCTAGGTCAAGTTGCTCTGCCCCAGTTTTGGAAAAGTGTCTGATCCCAGGGTATAGCTATTTCTCTCTGCCCACTGTTCTTGACTCTGGATAATACCCTCAACAAGAGCCTTCAGTTAAGGTGGCACTGGTGCTTTTGAAGAGGTAAATCAGCTGCTGCAGCAACACTGCATGAATCCTTTTGTAATGGACTGCATCTTTCTAGTGACCTTCAAGTGAAAGGTTTTACAAGATGCATCTCACCCTTCCAAATAGGCAGCCTGAATTTGATTGGGAATTGCCAAAATTGCAACCCAAAGAAGACCCACAATACAATATCTGCTATTGTCTTTGCTGTTTTCACTGTAGCAGTGGATATTAGCCCGCTCTGTTCAGTCAGCTCATTACATGGTTCCCATGTTTTGTAACATGGAAGAAGCATGGGCATACACCTTTGTTTTAAAGCAGAAGAATCAAGGAAAAGTATTCTGTTTTATTGGATACCCAAAAAATGTGAGTTCGCACTGGTTTCTTAGGTGGGTTTCCAGGGTAGTAGTGTCCTTATACTTGAAAATTGATCTAAAAAATAGTCAAAATCATATAACATACAAGTGTCTTACAACTTATTTTTATCCCCTCTTCTCAAGCCAGTTCTGGAACTGGAAAGGACTGCTGCATTTGTCTAGAAAAAGGCCTCTCTGAAACATAGGCTGCAACTGTATTTAAAGTAAAATTAACATCTATCAGATTTGCTTTGATAACTAAATAAGTTTCAAAACCTGCAAGACTGGATTACTTTTGGGTAGCCTTTTGTTTCTTGCTTTGAATTTTTTACTCTTTTTTAACATAGCCGTGCATGTTGTGTAAAGTTTCTAATCTGTACACATATTTGTGTACCATAAATTTGGAAGCAAAATAAAAGTGAGCTCTTTTGGTAATGCTCATATGCATACACTTACTGAGGAAAGAGTAGAGAATACTTTCCACAGAACNAAAAAAAAAAAAAAAGCCCAGAAAATGAGCCTAGTTCTAAATTATTGAAAGGTTCAGTTTATAATGGAAATGCCAAATCTTTGTTCACTTTAATAGCCAGGTCAACTTGTGTGTGTGGGTAAATACACATATTTCTCCCAGCATTTGGCGCTTTTCTTGAAATACAAACCAGAATCATTTTCACATTGTACCCATTAAAGTGAAAAACATTTAATATGTTGTGTACACTGGAGAAGGGGGCAGAACAGTGTACGCTCCGTATTGAAAGATAAGTGAAGTCACACTTTTTCATTTGCAAGTGGGAAAGGTGCACAGTTTGATAGTATCTGGGAGTCGAGTTGAAGGAAACTGGTAATGTAGGTGGAGCCTGCACTGGCAAGAGATGGTTTTACATTGAGAGGACGATGCAGAAAAACTAGGAATAAAAATACAAAGCAAAAAGGGAGGAAGTGAAATTTCTTATTCAGAATAAAGACAAGAAGAGTGTATTGCAACAATTGAAGAAGAGCTGGACAAAAGCTGCCCATAAACCCCGTTAAGCAAAATTCCACAGAGGATGGGCTTTGAAATTATTAGATTAGTGAAATTAACAGTATTATGCAGGAGCATTACTATGGTTATTATTTGTACTGCAGTTCAGTCGTTTATTTATTCTTTTAAAATAAAACACTGATGTATTTATTTTGTTAATTTTTTTGAAATAGTGAATCCAAAAACTACTAACAGGAACTCTGGCCAGATTTGTTTTGCAATTATTGGTAGAAAACCTTAGTAAGTTCAACAGTAATATTTGGTAAGTTTTAAAAGCATGAGACAAGTGGCAGTTAGATGATCTGACCTGCTGCTAAGATTCCTGTGTTAATTCCCAGGCTCAAGGGTTACTGCAGAAATGATGGAGGGATAACAAACCACTGAAGCATTTTCAGCATTCTTTTCCAATACTTAACTGCAATGACTTCTCAGCAAAAAGCAGCATTGTGCATTCAAATTCTGGGAAAATTATACTGGGAAAAAATTGTAAGAACAAGCAGCATAGAAGAGAAAATGGGAAAATAGAATGAAAGGAAAGGAATAAGAGATGCATGGGATTGTGTCAGTAGGACTAATCCTCCGCATGCTGAGAGTGTGGACCTGCAGTACACCTGACCAGGTGTGAGAGAACTCTGTGGGACAGAGGGAGGTACAGTAGGTGTGACTGCCTGCATGGAATCAGCTTTTGTGTGTCTGAACTTGTGGGCCACTGCTGAATGCCAGCTCCATGGAAACCTGCTCACCTGGTTATCCTCAGTAATACTCAACAGTGTTCCTGGATTTAGGAGGTCACTTAGCTTGGACACAGCTTTGTAGCCAGAGTTGTCTCTGTGAGTTCTCCTGTTGCTGCATGCTTGCTAAGTTGGAGTGACATGAGACTCAGTACAGGGAAGAATTCTTTTGTTTAATAGCTCCCAGTCTGTTAACTTGAATACAAAGACTACTCATGCTCTGACTGTAATAGTCATTGCCAAAAGGCTTGGTCATTCTTGCATGTGTAGCTTACTTTAATTTGTAGACAAAAGTGATCACCTATTTTTTTGAGAAAAAAAGTTTCTTTGAATAACATCAAAATAACTTACTGTTCTGTAGTTGGTATAAACTACAATAATCAGCAAAGACATTATGTTGCTTCAGCGTAATTTTGCTTTCACAGCGATTACTGTGTTTATTCTTATGTATGTGTTGTCTCTGGTATGAAAATTACTGGTAACATTAAATTTTATATTAGTGTAGCCTGTAACTTCTGTTAACTTGTGCAGTGCGTACATATGTGTATGTGTATATCCATACTCTATGTATATAGTTTAGTATAAATATGTATATGTATGTAACATATACAACAGAGCTCTTCAGATGTCTTTTCCATGAAAAAACATTTGTTCTGTATACTTAATGCTAAATGTACATACTTACTGTGGCAAAGCCATCATCATATAGTTTTTCTAAGGCTTAAAACCCATTTTACTTTCAATTTTGATTTACCATATGTGATTGGCATTGCATGAGCAAGAGGAAAGACTTAACTGCAGCCAAATGGTGTTCATTCAAACAAGATGTAACCCAGTTTATCCATAGTTGAGTGTCTTGTGAATTGAAGATTGTGTTCTGCCAACAAAAGAATTTAAACAGGCTAAAAGAATAAATCCTTTGTACCACTTGTATTTGAAGACCAAACATTTAAGATAAATTTGTAGTAGGACTCTTTTGCTTGTTATAATTGCTGCACAATCTTAACTCTGCCTTTCTTCTTCGTATTTTTATGCGTTCACATTTGAAACTTGATTGCCCACCTGCAGGTAGTTACGAGTAAAAACAAAAAAATAAATCAGACCTGAAGAATTAAATTAGCACATTAGCGTTTTTCTTCAGAAAGTCTCCTGTCCTTACAAATACTGACTTCCTGCTATCACAGAGAAATTAAGGAAACCTGAAGCTGGATGACATTTGAGTCAAGGTCACATGAGAAAGAAGTGGAAATGGATCTCATAAACTCTTGCTCTGCCCTTCACTGCAAGATTATTCTTCTTCATTTTCTAAATTGTCTCCATAGAGATACTGTTTTCTGATGGTTTTATGAGAGGATTAGATTAAATCATCTTAAATTTCCTGTAGCATGAACATATATGTACTGTTCAATCTACAAAACTCTGTAAGATGAAAACCTACAAAACAGTATCAATGTTGATTGCTATGTGGAGCTGTTCATCACTAAAAAAAATCATGAATGTTTATTCACTGTAATGCAGATCATTGTACCTCACAATTCCTTACTTACTAAAGTGAAGTATAATTTAAGGGATAATGTAGCTTGCTTGTGATAAGAAACTAAAACATTGCTGCTGGATCTAATTTTAGACTGAGAAACATTTAAGTAGAATTCTTTGATGGAAAGTCAACAAAAGCTAAAAGTCCTAATCTGGTACTGGGCTGTTCCAAGATGTTGAGAATGTTCATGGAAGTAGTCCTGGTTTTGAGCTTTATAAGTAGTATAATTTAGGTGAGGCCCCCAAAACCAAATCTTGATTATATTTCAGTTAAAATACAAACCAAATAGTGTATGTGATACAGGTTTTCTTTGTTATAATTTAGAATATTGGCTACGCTGAAACCTTTCTAAAATGAATAAAAATGCCTACTTCCTAGGCTGCCATTGCACTTGTGTTTCCTATTTCTTTTTTCCCATTTATGTCTTGTTTACAGCTTTGTTGCCGTTTCCTAAACCTGTTCTGTGACTATTTTCTTTGGAACTTTCTCTCCCTTTTTACCATAATACATTTAATTGATTGTATTTGTTCTTTTCTTAGTGTTTTATTTGTTCCATATTGCCTCACAGTTTGGGTTGGGTTTTTTGGTTTTTTTGTTTTTTTTTTTTTTCATTTTTGTCATCACTTGTGTTTTCCTGTTTCACATCAGATTTCCTCCTCTTTGGTCTTTGACCTTCTTTAGTCTCTTATTTGTCCCTTCCCGAGATCTATTTCCTTTCTTCCTCCACTTCAGTTTAGTGAAACTGTATTGCCCCCAATTTTTAATGTCTCTAAACTTTGGAACTTTGGGCACTAATTCCTGCATGTGTACAACTGCTTCAGGTGCACAGGGCACAGTTAGTGGTGAATCACAATACAGTTTCCTGGCAAATAACCTCTGACTTTATTGGGGACACACAATAGCCCTGATAAAGTTCCTTGTAAAGTTCAAACTGGGAGCTACATGTTGATGACTGTTCGTAGCTGCGTTAAGCTATGAGAACCTACTGATTTCCAACATCTGACTGTTGCTGTCAACCTCAAGAGCAGGCCAGGAAAGCCAAGAGCAGTATTAAGAAGGGAGATTTTTAACAAAATACAAGAAGTTCAGAGCTCCTTCAGTTTATCTCAGCATTAAACCTCAGCGTGTAGACATTCTGGCTTGTGGTCTCTGGAGGTCAGGTGGCTCACTTCAGAATTCTCATTTTCCTTTGTGGATAAGAGCGTTCCCTTTCCTAGCAGGGGTGGCCCAGAAGCCTGGGTTCCCTTCAGCTGTTCTCAGCCCTGAACCATCCACCACACCTGCAGGACTCCTCTGAGTCTCCAGTGTTGAGTGAGTGTATACCTGTACAGACCTCTCTATATGTTTATGCCTGTACATGTGGATCTCTTTCTCTCCTGGTCCAGTTTTTTAGGTTCATAAATGAGGACTTACTTGTTTACAGACAATACTTTAATATGCACAGTCACTAGTTAAGTCAAATAACTTAGTTGAATTTGGGAGACTTTTAAAATCTATTTATGTGAACAGGTTTTGAGCATTAGGGACTTGTTTTCGGGAGATACATTGCAGACTATTGAAAGCCATGGAAATGGAAATACAGAAAAACTTGTACATATCAGGATATGTAAGAGGTCTCTCAGCCCAGAGAATGAGAAATGAATAGTACTAGGAAGCCAGCCTGCCATCCTAGATCCAGCTTTAGGGCATTTGTCAAGAACTGGGAGCTTTTAAGGTCGAGAGAGAAAATAGATCCAGTGCTTTCACTCCCAACTCACAAAGCTGTCGGCACTCTTTTAAGGCACCAGATGTGGTCAACCAAGCAGTGTTCACCTTAGAGGACTTCCCAGCCTACTTAAACCATGTGATCTCCTTGAGTGTAGAAGTAAACTTTAAAGAAGATTCAGAAAAGGCTTCCAAATTAGTATTTTAAAATGTAACTCCTCAAGAAAGAAGGTACCAAGAAATGATTCAAAAAACAGTATTCTTCATGTGACTGAAGAGACTCTTTATCCATTTCATGACATGAAATGAGAAGACCTCTTCCATATCGTCATTCTGAGGAAGGACAGGCTTTATGGAAAGTCTTTGAAATATTTATATTTTAGTCATATTTATTCAGATTCTGAAGGAAATTTGAATGAGGTGTAGATTGTAAAGTCTCTCTATAAATACAGACCTTAGTTTGTATTATCTTTGTGAACAAAAATTCATTATATTTGCCTTGCTTTTCTGTAAAAGCCCAAAGATGATTATAAAAATACATTTTCTACTCTCAAGGCAGCAGATTACTGTAGGTAAGCAGAAAGTCTTAAGTAGATCTCCTATATTAGGATAATGTCAAAGAAAAAAATTACAAGAGTATGTGAATTCTTTCCACATGTTTTCAGCTCTTCAAAACCTCTTCAAAATCCATCTCCAAGGGCAGTGCCAGCTGTTACTATAAGTGCAGACAAATACTGAGATCATGTTCATTGTAGTGATTCTTAGAAATTCTAGGTTATGACTGATTGATTGGAATTAACAAATTTTGCGTTTAATGCCAAAGAGGTCTTCCGTGACAACTGGGGTAGGTCATGGCTACCAAATGTATAGTGGATGAATCTCATACAGAAAATTTAAAGTGCTTGTAGAATTTCAATGCCTTTTTAGGTTCTTTTCTTACTGAGTGTAGTTAAACATGGAAGTTAAACTCAGTACTTGTATATTGGTATGTTCTTCAATATAATAGGTGCTGTCAAGAGGATTTCAGAGTAGCTTACATAGCTGAATTTTTTCCTATTTATGAAGTATTAAACAATAATACTTTGTTTTTTTGGCTGTTCTAAGATGAGGAAGCGGTTGAGTGTGGTAGGTGCATTTTTCTTCTTCGATTTAACTTTTTTTCTTAAGTTGTGTTTTCACTCCATTTAATGATTTCCTTTCCTATTTTTCCTTTGTGCTTCTCAGAGGAAATTGAAGGTACATGTACAAAAGTTTCCCTGCATAGCCCAATAATTTTATTTAGAGAACATGTGTTTAGAATTAAATTGAATATAGTCCAATATTTCTGAGATGTTATACGTATAATGCCTTTATATTGCCACCAAATTAGTTGAATCATCGTTTTGAGTAGATAAAAATATCAGAATATTTCTAGTTGTTTTATGTAATAATCAGTAATTTGAACTATTGTTTTAAACTGCTTTCTCTCTCTTGAACTTCTGCAAGATATGAATAGGAAAGTTGTATGATAAAATAATACTAGCAACACTTGGGTGGGCTGGGATGGAAAGAGATGGTTCTGACTTAATTACATGGCCATGAGAGGTCTTGCATTTCTAATTAATACTGACAATCTATTTCTCTGAGATGGTAGAAAGTTCATCTCTGTGGTATCATCGTTACTGTTTTCCCTCTGAGTGTAGCTGGTTACTGTTATGCTTGCAGCATATGTTAAAGTAATAGCAGCTGATCTCTTGTATTTTTTTTTTTACTTAAGAGG
The DNA here is from genome assembly GCA_013396735.1 of Grallaria varia. Lineage (NCBI taxonomy): Eukaryota > Metazoa > Chordata > Aves > Passeriformes > Formicariidae > Grallaria > Grallaria varia. Next base: position 65,306 of record VWZG01009374.1, on the reverse strand, counting down.
CTTTTGTTTATAAAGTCATTAGAAATTGTAGCTCATATTTTTGATCAAAGGGCCTCTGGCATGTAAAAATATACATTATAGCTATTTTATATCAAATGAGAAGATGTGTTTTTGATCAAAAACCTTTCTGTCTAATCCAGTGAGCCAAAACTTAAAGCTAAAGTCTGATAATGTATAATTTTTTTAAAAAGCTTGATTTACATCAAATCATTTTGCTTTCTTTCAAGTGGCATATTTTCTATTAACCGATCAAATGTGAATAATTCAGCATTAGAATCTTTTTAGAATGTTTGTTGTCATCACAACTTTTGCTTGAGACAGTTAACAGATCAGTGTGCATGCTGCAAAATCCAAGAATATATCTAGCTGAAATATAAAACAATAAACATTGTTTTATGTTTTTATGAAAATGGCTTGTTGAAGGCTTTTTAATGATATGCTGTGTACAGTTGTCATTTTAAAAGTAATTTCTTCTATATTTTTTGCTGGGCTTCTAACTATTCTGCTTTATTTCTTGGCTCTTATTCTGTGTGCTTTTACCCTTCGTCCAGAAGATGCTGAATCTGCTGGTCACAACAGTGGATCCTATCTAGGTGAGCAGTTGGTTACAAAAGACTGTTTTGTTCCTTTCTTTCAGCTTCTTTTCCCTGGAACTACTGTGTCCACTTTGCTTTTGGGGGTAATCTGCATACAAATGTCCTTACTCTGCATGAAAAATGCATGAATATTAAGGTTTTAAACATGGCTCATTGGATTTGACATAAAGGGATTACATAGTGTATGCCTTTATCTGGTTAAACACGCGCTACTAAAATACTGGTTTGATCTTAGGGTCAAAAAAAAATTTTGGGGAAAATATTTACTTTAAGGTACACCAAGCAAGCAATGTGTTTAATGAAACAAAAAGGTTACTGTATCATGAAAAGTTTAAGTAATTCTTTAAAGACACTTTCAGTGTTTTATTCAAGTTTTGCGTACACATTTTTACTTCGCACATGTGTGTCTAACCATTTCGGGAGGATTCAGTGAGAGTACAGAGCAAATTTGCAGGCACAGGTTCATTTTCCACATTACAAAATATAATAAGTCATAATAACTCAATAGCTTAAATTTAGTTCTAAAAACTAGTCTGCATTCAATGCATCATTGCGGGGAGCAGGGGAAAGGAGGGGAACAAGTCCTTTGGCTTCAGCTTCAAGATTCCAAATTTCAAACAACAGTAACGTTTAAAAAGGTGAATGTTCCATTATATGTTTCAACTTTAATTTTTGCCATTTAAAAAGCTATGTAAAAATATTTTTGTTGAAACTGTCCAGAATTCCTGCCAGCTGAAGGCTGGCTGGAGCAGATTTTGTGGCAACAAGCCCTTTTCCTAAGACTTTCATCCTCCTACTACAAGAGGAGTGGGAAGAAACTTGTCAAAGTCCTTCAGTACATCCAAGCCACTGGGCTCACTGAAATGTTCTAGAGCCATACTGTAAATTAAAGATGGTTTTCATACTGCACTTTAGTGGTTTTAAATGTGGTATATAAAAAACATCAGGCACACACAAAATGTCATTGAAAGAACTTTAACCTTTTTACAAAACCTGTGTGGTATGATTTCATCGCATGTTTGTGGAACTCGTGGTCGTCTGATCAGACTGAAAATAAACCTCTTACCTTTGTTAATTAATCAACTAAATTAATGTTGAATTGTAATTGTATTGAGATATTGAGTAAGTTTGGAAAATGATACTTTGGACTTGATTCCAGATGAACTACATTTTCTTTATCAAATCATCTCTTTGAAACAAGAAAGAGATCCCCATGTCTTTTCTTTCTGTATGCAAATACAGATTTCATGAATTCTTAGAGTGAGGCTGTCCATGAGTTTGCAGTCAGATCGTAGTGGGCTGCTGCTTTATTGAAGAATGGAGGTGGCAGAGCAGAATCCATCTTTTCTGGGTGTTATAGCCATTTTCAGTGAAACATTTTGGTCTACTGCTACCAAAAAGGCCCAGTCATCTAGGAAGGAGGTGTCTTGAAGAGGAAGCTACTATTGTCCCACATCCAAAGAACAAAATATCAAGATGAAGTGGAGTTCACTTAGGCAAAACTTGACAAAACTTATTGGAGAATTGCTGTACAGTTCTGGCAGTATTCCCCTCTTGAAAGTTTGCATATAGTAGTGTGCTGCCATCAGTCCAGAGGTGGCACCTTCAGCCTTCTCGTGCTGAGTATGTGCTGTTGGAAGTGAGATGTTGGAGAGGAGAGTCAGAAGACAAAACTGATGTTATGACCAGTTTTGGGGTAAAGACACAAATATAGTCACTGGTTGTGAATAAGTAGCTTTTTGGTTTAGAAAATCGGAGGCTCCTTGAAGCTCTTCACTAAGAATTGTTTATTAAAAATTATCCCATCTTAAGATCAGGCAGCTAGGCTTTTGAGAGTTAATGTTACCATTCTTTTCCAGATGGTAACAGCACACAGTAATTTGTTATTCATGCACTCCAGTGTCTCCTTATTTCACAAACCATTACAAGCACAATCCTATTCAGACATATTTAGGATTGCTTTTCTCCTAAATAATTTTTCAATTGTGTTTTCTTAAAGAAATAACTGCTTTGGAATAACTTTCTGGGCTGGACAAATGCCACTGCTTTAAGTGTAGTAATATGAAAAAAATTTGCTGACCGGCTGCAGGGAGGACATAGAACTCTTACTTATGTGCTGTGCAAGGTTTAAAACTTGGATAGTCTGTTTGGTAAAGGGATCCTAGGCAAAGGCACTTTGTAAACTTTGTTAGGTACATGAGAGCCAATACCATACCTTTACTGCTGCAGTCCACCTTCCTTCTTAGGTTGGGCTCTTTCTTTTCCATTGATCTGAGAATATATTCCTTCAATCCCAAGGATAGTGAAGGTCTTCAAAGATTTATTTTTTTCCCTGCCTGTTGCTTTTTGGGAGAGTGGAAAAACAAATACAATTCTTGAAAACAACTTATTGGGAATTGTTTGCGTGTTTGACAGCTCTGTTTTTTTGAAGTGTGGTCATAGTCCTGAGCATCTGAATTTCTCTGAATGCATATTCTCTTGAAACACGGTCGGCACTTACAGTACTCAGTTACTAAGAAACTAAATTTCTGGTCAAATCTCATCATTATTACAGCATAAAGCCTTGATTAAACATACTACACTGAAAACAAAACCTAAAACGTTGTCACTGAAGGGCTTGAATCACAACAAGTTCAGGGTGTTTTACTGACATCTCAGAAACTGTCCATACATTGCAACCTGTTACAAGAGCAAGGTAGACTGAATTAGGTTGATCACTGGTGAAGGAGTTGACCTTGGACAGTTAACGTGAGGTAAGTTTGGTAAATCATTTGTATGTCAAAATTCGAGAAACAGTTTTTCAAGTGTGGGTACACCATTTGGTTCCTAAAACCAGAATGTTTCATGCTGCTTTTTGATAGTATCTAATCAAATCAAGGGAACTACAGCAATTCTAATATCAATGAATGAATTTTCAGCTGGTCCTACGGCTTGTGAGGGGTTCAGGGCTCTGGACATATATGTGTATACCTATATATATTTGTATATCTCTACATGACTCTGGCATTTCAATCTGAATTATTCTTATTCTTTGAACGTCAGACCCTCTCTGCAAGGATTTGTACTTTAGACACATACGAGGTGGTCATGAAGAATAAAAGAAGAGACTGTTCAGAAAGCAAAATGTCTGTACCATTTGGGGTCATATCTGTTAAACATCCAGGGGTTTGCTGCTATTAGTTTGAACCCTCTCCTCTAAAGTGACTCAGATAAATTTAATGATTTTTCACCAAATTCCAATATTTAAGTCACAATATAGTATCGTATATTTCTGCTGTAATTTCCTGTGAAATTGCTTGGGAGAACGTTAGGAGTTGGTCTTTGCCAAGCTTAAATTCTAGTTACATTACTTGAACCTTTATGAACATACAGTAAATATAGATGAATATCATCTGTTTACTATTCTCAATTTCGCCTTAAAAATCCAGACATAATCTAAATTTTTATTAACCCTGTCTAAATGTGCAAGCTGGGAATCAGTCCAGAAGCAAACAGAGTAAGAAGTCTGCTCTGTGTTTGTGCAGTTCCTGTGTAACAATAGAAATACTCAGTATATGAGCCAGTATAAAAAACGCCAATATTTGGGGGAAAAAAATATCCAGAAATATCTAGTAAAAATACCATGTTCACACAAACCTAGATAATGACCATGGTACCAAACTTGCATTTGTAAGTAATATGAATACGAAAGGTGCCTGTGAATGCATTTACAATTAAATAGCATTTGTTCACTCTAAATTGTGTAAGATGAAACTACAATCAGTGAAGAATAGATGTAATTTGAACATGTACTTAAGCACTTATTTTAATGAAAATGCTTTAATGAAAGTGCTTCATAGCATTCTGGAGCCTTATTTGTGAATTTATGAACCATAGGTGAATTTGTATTATTCTCTGACTTTAAGAAATTACCTTTCTACTTTCATGAATATGTTTGGATTTAAATATATACAACATAGTTACAATCTACTTCTTCAGCATTATGTTTTTAAATCTAAATAAGTACCGTGCTTTACATCAGCATTGTTTTAAAATATTGTAAGGGAGACAGGTTCACACATTGCCTGTTTTCAGTCTGGATTTCCATGTGAGACCCAACTGAGTTTTTCTATGTAAGAATAAGGATGTTGTTCTAAGATGACCAAATATATACTACTTGTGGTTAAAAGAATAATCACACTTTTCTGCTAGAGAATTTTTTTCATTCTTAGAGATCTAAGTGGGTTTTTTTTGGATCGTTGTTGGGCATTAATTAGGTTTGTTAGTAATGATTTTTGATATTTGTTTCACGTTGAGAGCTGTTACAAGTTTTCAAGACATCAGTAGTTCGAGAACATTTGTTTTTAATACTTTCTTCCCAGAGGCTGCTCTTATTTCCCCAAATCTGTTACATTCCAGCAGGAGTTTATGGGTTTGCATGTTCAGTAAGGTTCTAGTCATGTAGCTGTAACCAGTGATCTGATTCAGGCTTTTCAATGTTCAGAATAGTATGTCACTTTAGTGACAGAATTTTCTCCTTTTATTTTATAGTCTGCATACTTGGCAGCTAAGGTTAATCTCTGCTGATACCCATATTCCACAGACAGTGTGGCCTGCAGCTCCTTCCATATTCGTCAAGATTTATATTATCAGATGTTCTGGGCAAGCAATGCTTTTTCCTTTTGTTCTTTATAGAAACTCGCTTTTAAGATAAATCATTTAATAGAAACTATATTTTTTCTTTTGCATATCAGTATTGGTTTGGGTTTTCCATAGTAATTCTCACTATATTTTTAATTATGCTCTGCTGTTAAATTTAAATAGATGAAGTTTGGTTTTCATATTTTCTAAATATGAAAAATTTTATTCATAATTTTTTCCATAAAATATTAAAACATTAGCAGAATATTTTTGCCTTTTCATAAATGTTTTAATGTCTTGCAAGTATGATATTGTTTCAGTTCAGCTTAATATTTTTGTGCATTCATAGCTGCCCAACGTAGAATGCAATTATAAATGCAGACATTCAATAGAAAATACTTACTAACAGTTCTTTACAAAGTAGCTTCTGAAGGTCACCGTAAAGTTAAGCCACATATGATGGCAGCTGTGAGAGAGGAAGAATCATGTTTCCGGGAATGCAGCAGCACTATCATAAAAGTGTTGGATATATTTGAAACAGGCTCATCCTTTCTCTCCAAACAGTACCTTTTCCTTATTTTTGAATGCTCCTTTAAAAGCAAGCGTTCTTGGATTTCTGTATGGGGCTGTTCGGATGGGCTTTGAGGAGCAGTTAAAACAACTTTCAAATTGACAGTAGTCATAAAGTGGCGAAACAATCAGGATTTTAATAAGTTAGTGGTTTTACAGAACATGTTCACCAGCACACTGCAGAAAAGCCAACTATGCTGGACATCTGCTTCATTATCACTGTCTCACATTTCTTCTTTTTAATCAATTTTATAGCTTTTCTATAATGTTTAAGTCCTAGTTGAATTTGTTGTTGAACCTTCTTATTATACGGGACAATATTACTATTTTCATTTTACCAGTACGTTTCAGTCACAGAAACGTAAAATGTTTTATTCGAGGAAGCCCATGTTAGCAGTGGAAATCATGTCCCCTGAGTCTTTGTGATGCTTCCTTTGCAGCCTGTAAAAGTGACAAGGGACAAACCAGCCTGAAGACAGCCCTGAAAGATTTTCTCCTTTCTGAAGGAATTACAGGAATGAAAATTCTTAAATAACCACCTGGTAGTTTGGTAATGAAATCTGAATAAATTGGATGGAGGAAAGGACAGGTTACAAATGGCCTTACTAAAACCTAACAGCAGGGGTTGAACTGATATGAAGATTTTGCAGAAAAAATATTTTTGCTAAATATTGCACAGTTCAACATGTAAGCAGAGGTTGGGAAGTGTTGGTAATGGCATTTTGGGACAGCTACTCAGGGGCACAGAACTCTTGGTATTTGTAAGGTCGACATGAAACTGTAATGGAGACCACTGATTTATCTTCATTTAATCTTACATTTTGCTTCTTCCAGATGCGTGGATTTTGGGTTTTGTGACAAAACTCTTTATTTTGTAAACCATTTAGTAGTCACTGGTAAGGAATTCTGTATTTTTTCTCTGTTTTTATTTTTTTTATTTTTTTTGTTTTTCCATGAAATGATTATACAGGGGGGAAAGAAAACACCCTAAAAAACAGGATAATTTTTAGCTTTTAAGGCAAATGTTTTTGATGGGATTTTTTTGGTTTGGTTTGGTTTGGGTTTTTTTAATCTGGAGCAATTTAGATGAGACCTTGGGAAACTTGTAACTCACTTCATGTGTCCATATTGCTAAAGTTACTTTTAACCTTTCTTTATGTAACTGTCTGTGCAGTTAGGTGTAGTTATGAGCAAGAGAACATTCTCGTGTCATGATGGACTTCATCCTAGGGTAGGAAAGATCTCCCAGGCCTTCTTGTGGGCGTGTAAGCTCTCCAACAGGGCATTTCTATTTCTGACTGCAGTCACTTCAGTGTGTTGTGTTCTTTGAATAATAACTCAGTTTATTTCATTAGGTTTTCATATCTCATGTTTTGATCCCTTTTCTATGCCAGCCCATCTCCTACTCCATGTAGACAATACTGTACCTCATTAAAATGCCATCGGCCCTTCCCATGGATGCTAGCTCTTCTCCTTTTTCATTAATTTTCATTTTACTTATATGCATTATTGTATTTGGAATATGAATGGATTGACATAATTGTATTCTCAAAGAAACTTTTCTTTACTTTTTTGTGTGTGAAGGTGTTGTAGATTCCCACAGGTATAGGGGCTCACATCAATTAAATAACTTGGTTAACTTCTCTGTGATCCAGGTTCTATGATGATTTATGCTTATTGAAACTGTGTGAGCAATGCTAAGCCTGTGGTTGAGCCTTGGAGCAGTTCTCTTCAGATCTCATTCTAAATATTTGCAGAGCTGAGTTTTGAACTTGCCAGATACTACTTTGAAGAAGAAATTGTAATACGATCACTTCTCAAACACCTAAACATAAGTGCTATTACAGGTTTATGAAAACATGTGCTGAAAATCCGGGATGCCCAAAAATTTGCACATGTTTACTGTGCTATGAAGTATTCTGGGAAACAAAACAAACTTTTCCACTGTTTAAAGTATAGTTTATGTTTTGCTCTATTACTGCCAGATAGTAAAATCAGCTTTGCAGTCCTTTATAATCCTTCCTGTAGTTCCTTCTAGAACAAAAGTGGTACCGTAGAGATACCTGTAAAATGCAGCATGATGCAATGTAAAGGATTTATTTGAAAAACTCTAAGGTAATCATTAACAGAGGAGTCAATTAATTTTTAACATATAGTGTAAAAGGGAGGTTTTGTGCTTTTCTGCTTGAAATTGTCTATGATTGTCTCCTTTGGGAGTACTTACAAGCTATGTGAAATTTCAAGTTTTCTAGATAGGCACTGTAGATGTCACACTGTTGATGCCATTGTAAATGCAAATTTAATAGCAGAATTAACTGTTAATTTCATAATGTGGGTACTGTAGTGTCTAAGATGTTCCTAGTATTTTGGAATTCAACTAGTAGTATTTGGGTTTGCTTTCAAACATATTTGGGAAAGGTTTTTTTTATATACTATCAGCATGCAGCTAAGCGCAACAGAATTATTCAAGGAGTTAATTCTCTTACCCTTTCAACCACCAGATGTGTTTCTATCCTATGTTGTGTTTGATGTCTGTGTGCTGTGTTGATTTAATAGACCTGCATTATGTATGGTGTGAGAGTCCAGATTGCATGAATTTCCTTGTGTATGTATACTAATTTATAAGATACTCAAATTATCTAAATTATCTAAATATGTTAACAACTTATTGCAATTAAATTTTACAGTTTTTTATTGCAACAGTTATGCTTTTATTGGTAATCTTAATTTGCAGTTTAAATAGGTACCTGATATAGTTTAAAAACATGGAAAATGTCATTCAAATGACCTGGCTTATTAAATATATAACACCTTTTTTTCTTTATTCCATGATCCAGTCCTTGAATGTTTGGAAGAGACTGTTTTCAAATGTTTTGAGAAGACTTATTTTCTTACTTTGAAAAAACCCTGTTCTTATTGCAGCTGGTTTTAGAAGAAGCTTTCGTCTTAGCAGAAAAGATAAAAAAACAAACAAGTCTATGTATGAGTGCAAGAAGAGTGATCAGTATGATACAGCAGATATCCCAACCTACGAAGAAGTTGCAAAATATAGACGACAACCTAATGACAAATACAGACTTGTCGTTTTGGTTGGTAAGTTGTTTTCTTTATTTTTGACCTGGTAAAACAGAGGTTTACCAGTTAGTACAATGCTTACTACAGAGTCATTTAGATTGGAAGGGATCTCAGGTGGTTACCTGAGAGTCTCCCTCCCACTCAACAGGGTCAACACTAAATTCAGAGCAGTTTGCTGATGGCAACAACTTTGGCAACCTGTCTTGCCACCTCACACCTTAGTAAAGAGGTGGCCTCCATCTTTTCAGTGGGTATCAGAAGGGTGCTAGTAGCTTTCCATAAGACATCTCTTTTCCAAGCTAGACAATCCCAATTCCCTCAGCCTCTCCCTCAGGTTTTGTGCTTCTGCTCCTGACCGTCTTGGAGGCCCTCTGATGTCTTTGATAAAGTTTATCAACATTGTTGGTATTGCAGGGCTCCTTGTGGAGAGTGTTCCTCACAGGGTCTAACAAGTGCTGAGTAAAGGGGAAGAATCATTTCCCCCTCTGCTGTTTCCTGTTGGCCTTCATTACTGCCAGCGAGTGCTGTGGTCTAATGCTTATCTTGCTGCCCACCTGGACCCCCAGGTCTTTGTCATCCAGCCACTCAGTCCCCAACCGTCATATTTGTCCTCATCAAATTTCACAAAGTTCTGCTAGCCCATGCCTGCAGCATATCAAGGTCCCTCTGAGTGGAAGCCCTGCCCCTGAGCAAACGTGGCATCGGCAAACTTGGTAAGGGCCCATTCTGTGTCACTGGTACAGATATTACTCATGATGGACACCCAAGGAACCCCTCTTGTAATGATTAGTGGAGTACAGACCAATAAGCCCTTCCATTTGAATATGATCCAGTTTTTCACCTGTCTAGTAGTCTGCCTTTCTAGACGGGATGTCTCAACTTGTGTATAGGGATGGTTTAGGAGATTGTGTTTAATACTTAGCTAAACCAAAGGGAGATGACATTAAAATACAGCTACCATGGTAACTACTCTGAAGGCAGCAGTCAAGCTGTACTAAAACTCAAAAAAATTAGGTTGATGTAATGCTCTTAGAGATCAATCAGTACATCTATGTGAGGAAGAAGCAGAAAGAAAGACCAAGATAAACACCTAAGGTCATTGAAGACTGACTATAAAAGTGGAAAGAAACAAAACCACCTACTGTGTTGGAATAAGTAAATGGACAAGTAGTAAGAAAGGTGGATGCAAGGTGGACTCCTGCAGGCAAAGAATGAATGTAAGCATTGCTGCAGAAGACTCAACATGTCATCCTTAGTCAGCTTTATCTTCTTCTATAATCTGTCACTACCATGGCTTCCTCACAGCATTTGTTGTCTAATCAAAATGCTTTGCTTCAGTCTCCCAAAAAGAAAGTACATTTTCTGAAGCTTTTTTCAAAGGTAACAGTTGGAGTACCTATGAGTAATGAGTAACCATTCCTATCAGTGAGTGTCTCATTGCTAATTGTTTCTTTGGCAGTAGCACATAGGCTGATGCTTCATTAGTAAAGTTTCCTCCATTCTGAAAGCAGCAGAGGTGTGAAATATGACCCTCTTTCAGGGACTGGTAGGAGCTGTTGAGTAGCTGTTTTTTTCTATCGCTCATATCCAAGGGAACATTAAATTTAGTTTTTAATAAACAGTTTTGTCACTCCAGCACTAAAAATCAGCCACCTACTAGTGTGATGGCTGTGAAATTGTGGGCTATATACAACAAGTAATAACATGGTTGAGCTGATTTTAAAGTTACATCAACAGAGCATAGTGCAAAAGTGTGATAAGTAGACTTTTTATAACAAATTACATATGTCTGATCTAAGGAATGCCTAGAGATTCCATTTGATTTTTGTTGTAATAAATCAAATGAAGAAAGTGTGCTTTTTCAGTAACAAAAGCAATTCAGAAATTTATTGCAGACTTCAGAAATTCTAATGTTTTTCTCTGGATATTAAGAGCAGCTTAAGTCTGGCCAATACCATAAAAATGTCTTGGGCAAAATGTGGAAAAACTAGCAGAGCTAAGCAGTATGGGTATAGTAAAAGCGAACATATTTAAAAAGCTTTTTGTGTGCCAGTAGCAGCATTCAATATACTCCATCTAATATAATTTGGATAGTAGTACCAGGAAACAAAGGGACAGATAATTCATTTATAGCTGTAATTGGTGGGGGCACTAAATATCTGTTGTGTTATACTAGGTCTAAATGTATAATTTACTGCTTAAAAGGGGTTTTTTAGGTGTAGGTTTGCCCTTTTTTAATGGAGGGGAGTTTGACAACTTTGAAACAAAGATTTTGCTTCATTTTGAATTTGTCTAGTCTAAAGAACATGGATTGCACACGGTAATTTTTGGCACCTTATAGTGTGATATATACTACTCTCAGGTTCAGCTCAATGTATTAGTTTGTCAAGATTTTACCTTGTCTGTTAATGTAAGTTCATGAATAGAGTCCTGCATGTCCTTAGGACTAAAATAACATCATCTGAAGCAGTAATGATACAGATACTTCTGCTGCGCTTTTAGTTGTTATGAATGCGATGAGTCTGCTAAAATAAAATTATCCAATATTATGCCACCAGTTGTCTTCTAGGAACTTACTGTTCCCAGGCTGCCAACAAATCCTTAAAGTCTTCCTTCACAGAGTTAGAATGAATGTGCTACATGCTTTAACTTTATCTGGCATAGTTTCAGCTACGTCAGAGCTTTCTGAAGGGGCAGTGCTAGCATAAAGCAAAGCTGTCGGTAACAAACCATGAGCATGTGTCCCCCAGAACACACACCATTCTGTGCATGTAGTGCACTTGTTTTGTTCTACTTTGCTTGGTAGTGCACCAAGGACATGAAAAGCCTTTCAGGTGCTGTGGCCACCCACAGTGATGCCTGTGCAGGGATGGAAACAAGGGCCAGAGGTGTGTAACTAAGAACGAGAAGTTGCTAATGGTGTGTGACACGATCAGAGAAGCCTCTGTCTCTGAATGAAGTTGTTGGTACTCAGCACAATGATTTGGGTCACTACTGTGAAGAAAAGTAATCTGGGACTGGAAAAGTTCTCTATTTATTGTATTAACTTTTTTTTAAAAAAAATCCTTCACTTCTGGTTTTATCATGAAGGAGCTACAATGAGGTCCAGTCTATTTCAGAGCAGGGGAGGATGAAATGGCAGGGACTTCTCGCTCTCCACACCTCCTGACTTACCTTTTACAAGTGTTTAGTAGTGGCTTGCAGAGTCTTAATTCATCTACAGCACCAAGGCAGGAAAGTGGCCTACTATGGCCATGTTACTTGCAGTAAACTAACTGCACAATGCAGAAAGAGAACTAGAATTGGTGTCTGCATTAGGTCTTTCTGACTGAAGGCATGGGAAGGTCAGCAAGGCTCAGGAATGAGTACATAGGATGTAACATAGTCCCTTAGCCTTGCCCATGAGAACACCAGAGTGAACTCACTGATTCTACTTCAGAGAACAGATTTTGAAGTACACTCCCACTGCTAGTTAGGATGTACTGAAACACAAAATAAGGAGGTTCTCCTTTCCTACCACATACCTCATTGAGTTACAGTTGGACATGTCACTGCATTATAGTGTACTAGGATGGAGCTACAGAACCTCTCTCAAGGCATATTTCCTACTGGGTCCTTGTGATCTCAGCAGGAATATGGTCACCTCACTCACGAAATTTTTTCTGAAAGACTACTTTCTTTTTCTTCTCTTTCAAACAGACTTCAAGGAGCTTAGTATGTGTCAATGGGTGAAGAATGGCTGGTTGGGTTAACCCTCCTGAAACCTAAACTTAAACAGTTTTTTCAGTTTTCTTCAGACACGTCTGAGTGGAACAAAATTTCATGCAAGTCTTAATGATTGGGGGTTTAATTGTGCAAATGTCCCTCAATAAAGTGACGTGGGCCCTACAGTCCACTTGCAGGATTCGACCATTACTTGGCTTGCATGAAATGCAACAGCAAACAATATAAATGTTCCTTTAAAGAAGTAGATGAAGTATTTCTAAATCTGTTACCATAACTGTAAATATTGCTGCCTGGAGTGATTTATAGTAAACTAAAACTATGCTACTGTCATGGATCCCACATGCCTGACATTTCACTGTAAGAATCTGGATTGTCCTTTTCAATCCTGACACTTTATTCTCTGAGTTCAATTGTGTTCAGAATCATAAGTATGAGAAACTGGGATCTTTTTCTGCCGCATCAAAATGAAAAGAATATTCAGAAGAGAATTGTATATTACACTTGGGAGATGCAATGTAAAAATCTGCACAATGGATGGCTTTGCTAAGCAGGAATCAGCCTTCAGTGTTATGAGAACTCTGTGAAGACAGCACTGAAAAAGAAGAATCTACACCTTTCAGTAGTTCAATTTAAAGATGATTTTTAAATGGTAATCTGGAAGGGGAGACAGAGTAGTAGTGAGCTTGTGGTCTGGAAACTGATTTGAGCTAAGTTTCCAAAGCATCTGTTGCAGAAAGTGAAGCCTGGATTCTTCATATATAAATAGAGCTGAAAGTGTGTTGTTGATTTGACAGCACGTAGACTGATGAAATAATATTTATGTAGATTTGATGGGAAGGATTTTTTGCTAGAAAGCAATACAGTGATTTTTAATTACACTTGTTCTGTTCTGCTTTGCTAGGATATATATGAAGAATTTTAATTACTTTTCCTATAAAAATCCATATTTGCCTTAAACGTCTAAACTATTAAAAAAAGGAATTTTTTAAAAAAAATGGTAACACATTGATGTCCTCCGCAGACACGCACCAGTAGAGGCTGCTGTGCACCATATTAAATAAACGTTTATACATACTGATAGATTAATTTACAGGAAGGTCAGAGATGGAACTTGAAAGCTAGTTGTGTGTTTTAATTGATGTAAACACAAAGAAATTTGAAGTACAGAAACTCTTTAAGATTTTACAGAGAGACCATAGTCCAGGGGTAGCAGCAAAGTAGCAAGCACTTGCTTTTCATCATTATGTGTTTCTAACTTCATTCAGGATGGACAGTCATTTTTACAATTAGGCAGCTGAAGGTACTGAAGCATCAGTCTGGTTTTGGACTCTGACTAGTAATTAGCCAATACAACACTCCTTCATTGAAATGTTTATTCGGTTTTGTATTTCTGATGTCTAAAATGTCTTTGTTAATAAGCTCTTCATGTATAAATGTGTTGCTTTCACTAGATGTGCAAGAATTTTCTTTAAAACCACGTGCATTATCCTTGCTTTACTTGAGATAGGGCTCCAGTGACTCACTCTCCTCTGTGTTCTGCTGTTGACCTGGCTCTGTAGAAACGGAGCTGCTGTACTGTCAGAAACACAAGAGTATGCAGAGCTGAGCTCCCTTCACACGAAGCACCATGGCCCTGCCACAAAAGGGCACAGACAGGCTGGAGCCCTGCATGGAGGGCCCCTGGGGGCACGCAGCAAGTGCCTGTGCAGCCTTTGAGACCTCCCAGGACAGAGCACCTTCACTGAGACCTAAGGCACCACTGGCAAATAGCTGCAAGTTAGGGACAACCTGAAAGCCAAAAGGAATGTCTGCTCAGTAGCTTCTAGTACAGCACTACTCAAGTGGAGGTGGAGTAGACAGGTCAAAAAAATTCCATGCAGTCTTTGTTTCTTCCTGCCGTCCTCTTTCCAAGAGTGGTCTCTCTTTGGCAGCTGTGGGAAGAAGGGAACATTTGCTTTGGACCAGTTCAGACAGCAGGCAGGAGGCAAGCACAGTTTAAAAGCAAATCAACAACAAAGAAAGAAACCCAAACATCCCAAATGGGTTGTGACCTGGCAAGTGCTTCCCTTCCTTCCTCTCCCTGTGCAATGCCACCTTCACACAGTCAGAAGGTGGATGGTGACAGCTACGGCCAGTCAGGAGCTTGGTGGTGTTCCAGCCTGCAGCAGGGGCTGGAAGTAGCAGTGCTTCCAAGGCATGAGGAGAAGTTTGCAGCAATTGTCCCCAGGGGCATCTGGTGTAGGCAAGGGCTGCAGCAGCTGGAGAGAGCAAGGCCATGCTGACACAGAGTGCAGAGGCTTTGGGGGCACGTTGCACATGCTGGCTGGGGTCCTCTGGTCTGTGAGTTGGAGATACTCTGACAAAATGAACAGCCAAACCAGGTTTTGTTTTGGAAAGCTGCAGATTAGGATGCAGGAGTCTGCAGTAGGACTGAGGATGGAGATGGGTGCATACTGAGGGTAGTTGCTGTAGAAAAGAAAGTTGTCTTTGCTGGCAACTTTTCTTCACTGATTTTTCTTCAGTAATAAAGTCAGAGCAGAGTAACTGCCAACTACATCCCCTGAAATTTGTCAGCACTGTATATTCTAGGAGAGGCTAGAAAACCATGGGCATTTCCAATGACTGATTAAAAGGCAGTATATATCATAGCTATATGCTTTGTAGTCTCACCTTGGAGAGTCCTTGCACCTGAAGACCAGAGACAACTGGCTTTTGGGAAACAGGATGATTTTTTTCTTTCAGGTCCTGTGGGGGTTGGACTGAATGAACTTAAACGGAAATTGCTGATCAGTGACACCCAGCACTACGGGGTAACAGTGCCACGTAAGTAAAAATGCACTTCTATTCTCCGAATGATACACTTCCATTATTAGTCTTTATTGTTGTATTACCTTTAAGGCACTTTCAAATTTGGGTCCCTAAATGCATGCTTGGCATTCAAAATACTTTTCTAATTTTTCGGAGTGCTGCTACAGTTCTATATTAAATAGCATTAGTTAAATTGATCAGATGTTTTGGCTCAGAGGCATTGCAGTACACTTCTAGTACAAGTTCAACATGATTGATGTCAGTAAGGTTCAGAAAGTGAAACTCAGCTGAAGAACACCCTGGATTTGGCTGTAAAGCAGTGAAATATACTCTGTTACAATGCTTGCATTCAGCAGAATGGTCTTTATCTTTCAGGCTGAAAAATAAAGACTGATGATAAACAGTTTAATGTATGATAAGTTAATTAAATCCCTTTGATTAGCTTTAGAAAAGTTGATTTGGTGATTCTTTTTTCTCTTTTCCCCTAACTGAACATGTAGTGTGATTTTTATAAAATTGAATAGCATTGTGCTCTATTAACTTCTATGATACTTTATTGGGTTTTCTTTAATATGAAAAACTCAGCAGTTCTGGACTTCCATTTCTTGGTTTGCATCCTACTTGTACTTGTGCCTCCTATAGGGATCCTTCAAAAATAAGAGTCCAAATTTGGGAGATACTGTCACAGGTTTTTTGCAAGTGCAGGTATTTTGTAAAATATATATATGAATGAATTTGTTTGGTGGAAAAATGAATTAATTTGGTTTGGCAAGTAATTTCATTTGCACATATTTGCTTCAGCTGAGTCTTGAAAACAACAACAGCAAAAAAAAAGACAGATGTTGCCAAAATATTTAACACATTGAAGCATATGCAATCATTTGCCCAAAAGTATTTCTCTAAAAATTGCCAGTATTCATCAAGCTGCCTTCTCTCTTTTCTCTTCCAAATTTGTGGTTATAATTTAAAACAAACATATAAAGAAATCCCTCTCCCTGAAATTCAGTAAGTCAGGATTTGGAGGGGGAACTGGGGTTCCTGCCTTGGAAATGTTCCTCATTGTGTCAGCCTGAGAAGAGTGTGCTATCAAATGGGATTTAAGACTGTTGCTGCAAGCAGGTTACATGTTTTCATATGTGATGGACAGTACTTGATACTGTTACATACAACTTGCATGGAATAGGACTTTTGAATCCGTTTTTTAATCATAAGTGGCAACCCCCCAAAAGTAAGTTTTATTTATAAGCAAAACCCTTATAACCTAGTACTTGGGGGAAGGTGAGAAGTGCAAAAACTACAAGGCTACCGAAAGAAAACAGAATTCAATTTTGATCACCAGGAAAAGAAAAGCACTAAAACATAAAGTTCACACCCCAGTTTTTTTATCATGCTTCACATACCATAGCTACAAGTGTTGTTAATGAACATAACATTTTATAAATCAGGTTGTTGAGCTTTGTTTCCCTTTATAGTCTCTTATGCTAATAAGTTTAACAAGAGGCAAGGCTGGGGTAATTGTTATGGACTGCTGCTCCTTTTATTATTCAGCTGTCCTCATTTTATTGGATTTTTCCACTAGTTAATAAAAAATGATAATCTGATCCTTTTCCAGTAGGTTTTTTCCTGCTTTTTCTGCACACTTTTAAAGCACAATTCTGTCATGTTCTTGTGTGCCAACTACCAGCTCCAGAACAGTCTTACGTCCTTCAGAAGTGAGGGAAATGCTACACTTATGATTGCACAGAGAGTTTGTGCTTTTCAGTGTTTTCTGAACTGGTTTGCATTATATTGTTTTGCGCATATTTTCTTTTTTTTTTTTTCATCTAATGAAACTGCAGACACTACCCGTCCAAGGAGAAGCCAAGAAAGTGATGGTGTCGAATACATTTTCATTTCCAAGCACTTGTTTGAGACAGACGTACAGAATAACAAGTATGTTGAAGAGATTTTTAACTAGAACTCCAGTTAAAACAATAGCTTTATTGTAGAACGGGGCTGGTTTTTATTTTAGATAATAACTCAAAGTGGGTATAAGTTGCAGTGATTGGAAGACATGTTAAAATTACATTTTGTTATATAAGCAGCTGGCAAAAAAACACAGAGCAAAAAAAAGCAGTATGTGCAAACACAACCTTTTCTAAGCTTCCAAGAAGTTTCAATACCTCAGCTCCTCAAAACACTGAAATTGTAGGTTCTTAGGATGGGGGAGCACTCTTTTAATGGAGCATCTTCTGTCACAGCAATAAAGCATTGCAGCTCTAGGAGGGAGGGCCATGGAAGTGCTGCAGACGTGCCTGAGTCAATGTTTGCCTAGCTCTGCTCTCTTTCACGCCAGGCACTTCCTCTGCTTTTCAATTTAGAGATCTACAGTGAAGCCCCTGCCTGTACACCCTCTAGGAAGCAAACTAAAATGAAGACAATAGTTGCATCATGCTCTCCTGCAGCCTGTAAAATGCTGTAGCTTGAAATTTTGCTCCAGTGTTTCAGAGGGCAAAAGTGTATTAGACACAAAGCTGTGGGTTTTATTGAAACTTCAAACTGTGCTTTGCTTTTCTGGCAAACAGCGCCTGCACTTTTGTAGCAAATAACCAGCCGCCTTGGTTCCATTAGCACCGTCGTCACTCCTCCTCCTCTTCTGAGACAGAGAATTTGGATATTCTGTAGTGTGCAATGAAATTCCAGTAGTTTCTATTGTTTAGCTTATCCACTGTTTTATTGCGTTGCATTAGTTCAGAAAAAGAGGTGATGGAAAACATTAGTGGGCTGTTGGACTACAGTACTTTTTTCTCTTTAGCTGTAATACAAGCAGGTGTTACTGATTTGAAAGCGGTAAAGTAGAAGATTTCTTAAAATTGACATGCTGAAGTACTTGACAGCATTTCCTTTATAAAACATAGTAAAATTCTCATGTAAAGTACAATATTTTTGCTCCCGAATTAAATCTTATAAACCAAACTGTTAAGCTTTTTTTTTTTTTTTAAAAAAAAAAAAAAAGGAAATTATTTCAGTTTTTTCACCTTCTGCCACAGGTTTATCGAGTATGGCGAGTATAAGAACAACTACTATGGTACAAGTTTAGACTCTGTTCGGTCAGTTCTAGCTAAAAACAAAGTTTGTTTGTTGGATGTGCAGCCTCATGTAAGTAACCATGTCTTCTGAACTCTTGCACTTCCCCATGTTGCATGTTGGGATTCCAGGAAAAAAATTGTTTCTAAAAAGGTGTATTTTATCCCACACGGAATGATTTTGAGTGGGCTTGCTGAGTACCTCTATCACAACAAGGTGCTCTGAAAGGAGAGGAAGGAAACCTAAATACATTTTGGCAAGCACACAGCTTAGTAAACAAGTGAGTTGAAAGCCTGCAGCATAATACCAAAGATTTAATTACAGAATGCTCCTATATTTCTATTCATCTTTCTATTAGTTTGAGCTAAAAGTTCTCTCTGAAACTTTGATTTTGGAACACCTTTGAGGTATCACCCAGTCCAGCAACTCCCTCTCACGTGTTTCACCACACGGTTCGTGCCAAAGGTTTCTATGCAGGGTGGACATGAGTCAAGGAATGCACTAAATGTGATGTTGGCTGGATAATTGTTAAGAACATTCCTCTCTAAACCATTTTTTCTTGCATTGACCTTGTCTTTCAACTCTAGTGAACAGCTCCACAGGGATTTTTTTTGCTCCTAATAACCTCAGTGCTTCCAGGAGCTGGACTAGTTTGTTTAAACCCAGCCAGAGCCCTTCTCCAAGGGTGGCCAGTGTATGACTTGTGCACAGTTTCTGGAGCAGTTTCAGATGCAGTGCTGTGTCTGAGGAGCAGGGCAGGGCTGCACTGGCAGAGGAGTGGCCAGGGAAGCCATATCCTGTGTCAGGGGAGCTGGGCAGGGGCTCCTGCTCTGTGAGACCATTGCCTGTCCCACACAGCCCTGTTTTCCAGCAAAGCATTAAATTGTCTTGGGACCCAAGCTTGTGAACCGTTCTGGGATCCCACTCTCCAACATGGGATTTTCCTGTGGATCCTGGCAGTGTGAAGAGGACAGAAAGCTTTTGGCTGTCCATACACTACCCTGAGCTGCTGGCCATCCCTACTGCCCTGTGCTGCAGTCCAAATGATAGACCTGTCTCTAACTCCACATGTAGCATCACTTGGCTTCCACAGGAAGAGTGAGCAGCAGGGGGCTGTGTGGGAGGCACAAAGTATTGAAGAGAAAAGTCATTGACCTTTTGTGACAAAGTGTCACAGACACCTTTTTCTGCTCCTTTGCATGGGTACAGAAAGTGTTATTCCTGCTAAATCTATTGAACTTTTGAACTTTTCCTCCTCTCCTGAATCCTGCTGTTCCCCTCCATCCTCTTGCTGTCAGTGGCACTGGTGTGCACAGCCCAGCCTTTCCTGGGCTGATGGGGTTTACCAGCAGCATGTGGAAATCAAGAGCAATGATCACCCTTAGGCAAATGGTTTTCTTACCATTCACATGAAAATTCTCCTTACATGAATCAGTGCCAGTCAGCAGAGCAGGATGGCAATAAATGAAAAATACCTGCCTAGAAGTGCTTTATGGGTTTATTTTAGTTAGTGGAGAGTTTCTTTTATTACATTAAATTCCATTCTGCAAAATAAACTAATTAATTAAAATCTTTCCTATTCCCAGACAGTGAAACACTTACGGACATACGAGTTTAAACCATTCGTTATATTTATAAAGCCTCCATCGCTTGACCGTTTGAGAGAGACCAGAAAAAATGCTAAGGTTATTTCAAGTAAGGATGATAAGGGAACTGCAAAACCCTTTACAGTAAGTACTTAATTAGACATGGTGAAAAATGAGAACGTGTTAAGAGTTTTGTTGTAGTGATTTACCTTGAAAATAAAGGTGTTCACTGAATCTCATTGACAGCACTTGTCAGGACTTGCATGTAGCATCTCGGTGCTTCCCAGCTCTCATATTTCATGTTTACTGTGGTGTTTTCCTTGTTTGATATGCTCATGGGTATTTATGTTTTCCATGGTCCTCTGATTTTATGTTATTGGAAAACCCCTGAAGTTCAAGTATATTTTTGTGAGAGATAGTGCTGTAGATTTCCTTCAAAAAATCTGCATCTGGGCTTAGATGTTTCTATTCAAATGTAAAAATTTCCTTGTCTCATCAACTGTATTATGGGGTCTTAATTTAGAGGAAAGTTCAAATATGAAGAACCAGTTAAAAAGTAAATGCTACTTTAATAAAAAGCCCATATTTGTGGATTAGAAAAACAGAGGTCTTTCAAATGTTATAGAGAAATGAACAGTGTAAGAAAGAAGAAGAAAAATCTAAGTAAGTAACAAATGCTGCTTTTTGTCAATAGTCCGGAAAAAAATTACTCAACAGTAACTTACTTGCTTCTGTGTAATATAACGAAATATTTTATTTGAAGCTAGAACAAAGCTGATCATCATTAGACTTTTTATCTGCATTTACAGTATTTTCATTTTCCCTCATTCAGATGTTCTTTAGGATTTTTTTAGTGTTTGTTTCAAACTGAGTCACAGATATGTTCAGAATGTATCTCTGTAGATTGTGCATATTAAATAGTTTGGAAATTACATGCTATAAGAAAATATTGATTTGGGATATATAAAATAAGTAAGAGGAGCTCCTTCTTAAGGACAGGTTTAATCTCTCAAAGTTATTTGAAAAAATTGCTAAGATTTGTTCCCTTCCCAAACATGAAGAGAGTCCACTAAGCCAGATTGAGCCAGGCACAGAAGCTCCTACTGAGCTCTTCAAAGAAAAAAGGCTGTGCTGTAATATATCACATGCTAATAGCAAGCTGAGACTTAAGTAATGAAACTTTTAAGTGTATCATCAAAGTAAACAGCTAGAAACATTTGCCAGTAGTACTGCTTACTGAAAATGTCTCTGTAATTACCATGCAGTGCCTAATTGTGTCACTATGAGGGGCGAGATGAAAGAATTGCCTGTAGAGTCGACTCATGAGAATACTCTCTGAGATCACTTGTAATGGTAATTTCTATATTTTTTCTAATTAAAAGTACAGTTTCCATCTCTTGATAAGAAATAAGCAAGTAGATTGCGCTTAGTACAGAGTGAGTTTATGCAATATTGCTATGGCCTGACTGTGTACTGATCTCTTTTGCACTGATCTTACAAGGAAGAAGATTTTCACGAAATGATTAAATCTGCCCACGTGATGGAGAGCCAGTATGGCCACCTCTTTGACAAGGTGATAGTCAACGATGACCTCGCTACAGCTTACAGTGAGCTTAAAACAACGTTTGACAGGTTGGAGACCGAGACGTTCTGGGTTCCTGTCAGCTGGCTACATTCGTAGTAACATTTTCAATAGCCAAAACATCTGCTGTTGTATCAGCACCTCAGTCTGGGGCATGGTCAGGCATCACTCGGTGGCTGTTTTCTTGGTAGGAGGGCTTTTAAACTCTACTGAGCAGCAGGTATACTCTTCATGCGCTTGGAACTGGTCTTGTTTTCCTGTGTCTTCAATTCTCCTGCATTTGGGGCAGAACAGTCAGATTAAACTGGAGTTTTACTATGCCTCATAAAGTGAGCTAATACTAGTGTAACAAAACTGCCAAACACCTCTTTACCATCATCCGTGTGTTTCCAAGGTGAGCTTTTTTAACAGAGAGTTTGCAGAAGATGCAAATCTACACTGGAGGTCAGCACTTCAGTGGTTTTAAGCATAACTGCTCCCATAAAGAGCACATCAGCACTGCGAAGTTATTGCCCCTTAAATGCTTGAGAGAACTGAAATATGCAAAAGTGACCAACATTTTTATGAGGAAAACATCATAATTACATATCAAGATAAGTGTTTTTACTTTTTTAGATGTGAACCTTGTCTTACATGTACAGAGTGACTTTGGTATTCCTTTGCACTTACATAATCATGGCAAGAAAGATGTATTCAGTGGCTTAATTATGAAATGCTCAGCTGCGAGCATGCATGGATTGAAAATATTTTCACGCATGCTCTGTGGCACAACAGAAAAAAAATTAATGGGAATAATTAAATAGGAAAAATGAATATGTATGTAACTTCAAAGTCTTTGGAATTAAACTGCTGTAAAGTCAGTGGCAAAGTGATGAATGGATATGACATGAACAGCAACAAAGTAAACTTTTTTTCTCCTTTAAATTCATTTAAAATATTTATGGCATCCTTTAGAACACTTCCCATCAGAATTTTTCAAACACTGAGGAAACCTTGGATATCTGGGAAGCAGTTACAAGATATTAATTCTGTCTGTTGTTGAGTATGTAGTGATACTTTTGGTAGTGTAACATGTATTTTGTCTCCACTCAAAATTAAATTAATGCTGTAGATTTCACTGTAGAAAATACCCTTGTCACTAGTCAGACACAGTTGGAAACCCCATTTTAAGATTTGATGTGGCAGTGTAAACAAATGTATATTAGAGGATGTATTTTTAATATAGATAATTTGGTATTTTTCTTTATTTACTATTGATATGCAGGAAGTGAGTACAGATGTAAAGACCAAGTAACACCCATGTGTTGTGTTGTGAATATGTCTTGTAAGTACAGAATGTGTATAGGAACTTGCTGACTTCAGATCATCCCATCTGTGACATTCAAACAGGAAACCATTATTTCTTGTTAATCTGTAAAGAGAATATAGCTGTCTTGTTTGAAGAAAAAAGAATTTAGTGAAACTTTATATATTTATGAAAGGGTTGGAAAAGGATGTTAAGTTTTTAAATTTCTTGTCAATGTGATCATTTATTAAAGAGATTACTGAGTCTGTAATTTGAAACAGTCTCTGTAAATGGAGCTCAACATTCCATGTAAATATTTTATTTCAGTTCATACACTGATAAAGCCATCAGATTTTGCAGTTTTATTCTAAATGTGTATTTAATGTGTGGGTCATTGCATTTGGATTAGAGTTGTATAAAACAAATGAAATGCAAGAAACAACAGCAAAATCCCTAGGAGTCTGGAAATGTTTATGCAAGAGTTACAGATGTACTGAGTCTTTGTATGGATACAAGCTCTGCTTGAAGAGCTATAATGTAACTTTTGTCAAATTCCACCATTTTCCTGGCGCACTTAAACTTTTTTCTAGCATAAATAGGAATTTGTTGAGTAAATAAACTGCCTAGAAATTATGTGAGTTGAGAAAACATTTTCTATTGTTTTTGAATTACTGAAAATTAAACTATTTTTCAGGGAATATGGAATTCAGTGGGTCAGTTTGCCTTTGTCTGTGAGACGTCGAGTGCCTTCACCATCTCTCGAAACCGAGAGGGCACTTGGCATCTCTCAGGATCTGGCCATTTCCAACAAGAGAAGCTTTAGTCCTTACTAAAATGCTGTTAACACTGCTGCTAACCTGGGCTGTCTCAGAACACTGGGGCACTGTCACGCTTGCATGGGACCTGCTTTTTGCTAGATTTGCTAGAATAATTGCATACTACCTGGTAGAAAAAGTTCTGGCTGTCCTGCAGGCTGTTTTTCCTGTCCTTTTAAAATTAATTTAATTCCCATTGCTGGTTTGGTGTGGTCTAGGAGGATCTTCTACACAGCTTTGCTGTCCTGGGCAGCAGTGAGCAGCGTGATGCTTTGCTGCATTTACAGAGACACTGACCCTCTGATCCCTGGCACGGTCCTGGCAGGAGTCTCCCAGAGAGATGGCTGCCTGCCCTGTCTCTGAGCCAGGAGCTAATTCCTGAATAGTAACACCTGCAAAAGAAAGGGAATCTCAAAAACATAAATCCAACCAACAGAGTAAAACGTGCACAGTCTTTGAGGAGTGAGAAATGGTTTTAATTACATTACTAGATTACTCTTGAAAAATCAACATTATTGCAGTGTTAGCTTCAAAAGCTAAAAATCAAAGTCCCGGCCTCCACGAGGCAGGCAGAGATGACAGTAGGTCAAGGCAGAATAAATGTCTTAGCCCAGCAGTTTCAACAGGACAGGAGCCTGCTTATCGTGATGGATGGCTGAGCCTGTGTGCTGAACTATTCTGGGATACCAAAGGGAGCAGGGGGGTGGATTGTTCCTTTTACTCCTAAGAATTTGGGAACGAAGACAACTAAGCATGTTTCCAATATTCCACATATTCAAGTTGTGCTGTGTGGGTTTTTAGAGAACTGTATGTTTTGATAGTCAAGTCCAGATGATTTTATTGTGTTTTAGCTGTTTGCTGTAGTCAAAGGGTAGCATTTTTTAATATTGTACCACGCTCTTTACTTGAATTTGCCATCAGGTCCTTGGTTGATGTCTTACCTGAAATCTGATCTTACCTTCTTATGCAAATGAATAAATTATTGATAAACGACTGAAGGTGTTTTTTTCTGTATTGTAAATTGCACCGTAACATATTGCACATTCATAGAATGGTTTGGGTTGGAAGAGACCTTAAAAATTGTGTAGTTCTGAACCCCCTGCCATGGGCAGGGACACTTTCACTAAACCATGTTACTGAGAGCTCCATCTAGCCTGGCCTTGAACACTTCCAAGGATGGGGCATTCACAGCATCTCTGGACCACCTGCTCCAGTGTCTCACTACCCTCACAGTAGATAATTTCTTCCCAATACCTAATCTGAACCCGCTCTCCTTCAGCTTAAAGCCATTACCCCTTGTCCTATCTCTGCCTTCCCTTGTAAAAGGTCCTTCTCCAGCTCTCTTGTATTCTTGGAAGGTGCTATAAGGTCTCCTTGAAGCCTTCTCTTCTCCAGGATGAACAAAATTACTTTAAAAGGTAAAATGCCTGAGTAGTAAATTATTTCATACGTCTCTCTATTAAGTGCAATGCTCCAATTACTTAATGAAACAATAAAGCACCCTAGAACAAGGACAACAGTTCTTAATATTTTACTTTTGCTGCCAAACACTCCTTCAGAATAGATGTTTACCCTTTTCTGTAACCCACTCCAAAATAAATCATTTTCTTTCTGAGGGGAAAAGCTTGTGTCAGTGAATCAAACTGAAATATCAGCTCATCTGGACTTGCAAATTGTTGGAGTGTTATCCAAGTTGTTGACTTGAAGTGTTTCACTGGACACACACACTTCTAGGCCACTCACAAGTCCCACAGGAGGTTATGCTCGTTTGTAGGACTCAAAAAAAGTAATGCTTAAACTGAGTTATTTTTTGCATTGTGTTATGTCTTTTCCAGGAAAAAAAATAAAATCTTAACACGTACTAGGATTAGACTGAAGACTTTTAAGCCCCTTCTGTTTTGTTTCAGTGCAGTAATCTGCATTTCCCACATGTACTTCGGTTCATGTTTCTACTGTGCATGGAGAATTTTTTCCTCAGTAAAGTTCATATTTAGATTTTCTGAGATTGTTTCAAAGGATGAATCGTTTCTTCAGAGATTTGAAGTTAAAGTTATAATCTGAGTCTGTTTTTGCTACTGTTCTATCTGCAGTCATTTCCCCAGAGGATAAAGAGTTTTCTGTGTATCAGTTCTTAAAATCATTTGTACATGCAATTTGCCCAAGATCCTTTTGCTTTCAGAGTCATTAAGTATTTATCATATAGCCACAATTAATGTATGACACCAAGGATTCAACAGAAAAATGTCTGAATACAAAATTAAAGGAAGACAGTGGGTGTATTTGTTGTTCAGGAATTCTGGTGCTAGATAATAGTTAAAAGTTTCAGTAGAAACACACGCAAAAACATTTGGAAACAGTTGAAGTCTGGTCTTAAATTTTGTCTTATGCTAAATGACAGTAAAGATGAGAAAATTTGAAGTTCTAGACAGCTGGAGAGTTTCCCCTCTTGGTATCTGCGTCTGAAATACAAGTTGGATATTTGGAAGAGTGTATGGAATGATTTTACATCTCTATAATAAAATACTATGGTATTTGTGTAGTTGACATCCAACATTTGAACAAAGAGGGTAAATCCATGCGATTATTGAGACTGTTTTGCTTCTGTTTGTATGTCTGTTTAAACAAATTTTGAAGGACTCAGTGGCACAAAACTGCCAGCTACACATTTCAATACATGAATGGAGAAAAATGTCAGGATTTCCAAAAGGGTTCAGATGGCCCAAGCAGTGTCTGAAAATTTGTTGATAAGAAATAAATAAAGAGAATTAGGTCACCATTTATTTTGTAATTAGGTCTGTTTCTTTTCAGTAGCTGTGTTAGTATTCACAGCTTGAATATGCTAAAAAAAATCCAGAAGGCATCCTATAATTTTCAAGTGAAACTTAGATTTGTGTTTTAACAAAGGAGCTTTCGATAGGATTATACATAGGCTCACGGAAACTTATTTTTTACAGCAGAGGGTCTGTGGGTAGGGCAGAGGTGAACTGAGAATGTTACAAATGCGAGTACCCCCCTGAAAATGCATCTTCAGTTTTGTAAGTCACTGAAAGGAGATCAGAGACCTGGCTGCAAATGTGCTGCAGTTTCTGTTCCCTCCTTGGTAAATATAAATAAGCACCAGTAAACCTTCATTTGTAAACAAAGCTAAAATTGTGGGAATTACGGAGCTGAAATGCAGTACCCAGAAGGAGTACTCCAGATCCTGCTGTTACTTTACTTTCTTCTAACTTCATTAACTCTTGCAACAGTGATCACAGCTTTAACACAAAATTATCAAACCGCGTTTAATCATTGGCAGTTTCGTTCTGTGTTTTCCTCTTGGCCTTTGCACAGCCTCAGTTTACAGGGAGGGGAAAAGGGATAACTAACTCATCTTGAAAAAGGGTGAGACATCAAAAATTTAAAACAAGGGCATTTTTTTACCTCCTTCCCAATGGACACTGGGTGGTGTGTGTCTGAAAAGGCTGAAGAGCTGGTGTTTGTGCCAAATGGAGAAGAACATGAACAGTGTTTTGTCCCATGAAAAGAGAATTGCTCTGAGAGATCCCTGTGGCCTGTTTGGTACATGAGAGCAGCATGTGGTAAAAAAGACCAGGAGCAATTCTAATTTTTATGCAGCCAGTGTTGGCTTCAGGGGTTTTATTTAGGGCAATGGCCACTGGGGCCAATTCTGATTGTTTTCTCTGTGACCTCTGGACATTCCCTGGCATGTCCCCTTCCCTTTCCTAGACTTGCATTACTGGCTTATTTTTAAGCAACTGTGGTTCTCTGAAATCAGTCTGGACCTCAGGTGGTAGAGTAGGCATGTTTCATGATCAAGATACACATTGATGGTGGAGCAACTGCCCAGATGTAAGCAGAAGCTGAGACTACCCCGTGGAGCTTTGCCTGCCCTGTATGGGTTATGCTTCCCCACTAAACCTACTTCAATGGAACTTCTGGAGCCCTAGTCCCAAATACAGACTGGCTTGTGTTAGGCATCATATGAACATGGAACAGACACAGTCCCAGGTTTAAAGGAGTTCACTAAAAAAAAGTCAGAGACATGGCTGAGCAGAGCAGCAAGAAGGTGCAAAGAGATGCTCTGAGCACAACTCTTCTTACCAGCTGGCCCCAGAGGGAGTGCTGGCATAATGGGGCAGTCAGATCCACGATTCAGCATCTTGCAGGAGGATCAGGTGGTTAGAGCTTCCTGGCAGGGCCTCAGCCCCTGCTTGGCCCTCGGAGCCGTGCAGCCAGCTTGGCTGCAGGAGAGAATTAGCTGTGTGTATGTGAGCTGTGCTCTGCCCCTTTCCTGCAGAGCCAGAATGGCAGGTCTCATCCCGTTTCCCTGCCTGGTGCCAATGGAGGCAGTATGCTCCAAGTCCCATTTGTAGTCCTGGCTACTGTTGACTGTAAGGCACAAAAGGAATTTTCTTGTTTCGTTGGAGGTTTTTGTTGTTGTTATTGAAAACTGGCTTGAAAGCTTTGTTATTATTGGTTCTATCTGGATCGTATGAAAGAGCAGCCTCAGTTACTGGCCCTGCTGGGATATTATTCCAGATGTTTTTCTTTACACAGCTGTTAAGCAGGAAGTAGAACCAAAACCAAAGATTGATTTGAACCATTGTTTTGTCAAAAACCAAAGCTGAACCTGAATTATTGTCTTCTTTCAACTTCATTGAATTCAGATCATCATTGGCCACAGCTGGATCCAGCCCCAGCTCAAACCACACTGAAAAAAGCACAGAGCCTGACCACACTTTTGAATAGGTGAGACTTTGAAGGCCAAGAGCCTGCATCATGTCATGAGTGCAGCTGATGTCACTGTCATGCCAACAGCGGCTTTTACTGAACCTGCATGGTTGTGTGTGTATTGTTATATGTTTATCAAGTGCTTTAGTGTGCACCGACTTATTTTAATGAAAGAAGCAGGCTTACATTGCTTAACTGGAAGATTAAAGACAGACTAAAGAAAGAAGTCTACTGACAGAATACCAAAGTTTTAGCAGGACTCACACATCTCAGGAAGCTTAGAATTTTGCATTTCAAATATACTGGTTTGCCCCTATTTTCTGAAAGTCAAATGAGCTTGATTGAATGCAGACTACAGACTTGTTCCCTACAAACCTGGTTAAACATGAAATCTTTTGGGATTAGCTTAATTGTTCCCTAAATGAAAAGGCTACAATTTTATTCTTGCCAGATAAAGAAATGTGAACCTGTCCAGAGACACAGGAATTTGTCTGTGTAGGAGTATCACTGGGCCAACTGTCTTGCCTTTTATGTGATACTGTGGTGTAAAACATCACTCCACTGGTTTCATTTTACAGAAAATAGTCTCTGTGGTGGTACCCTGTGGGAACTGAAGTATCAAGTTCTATTTTCCCTTCAGAAATCCAGCTACATTTGTACCCTGATTCTGACACTGCACTCTCCATGACTGTCAGACAGCCACGTGGGCTCGGGGGATGCTGCAGCACGGCAGGGGAGCTGCAGGGAAGCTCTTCCAAGCAAAGCAGGAGGTGCCACTCTGGTAACACCACAGGGTTTGAAATGAGGGATTATACAGTGAATTGGTAAATGAGGAAAATATTTTATTATTCCATTTTTAATTTTCAGAGGATTTTGTGACACTTCTGATTATCAGACACTATGACTCTGACTGCAAACTCTTCTATTTTTCTTTTGGCTTCCCTACTGCCTGCTTGAAAGCAAGGGTTGCTGTAATTAAAGACTTTATTTGTTATATAAATGTAACCATAAAACATGTGGAGTTCCTATCTTCCAAAGCTACCAGAGCAAGCAAATAAAGACAAAATTTCTGCAAGTGTTCTCAAGTGACCTGTTTAATCTCGTTTCCTTTCTTCCTAACCAATCTTCTCAAAAAGCCTTTCCGTGTCAGGGGCCAATAGTTTAACAAGGGCAATGTGGAGCAGAAAGGAGAGGCTGGCCAGGAACCGCTGGAAGGGAGAAGCTGGGGCACTGCTGGGCTCTGAACACCAGCAGGTCTGCAAGTCTGGCACAAAACTGAGCAACCTATGGGTGAAACCAGCACGGGAAGATGATGGGAGCAGCAAGGTGGCATTTACACCTTAACTATAAGGAGGAGCAGTCACCACCCCTGTGCCCGTCACTTACAGGCACTTAGCAGGGAGCAGTTATGTTACTGCGTGCCAGGTAACACACTCCAGTGTGCAGTCCTGGGCTGTCACGCGGCAGACTCTTCTCATGGTTTCCCTTTGCAGTGTCAGTCTGAATGTAGCTCTTGACTTTGTGATCTTCAGAAGTCACCTTCTGAAATGGTATTAAAACCTGCCTATTCTTAGAGTCTGTTCACATCCAACAAGTCCCAAGACGGGTGTGGTTGAAGTGTCTCTGTATCACTGACAAGGTGATTGCGCTTTTACTCCTGAGCCTCCTTCATGTTCACCTACCTTGTCCCAGAGGGATGGTGGTGGCTGTATTAACTCTGCTGCCACTGCCGAAACGTGACACATTTATAAGTTGGTGTTTTTATTGTCCTTGCAACCACATTTAAGTACCCCCTGTGAGACACTCTTGCTCAGATTTTCTACAGGAACTCCTGGGTCACTCCCAACTACACTAACTTATCTGTCACAGAATCTAAGTGGAAAACACAAGAGGCCAGATTCTCTCCAAATATGTGAGAGCTCTGCAGGGAGGCAGTGCTACTGCTCTGCTCCCCTCGCAGCTCCGTTTACAGCAGTGGTTACTTGGCATGGGCTTGGTAGCATCATGTAAAATCCTTATGGATCCTCTTGGTTCCAGTGCTCAGGATTGATGATTCTTCCTTCTCGTTCAGCATATTGTGAATAACTTAGAATTTTTTCTTGCTAATGCAACTCCCTCTCTTCCTGGTAAACTGCCTCATTTTGCACTATTGGAAAGTGCTTAGTCTGGATTGCTTCACTGTGAGCACCTAGTGGCTGTGCTGCTTTCTGTATCATGTGTATGGGACAAGGGTGAAATATCAGCAGAGAGCTGACACCACTTCAACCCCTAAATCAGCGATAGTAGGAACTCCTCCTGTAGTTAGCCTCAAATGACTTTCATCTGTACCACGTAAGCACTTGGGATTCCTCCTGCAGTTTAAGAGTGTGGCACAGATGAGATGGCAGTGGATAAACATGCAGTACCAGTGAAGTTAGAAAAGTCTCATCTTTATTATAAGAGTATCAGAGTTTTACATCTTGTCTTTCTGTGCCTGGGAAATCAGGAATGTCTTTGCTCTGAAGACCTTGTAATCTAATGCCAGGTCTTGCTGACTTTTACTGTTGAACTTTAGTGCCTCGTTTCATGTGTGGTCCCTTTGACTTCTGCAACACTCCTCACAATGGGCTTGGCAGCGCTTACCCTGGAACCAAGCTGATGACTTCTCTGGGCTCAGGGTCTGGCTTTGAGATAAGGTGCAATCAGCAAAGATGGTAAATATTTCGGCAAGTAATCAAACGCGTGAGAGCCGTCTGGTTATTATCTTTGGATTAATATCTGAGATTTGTATCTGGGAGCGAATTTCAATGCAAAAGCATCAAAGTCCTGTCAAACACATGGTAGTAAATATGTGTGGCTGATAAATCTATTGACTCTTTGTCTGAATTATTTAATGGAAATTGTGGGACTGCGTTTGATGGCCCTACTCTTTGCTGCTTAGCTATCCTTCCAGGGTTTCATTTCTTTTACACCTACAATGTGTTCTCGATAAATCTTCTCATACACTTTTAAGTAATTTCCCAAGTGCTCCCAAAATGGAGGCAGCAATTCATTGCTGTAAGTTTAGGCAATTATCACTGAAATCCACAAAACAGTGTTTCAGAGTAATTAACCTTCATTAACCTTAAGCCTTAAAAGATTTTCTAGTGTGGCTCAGCACACCTCTAAGCCCCCAGTCACACACCGGTAAACTCGGAGCTGTCACACAGTTCTCAAACCCTGCAGACTGAGCTCTGTCTGCTTGACTGATCTCGACACAGCACTATATATTTCAACTTGTAAATGGCATATCTTGGGGGTTTTTGTTACTATATTTCTGTGTAATACTTTCCAAACTCTACTTTATTGTATTTTGCAGTTAAAAGCCACCTGGATATTCCTTTTCTATTCTTTTTTTTTTTTTTCTGAGACTATCTCTAAGCCTTCTTGCATGTTTTTGTAATGTCTAAGACAGACTCAGACAGAGGCTTCAGAAGACTTGTGCAGCTGGTAGCTTTTTGATGATTTCATTTCACAATTCTTTTGGAATAAATGTGAGTACTAATGAGAATAATGAGTAAAATGTCAGTTGTACTAAATATAAGTAATCTGTTCTAGAAAAACATTAACACTTTTGTCAGTTCAATTACACCTGTGCATCATTCTACTTTAGCAGAGTAAAAAAAGTGGAGTCTAACGGATATATGGTAAGGACATAAATGTTGTGAACTAAGGAAATATCATAAATCCTTTATACTAGAACTTTCGGTGAATGTTTTAGAGACTAGAGACCAAAATATGTCCAGGTGTCCTTTGAACCCTGAAAGGTGATTGAAGCAGTATAAAGCTGAAGGGACAGTACTGAAATACATGGAGATACAGGCATGGGCTAGGGATTTACGCAAGAGGAACGGCCAGTTCATGAGAATGGTGAGACTGCCATGCATGGGAAATAGGGCAGATGAACACTGCAACTTACTCCAAGTGGGAAAACTGGTTGTGGGGAATCTCTGTAAATATCTTTTTACATAGGAAGTAAAATCTTATTTATTTATCTAAAGTAAAACTTTCACCACTCCGCTGGAAGACAAATGAGAGCCATGATGAGTTGAAAGAGTATCGCCAGTTGCAATCAGCATCTAGGGTCTTTGTGAAGCAGTGAAACACTGCGTGCTAGAAGGGGATGATCAGTTTTATGCATTTTTAAATTAATACAAAATGCTACTCTCCCACTTTTGCTGCACAGCCTGGGTTTTAGAATGTCAGGAAAGTATTTGACATTTAGAAGAGACTGCAAGCACTAATACAAATCATTTGTTATCCATTTTAACCACCACAGTGAGTGAATTGTTGGCTATGTGCAATTAGTCCCTGTGCTTCTTAACAACAGAACCACAGATTTTCACAAATTCTATTAATAGTGCAAGGTGGAAACTCTGTTTTCCAAGTCTGATATTTTGCTTCTAGAAAAACATTTAATTTCTTGTAAACCTGATACAAATAGGCCAGCTGACAAGTATCCCAAAGAACAGAATACACTCAGAATAGTGAGATTTGAACTGACATGTTTTTGGCAAAAAAATAAAGTTATACAGGCTGTGTTTTTCTGAAAGTTTAAAAATAGGACCCTTTGTCACATGTAGCAGGAGAGGCCAGGTTGAGTCATGATTGATGTCACTTGAAAGAATACTTTAAGCTTAGAAAATGACATCAGAATCATCAGAATTTAGTGAGATTTAGAGCAGCTCCTGAAGCCAGGGTGCTGGGGATTCTGGAAGATACTTTGTGGCTAACAGACAGCATGCTGCCAGACATCATCTGAAGAAAAGCCAGGAGTTACGGTACTTTCAGATTACATTTCTAAATTATGGGTATAAATTGTTTTAATAACATAAATTTTTAGTTAAATGCATGTTTCAAACTGGTTTTGGTTTTCTCTATTTGGTGCAACTCCCCATTTCAGGCTGGAAGAGCAGTCACTGCCTGACCTCTCCCCTTACTCACTTACATGACAAGTTTCCAAGAGCAGTCAGGAGTGCTTTCCTTATTGCCGCGAGTCTGCAAATACAGTGGGATCTCTTTCCATTTACTCTTCTCCAGTTTTAGTGCTCAGTTCCTGCTGACTTTACTACCGAGCATTTATAAGTCAGACTGTAACAGTACGTATGTATGTTAGAAGTATTTCTTTTAGCTCCCAGGCTAAAACTAAACTTTGTCTGTCTGTCTGCTACTGCTAGTGCTAAAATGGAAGTAACAAAACAGAAAAGGCACTTGGATTTCGCTTTACTAAAGATAACCAATAAATGGTGCAGAGTCCAGGTCACAGAGAGGCTGTGCAGAGCTTTTGCTGTGAGGAGTAGTGAACCTCTTTGGAATAGTTTCTTACATTTCTCCTTTGATTTTCCACATATAGCAAGCCTTCACTCCTTAAAGTAACTTAAGTGTGAAAATGAGTATATTTAATTTAAGTACACAATCCTACTTTTGGTCCAGATACATCTTTTAACTAGCTTTTTTGTGTAAAGAGAAAGTAAACTGCAAATCATATTTCTAAGAAGTAGATTTGTACTTGCAATTAGCAGCAGCATGTTTTGTTCCTAAAAATGATAGATATTAGTGAAAAAGAGAGTTGTACAGTTGCTTGGCTGCATGCCTTTTACTATATGCATAATCAGTTTTCATAACTAAAATGAGTTCATTTCAGGAAAATAAAAAGTTCATCAGGCAAGCGGCTCAGGGGTAATGTGTCTGTGTTAGCTGAGAGCTGCTGTTATCTGCCGTTTAGATTTGCACGTTGTGCTCGTTCCTGTTCTGTTTGAAGAGCCAAGTGGTGGATGAATTATTCTTGGTATTCCTGACTTTTACTTCAAGCCAATAAACACCTGTGTGTGACCGGTCTGCCAGAGCCATTCCATGAAACATCTGGGCATACTCCAGCCCTGGGGCTACTGGCGTTCAAAACATTTTCCCCTGATCCTGCCGCTCGCTGCTGCTGCTGCAATTGGGCCTGATTAAGCACAGGAATTGGATCAGGAATCCCATCGCTCCCATGCACCCAACTCTCTTGGTGGTAGAAGAGGCAGACAAAAGGACAAAGGCTCTGGTGGATTATGTGAGTGATGATGCAGAGGGAACTGCACGTAATTCCTCTGAGCAGAGAGAGTTTTCCGTGGCTCTTCTGTGTTATTTAGCGCACAGAAAGGACCTGTGCTGGAGGATGAATCACTGCGTACTAAAAGCTCTGTGCAATCTGTACTTTCTTTGTTGCAGCCGTTGTAAGGACACAGTGAAGGAAGCAGACAACTGCAGAGAAGGGAACATGTTTTCACGATTAAGGCATGAGTGCAGCCCTGGGGAACCGAGTCGTATTCCTGCCTGTGCCACAGATTTCCTGTGTGATACGAGTCACTTTGCACATGTGGTTGTTAACTGTGGTGCTTGGTATGGAGGAGTGCAATTTGTAGAAGTGCTGAGCACTTGCCACTGCAAACCGTAGGGAGTGGGAGCTGTGCTGTGATGAACACTGAGAAACCAAGCACCCTGCATCCCAATGAGGCAGGCAGGCAGGCAGGCAAAGAGGAGGCAGAGATTGCAAAGATAAATCTTCATGAGTTCAATTTATATGGCTGAAGAACAGCCTGAAGTGGCCTGTCCTTCTTAATCTTGTCCTTTCTTGTACCTAAAAAGGACAGCAAATTTCTAGCTTAATACAAATTCAATATTTGTGAACAATTGCTGAGTTCAAGACGGATCTGCTAAGCTGAGAAGTAGTAAACTTACTGTTTTGCATTTGTTTGTCCTTCATCTGTCTTGCTATTGTATCTTTTTAAATGGAGATACTATTGTATCAGCAGTCACTGAAGAACTCTATTAAATCAATATTGAGTACATGTATTTTTTATTGACTATGTGCCAAGGTAGGGATTCAATAGCCTCTGTCTTAAGGTGGAAAATAAGCTTAACAGTACGGCAAAAAGATAACACTTTAAAAATGCTAAACTGTTCTGTTGACAAAAGTTGAAAAATACACATAACACACTTTATGGGAAGATACTTCTTGAACTGAAGAGTTACTCTGCTGCTTACTCACAAAAGAAAATATGACTGTGTAACGTCTATCCTAAAAATCACAAAATTACATGAAAAAATGTACAGCATTTTGTGTGTAATCTATCTTTATACCAAGACGTACAAAGTCAAAAATAAGTCTCTTTCATATGAGAAATGGAAAATGAGAACAGGAAAGCAGATCACAGATTTCTGTGGTAGTTTTGTCAGCTTAAATACTATCACTCCTCGCTGTAATCTAGTGCCAAGGAGAATCACTATTTGTTTTTTTAAAAGCGCTAATTATTTTGTATGTTTACCATATGTTATTAAAAAACTCTTCCCCCATTAGTTAATCATAGCTTTTTAAAACATTACATCTGGAAGTGTCTGCTGTATGTAACTGCAAGAGGTATGCTCCGTTCCACTAGGGGTGTTAGTTACATAGGTGACCAGAAAAGTACAGGAATATTCTTAACTGTAGTAATCACAAACACACACTAACACTGAAACCCAACTGTTTTCTAAATTTTGGTTACTTGAGATGTAACCTATATTTTTTGTTGGAACACAGAGTCATAAACTCAGGATGCACACAAGGCACTGAAAGTGGAATTCAGGCAATCCAAATCCACAAAAGTGAATCAGAAAACCTCTGCTTTACTGACTGTAAAATCTGAATTCACTTGGCTCTGTTGTTTAGGTCCTGTCCATCTGCTAAGTGCCAAAGCTGAGGTTTCTGTGAGTACATCAAACCCTCAGCTTCCAGCTACAGCTTCTTTTAACCCCACAAAAAGGCAAGTCGGGACTCAGGTCTCTGAGGGGGTCACTTTAAGGCAGGCCCCCTGAGCACACCTACCGTTTACTGACATCACTGGCTGTGTCCAGCACGGATCTCACTCATATCCTGGGCTCGTGGGTACTTGGCAATTACCCATGAACTTGTGGAGTTGTTTGGTGTAGTGGTGAGTTACAGAGGAGCCGGGTTCCTGCATGCTGCAGAGTCCCTGCCTTACTGTTCAAAGCTTCAGCCTGGTTTATGGAAGGAAATCCCACTGGACGGGCACTGTGGCTCCATGAGGTGCCCTGGGAGAGTGGCTCAGAGCCCTGCACCCACACAGGCACCCCCAGGCTCCCAAGAGGAGCGGAGGGGTTCAGAAACCCCTCTGCACTCATTGTGCCTGTTTGGTGGACTGAAATGCTGAGCACGGCATGTGTGTATGCTCAGTGCAGCAAGCTCACGGGATCAGAAGGCTGTAAACTGTTTTGAGATTCATTTGAATATGGTCTGCTCTCAGTCTCAAGTGCAGCATATATAATTATCACCACAAGCAGAGACAAAAAAATCTCCAGATAATCCTGTACTGTTGTCAATATGACAGACAACACCAAGTATTTCGAATTACTGTATTCTACATGGAAAAAAATAAAGCTGAATTTAATTGTAAAATCTCACTACAGTGAGACTGCAAACAGTTCTCCCCTGGCCTCCCCCCTGAAGATTATACTCAACTCTTCCCCACGTGGAGTATTTAATTCCAGTTTTGCTTACTTTAAACTGAACGGAATGTTTGTACCAAATTAGGACAACTAAGTCCTTCCACGCAGAAAACTACTGAGCTCACTGGATATTTTTCTGTCATGGTGCCAAACCATACAGTAATCATACTGAGGATATGGATGGAAGAAACACTGCTCTCCACAGTAATTCCATATAGGAATCACTATTGATTACAGCAAGGCTACTTTATGGGTAGTGGTAAATTATGAGGTTTCTCTTGTAAGTGAGAACATTGATTTACATGAGTAATGCAAAGACTCACACGTAAACTGAACTCAAAATTTAACTGTCAGCTGTAACACATCTATTTATACCACAGATCTGTGCTTAGCTACTTATATTTAATTATAATCAGTTGCGGTGCTTTTCTGTGTTTACTCAGAGAATCACATTACTGAGGTCAAATGCAATGACAGTTATACTGTAGTTATTTGAAAACATGCTTAGTTGTACATTCTGCCTGTATCTGAGGACAGAATTTCTGCAGAAGAGAGGATGGGTATGATTCATCAATCCTTCCTTACATGAATAAAATTTCACACACATCAATTTTAGTCGGCATGTCTGTGCTGCACAACACTGTGCAGCAGAGAGACAGCCAGAGCAGCTCCAAAGGAGCCAGCATGGGTAACTGGTAGCAGTTTAACCACATTGCTTAATGCTGCACACTGTCTAATTTACCCTGGTTTTTAGCAAGGTAAATTAGCTTTGGCAAAGCATTGAACAAACAGGCTACCCTGCTCCCAGCCCATGAGCCAGCTTTGGCACTGATTTCTGCATCATACTTACTACACAGTATAGCACAGCTAGTAGTAGATGCAAAGGACTGTTGGCATAAAAATGTGCAGAATAAGATCCTCAAATTTTATTCTGCACTTATTAATTTTAATGGCACAAAATGTTTTTAATTCTTGAATGTCACTGCTTAAAATTTAGTGGTATTACTGAATCAAGACACCAAAGACCACAATAGCATTACAAATCAATCACTTAAACATACCAGTTTGGGCTTACCATACTCAAATATGCTTATATTTACTTGACAGCAGTAGCAAACTGCAAATTGGCAGTAGATTTTTTCAGACTCTTAAGCCTAATTGCTTCTGACCCCTGGCATCCTTTTTTCCAGCGTGAAAGGCTTTACCAAAATTTGAACAAATCACAAACATTTCACATTGAAATCTTAGAAGAAAAATGTCACTAATATAACTAAACTATGTTTTAGAATGTCACAGGTCCTAGATTTTTTCAAAATACTCTGGGGAAAATTTAGTTTAACTGCCTGCTGTCTGACAGTATTGTTGATAGACCAAATTTACCTCCCATGAAATTGATGACAGAAATCCATCAATGACAATGGGAGCAGATATTTAAGTCTTGCTATGTACAGTGTTCCACTAGAGACAGAATCCCCTTTCATGTCTGAGAAATTATTTTAAACTATCTAGCAAGAGAGTCTTTTGACATCAAAATCACAAACCTTTTCAATACCAAAATAATAGATGTTAACTTGATATTCCAGGAAACAACATTCAAACTATTTAGTGTTATTCTTCCTAAATCTAAACAGAGCACACATGCACGCATTTTGAAAAAGTGGCCTGCTGCAGCCCCCAAATTTTACACTCAGAGTTGAAGGCTTGCTGAAAATCAACAGCTATTATAATAATATAAAATACTAATTTATGCATAAATTAGATGGAAAAATAGTAGAGACTTTTTAAAAATAGATGGTTTTAATCTCTATCTCTACTTGAGCTAAAAAATAAAGATATAAGAGCTACATTCAACTCCTTTTACAACAAAATAACTAACCAGCTAACAGTGGCAGACTTCAGATCTTCTAGAACAACCTTGGTGATTCTAAATTCAATTAATATGCTTGGATGTATGCACTTATTACTCAAGGAAAAAGCAGAAAAAACTAGAGGAAAAATGTACCCATATGGAGGACTCTAATATCCATGGCACAGATCTTGAGAACAATACCAGAAAATTGGCTGAATTAACTGTATCAGAATGTACACTATGCAAGAAGACATGTATATGCAACACGCATTTCTGCTTCTCTCAATAAAAACAATTTTGATAAAAAAGGCAACTTTCCTCCCCAGATTGAAGTTCTACCGTAAAAGGTTTTGGAATGGAGCTATAAACCCTGTTCTCATCCACGCAGAACTTATTTTTCATCCAAGTTGAGTGAAGATGTCAGATTCATCAAACATATTCTGTGGACTTACAGTTGGTTTTTTATTTTACTTTGTTTAATAGCTCATACAGTACAAACACTATGAAGCAGAAATTTAGATAAATATGTTCTTTTTCTACCAGACACTGGATTAATGCTCAACCTTGCAACATCCAACTGTTGCTCCATATTAATTTTACAGCCAATTGCTGCTCAAACCCTGTAGTGATTTGGCTTTATTCTGATCTCCACTCCTCTCACAATTTCACATTTTCCCATATAATGTTACCATACCACCATAAATGATAGAAGCAGTCTCTTCAAAACCAGTGATTGCTCCAAGGTGCTTGAATTTCTGCCTTGAAATGACCTACAAAGAAGAGAAAATGCCCTGATGTCAGTCTTGGCTTTCTTTCTGATTATATAACAGGGGGAAAACGATACGGGGTGGTGTTTTTTTTAATTTTTATTTTTTATGCTAGTTTTGTAAAAACTATGCAGGGAATTATCCAGACTTACTAGTGGTGATTACCTAAGGAGTGAAATAGGGCTACCACAGTAATACCTGAGAGCTGAATACCTAAAAAGTATTTTCACCTTCTCTCTATGTAGTGTCTTTTGTGTGTCTGTATCAGCACCTTGTGCGGGAATTCGGTCTTTATGAAACAGTCAAACCCTCTCTCCTGATTAATATCACCACATTACAGTCCAAAATATTTTCCACCAATACCTCTCATTTTTCCTCTAGGAAAAGAAATCCATAACTGGAGACTACTTACGACATTCTATTTCTAATTTTAAAACAAACTCCTTTTCACATTCCCACCACAAAACAAACAGCCCAATCCTTTCTCCCTTTTTCCCCTTGAAAAAGGAGGCAATTTTTAGAAACTACTAAGAAAGCAAAAGGCATTTGGGCATGTCAGTAGCATTCACTTGCAAAGGGCTTGTGTTTGAAAGCCAAAAACACTGCTTTCAATACAGGACAAGACACACTGTCTGCAGTATTGCTTTCAATACTGAGTTATTTCAAATGCCCAGCAACACAGGCTAAACATATAACTAAGAAGTGTAGCTGGCAATTTTTTTGCCTACATTTTAAAATAATTCTATATTTTTTGTTTTACTGGCTAGAAAGGCAAATTATTTTCTAAGTTACAAAGGTGCAAAATGTTTCTGGATGCACCAAACTTAGAGTAAGGTGTTCTAATTTGCAGGGTTACCACTTTGTCCATTCCACTTGGCACCCACTTTTTTGAATAAATATTGGTTTGTTTTGTTTTAATTGAATCTCTACTACTTCAGATAAAAACATCACTGATAAAGTTCCATTAATTTTTATAACATAAATTAGAATCCATGATTTACATTGAAGCCTTCAAAGGCTTCTATATCTTTCTGCTTCCTGTACAGAAACTGTACTAACTTTGTAGTTATAATCCACCCATAAAAATAATTCAAGTAACCAATGAGCAAGTTTTAAAGGACATTATGTAGTTTCCATTTTATGCAGGGAAGAATAAATTGGGAAAATAAAGAGAATTAGGCATTAATGCTTTATATGTGTAAGGAGTTGTATTGGTACATGAAGATATTAAGGTGATTCATGGAGTCAATACGTTGGTGACTCAGCCTGTAAAAGCCTGGGTTTTAGAACAATTAAAAATTTATTCATATATTTAGATAGATCTGCTTCAGAATACCTTTCCCAAAAGCTTTTTCTTTCAGTGTTATGGACACATATTTTCATTGCAGAAATTTGAAGATAAAATATTACACAAAATAGGAATTGAGGCCAAAGATGCAAAAAAGATAATGTAAGAATTAAAAAGAAAATTTTTGAATGCAATTATCCCCTACAAAAGTATTACAAACCCAGGAAAAATGGGCTAAGTTTCACTGAAAAGATATCTCACCATCTTACGGCCCCTGTCCTGTATCTTGTTCTGTTGCTACAAAGAAAACAACTGAATGAATTTACTGTATTTCAAAATCACAGACTTCTAAACTAGCACTCCAAATACTATTACGACATAGTTACAGTCATCTGGTTATTACACCAGACTGATTATTTCTTTCAAATTATACTCGACAATATTTAGAAGTCCTGGGCAGTAGTAAACAGAAATGAACAAATGATAATAAATTACTATCTACAAATAGGGGGAAGCACAGCCTAGTAACACAAATCACATCCTGAAATATTATGTTCTTTACTGAGAGAAACTTATTAAATCACATTCAATCTTGGATGGTAAAACATGAATCCCATCTGGAAGCCATTTCTAAAAAAAGAGCAGCAGAATCTCTGTTATTGTCATTGTTCAGACAATAACTGTGCAGGTATTGTTAATCTATCACTTATTAACTAAAATACTGTCCTGCTTTATTTTCCTTGAAGATTTTTGGAGTAGCTGTCTCTTTGCCGGACACCCATGCACAGCCTTGCATATCTCTTTGCCCCTTGCACTGAGTCTCATTTGAAAAATGGTCTTTTTTGGTTTTTAATTTCTAGGGCCAAGACAGTGTATTGCACAGTGTCCTATCTTTAAAAATCCTCACTGCAGATAAGTAGGCATTTTTTGAAGCACATAATTACTCAGAAGACAAGAAGTAGGAGATCACAACACAATAATCAGGTGAAAAAGAGAAGAAAGAAAAGGCATCAACAAATTCATCATGCCCTCTCCCTCTTTTTTACATTCTCATGTATGTCACCTGTTGAGATGAAACCCTACCTTCCCACAAATCTACCAAATTAAAAAAAAAAAACAAAGCTCAATAACAAGCAACAATGGATTACAAGAATTTAGGATGCATAAAAATGTTTATTAACAACTCAAGGCATCTAAATGGTGCCATCATCCTGATACAAAATGAAATAAAAGCAGCACAAATGGATTTTTTTTATTTCTCTTGCTAAGCTCTTTTCACCAAAACAGTAAGAATTTAGTTTGTTTTGTGAAGGACAAAAATATGTAAACTTTGCAAGAGAGGCAAGCTAATGAACAAAAAATGGACAAATACAATATTGTTTTCTCCTGATTTTCAACTTGTCTGACAAACTGACCATGAAGCTGATTAGCTAAACTATGTAACTGAAGAAGTAGCTGGTATTATTTACCTTTTTTATTTTATGTAAGCCCCTACAATTTTTTTTACAAC